>CM035155.1:154551866-155061300 GCA_020205615.1 Panax quinquefolius | reverse complement strand
AGTATTTTAACGTAAATAAGATCGATGGGTAATGCGAGGGTAATTGATTTAACCAACAACAAGACTTATAAACAAAGGGATGTAATGAAGGTTTCTCCCAACCAGTTTCCATGAGATAAGTCAAAGTCTAATTTCTCGGAATCAAATTTAATCGATGAGCATAAGTAGGAGAAATAAAGAATGGGTAGAACCCAGATCAAATAAAGTATAGACTTCATTAGAGTTTATGATAAGCTTTACGTGATGACCTCATTCGGATTCTTGCTTCTTTGGGAGGTCACAACAAACGCCTCCTCCTGACTACACTAGTTTTGAATTTTACGGGATGGCTCTTTGGTGCCTCCATCCTAGTTAATTTGTCTTCAGAAACGCAAAAATCAAGCTAAGTGACCTTCTCTTCCATAATTATAACATCTTTTAGACTATACGACGCAGCTTGATGATGTGTCCCTCCTCCGCATTTGAAGCATACGATGTGGTCTTTCTCCTTCCTAACAACGGGTGTTTGGTCTTTGACGTTCTTCCATCATTGTTGAATCTCCTTTTCTTGAAATGTCCATTCTTATTGTTTTGCCCTGATTACCACCGGCGTGGTTACCATATCCGCCCGTTGATTCCCCACGCTTGTTGTCACCGTCGATGACTACTCTCACCAGGTATTATAATTTCACTTGCCGCTTTCTTTTAGTTACGTTGACTCATTATCGCTACTCCACTAATCGAGCCCTATTTACAACATCCTAATACAAACACGGTTTATGAAATAAGATGTTGACGTATCTCGACTTCAAACCTCTTAAAAACATTCGCGTCATTCTCTCTTCATTATCCACGAGTGGGGACGAGAACCGTGATAACTCCGCAAATTTTGCCTCGTATTGCGACCACTGGCCATATTGTTTTGTTCCAACTTGATAAACTCCACCTCCTTCATGTGGCGAATACTTTGGGGAAAGTATTTATTATCAACAGCCTCCTAGAACTTCTCCCAGATATCTTCAAGACAAAGAGGTCGAGTACGCTTTCTGGAATTCCGCCCAAAGAATCACTCTCCGCGCAACATAAAGGCGGCAGAGGGAACCTTTTCCTTCGAGCATCCCAAAGACATCAAATATCTTGGTAATCTGCTTTATCCATGCTTCCGCCAAGTGGTTTGTTTTCACCCTAAACTCCGGTGGTCCCAGCCTCCTTGAATTGTTTAATGCCGACCGTGGCGAGAGTTTTCCGTGTTTCCACCTACGCTTTTGGGCCGAGTCGCTTCTCATTGCTGTTGCATAAATCGTATAAAGCCTCCGAACATTGATCATTCATCATTTGGTCAAGGTTGTTGTTTAAGGTGAGGATTGTCGCCTTCGATTTATTACTATCCTCGATTATTGATATGTGGTGAATCAACGATCGCGCTGCCTCCATTCTTATTCTCAACATTCTCGGATGTCATTTTCGAGACATCGTCACAAAACAAAAGGTTAATTGACATAAATAAATTATCCTTATCTTCCTGCCAACCAATAAAATAAAGACATAAACTTAGGTAGGTCATACTTTAGTCAAGGTATTCTGCCTCTCCTCCCTCCTAGTATTATTCTCATATCTTAGCCGTGATCATATCCCATGCTTCGATACTAACCTGACGCCCCCAAAATTAGGTATACATCACCCATCTTTGGTCGCCACTTACATGGTATGTAATTTAAATACAACTTATTAACATAACTGTCGTGGTATAATACGATATAAATCGCAGTTTAAATACAAATATCGCCTACTAGATATTATACAAACTCAAACAAAAGTCCTCATTATAGTTTATTATCACACTATTTTACGTAATAAAATGAGACTACTAATGCTATCTTCGTGTCCATCACTGCGTTTCCTCGACTCTGTCCCCAACCTATATTCTCATTTCAAGAGAAACGGTGAAAAGAGAAGGGTGAGCTCAACTAGCCCAAAGAAGAAATATTACACTAAAGATAATGCGTAATAAATTATCAATAGTCTTCAACAATGTTAAACTGATAAAATACAATAGACAACCAGTTTAATCATAGCTTAATACGAATCCATTAAAAGAGTCAAGTAGAAAATAAAGTCTACTATCTTTTAGGTTTTAAAAGGTTTTCATCATCATTATAGCTTAGACTCAAATTTTAATAAATATTCCACATCATCGAATCACCCCCGCACTACGGCCAAGGATATTCTTTAGATATCGCGACCACCACAATTATTCATGCACTACGCCAAGAATATTTGTGTATTCATTAATGGTCATGATCATGCCAACAATCATCCCACCAATGCACTACTACCATCGAGGATTTTTATCACATCATTTGTAACATTACTACCATGATTATTACAACCGAATAGACTCGGTCATAATCATACCAAGTCCATCTATGCACTACGGTGCCATGATGACTTTCAACATAATATAAACATGAGGATGATGACAATGATATAAGAATTCAATAAAACAAGTTCAAGAATTATTTTATCCAGAATTATTAACGCCCAAATTAGTAAAATTCAAGAATGATCGGAAGAATATTTCCATGAAAAGATATTTGGATGAAACGCAAATATCAAGGATATTCTACTAATTTCATGGAGTATAGAGTCAAAGTTTTAACTAACCGGGTATAATAAAGAATGGAATAACAAAAAGAAATCACCACGCATGCGCATCTTGACATGACGAGGTTATTCCAATGTAATAATAATAACGTAATCTTGGTCGTGAAATTCACACCGGCCAGTGGATGTTCCAACAGTAATAATAAAGATGGAACTGCATCCGGTGTAAAACACACGATAGATATTCCAACAGAATGATAAAGATTTTAACCAGTCCTAAAACACACATGCATGTGATGTTCCAAATGTAATAATAGAAGAATGTCACCAAGTATAGGTAAACCACGTATACAAAGTTATTCCAAATGTAATAATAAGCAATGGAATAACAATATTTTCTCTTCAATGAATAAGAAGAATAACACCCCTTACTTTTTGGTAGGAGATTGAATCTGCGCAGTGTAGCAGTAACAAAAATACTCTTTCTTCTTTCTTCTTATTCTTTCTATACTTTCTCTCTCTATAGCTTGAATGAATTCGTGAAAATAATGAAGCCCTCAGCCTCTATTTATAGAAGATTTCTAGCTTAGGCACCGCCGTGTGAAAAGCAAGTGGCTTGACGACTAATGATGTGAAAAGAAAAGTGGTTTGACGCTCAGAATGTGAAACGACAAGTGGTTCGACCTTTGTAATGTGAAACGACATGTTGGTTCGACGTCTGTAAAGGTAATTACTTATTAATCGAAGGTAAATACTATCGACGAAGGTAAATACTATTCACAAGGGTAATTACTTATCGATTGTAAGGTAATTACTTATCGACGTAAGGTAAATACTATTCACAAGGGTAATTACTATCGACAAAGGTAAATACTATCGACGGAAGGTAATTACTATTCACAAAGGTAATTACTATCATGAAGAGACTCTTAGATGATGACATATATGAGCCCCCATATAAAATAATCAAACTTACCACAAATCATAAATACATATTTAATCTTTCAACAATTATTAATCATTTATAATTGTCGTCTCAATTATTGATTTAATATTATAACATATTATACGGTGATGATCATGCGGACAATAATTGAATCAATAATATAAGAGATATGATGCAATTCATCGTGAAATAATCGAAGCGTAAATGAGTGACCTCACGTAAACATCAATAATCAATACCGTCTTCTACTACGCAACCACGCTGACATCGTACTTTTTACCAACCACCTAGTTCAACAGCTTTAATTGGTAATATACTCCAATTATTTTTATAAAATATTTTTTGTCGCTTTCTCAATCCGACAATAATTACATTGTGGGGTCCACTAATGATTGAGCCGTGTGTATGCAATATTCCCTAAAAAGAATATTCCCTACCAAACGAATATTTTATAACAACTTCAGATACTTTGCAAAATTTATAAATATTACCCACAACTATAACATTATATCAAATTTATTCCATAATATTCAAAATAATATTTATAGAAAATTCATCTTTATTTATAAAAAGTTGGGGTCTTATACCACGATCCGAAAACTATGGATACGAGCATGCCACGCAACCTCACAATTTCATTCACGTACATACTAGCAAGACGCTCGAGGAATAAGTCTCCCAGATCGGCAAGAAATGAGCGGAGACTTGGTTAATCTATCAACAATAACCAAAATAGCATTGATGCTTGAGAAACCGTAGAAGACCCGTGAACGTAAATCCATGGTAATGTGTTCCCACTTCCATTTCGGAATCTCAAGTGGTTGCAACGGGACCCTTAGGTACAAGATGTTCGCCTTTACACGCCGACAAGTTAAACACATCGAGATAAACTTTGCAATCTCTCTCTTCATATTGTTCCACCAAAATGTATGTCAAGATCACGATACATTTAGTACTTCGAGATGGATTGCAAAATGGTGTATCAGTAGTGCCTCCATCATAATCTTGTACTTCAAATCGAGTCGTTAGGAACACAAAGTCTAGAGTGGACTCAAGTATTCCTTCTTCATTAATTCTCGCTCCTAATAGCCCCTTCTTGTACTTTCATCTTCATACGATCGACTTTTTGCCTATGGCTCGAGAACCTTAACTTTTTCTATTAAAGTTGGCTCTACGCGCATATACTTGACATCATCGCACTCGCCTTCCGCAGATATGATCTTCTACTCAACGCCACGTTTACCACGCTCGCTTTCCAAGATGGTATCAATAGTGTGGTCGTAGTCTTTCAATAGCTCGAGCCAACGTCACCGCCAAGATATTGAGTTCTTTTGAGTGAAGAAATATTTAAGGCTTTTATGGTCGAATATATCTCCACTTTCTCCCATATAGATAGTGCTCCATATCTTTAATATGAAAACGATCACTTGCCAACTCTAGATCATAAGAGGATAATTCCTCTCATACTTTTTAAGTTGTCATGAGGCATAAAGGCTATGACTTTCCCACGCTGCATGAGAACACATCCTAACCCTTTGCTCAAGTGATCATCAGAGATAACAAATCCATCCAACCAGGATGGTATTGTTAGAAAAATAAATAAGTCTCTCTTAAGCTCTTGAAACTCTTCTCGCATTCTTTTCGCCCAAAACGAATTTCAGATCCTTTCGAAAGTTAGCCGAAGTTAATGGAGAAGCGATTCGAGAAAACCCTTCCACTTAATCTCCGATAATAACCAAATAAGCCCAAAAAGCTACGACGGCCATTAACTCCCTTTTGTTCTAACTTTGTATTGCTTCAATCTTCGCTGGGATCAACAGATACTCCATGTTTCGACACCATTGCGCCCAAGAAATGCTACTTCCTCAAGCCGTAACTCGCATTTCTTCAATTTGGCATATAGTTTGTTTTCACGAAGCCTTCGAGTACCGAATTTGAATGGTGCTCTTGATCTTCACGACTTTTGGAATATATGAGGATGTCATCAATAAAGACAACAACAAACCGATCCAAATATTCCTTAAATACTTGGTTCATCATATCCATGAAAGTCATAGGAGCATTAATGTCATCCAAAAGACATGACTAAGAATTCATAATGCCCATACCGAAGTTCTGGGCGCTTTAGAATATCTTCATTTAATCTTCAAATTGATGATATCCGAAATCTAAGATCGATTTTTGAAAAGAATTGTGCCCTTTAAGTGGTCGGGTCAAACAAGTCATCAATACGAGGTAGGATACCTATTCTTGATGGTGACATGGTTCAATTCCCAGATAAATCAATATAAAGTCGCATACTCCGCGTCTTTCATCTTTACTGAATAAAACAGGGGCACCCCAAGGAGATGTACTAGACGAATGAAACCGATGTCCAACAATTCACGAGTTGAACCTTTAACTCACGTTCAATAGAGCCATTCGATATGGGGTTTTAGAAATGGGCTTTGTACTGTGTTCAAGATCAATAAAGAATTCAACTTCACGTTACGGGGGTAGGCACCGGAAGTTCTTCAAGAAATACGTCGGAAAGTCAATAACAACAGAATATTATTCAAATTTGACGTGTCTTTATTCAAATCCATAACATGGGCTAAGAAAGCTTGACATCCGCTTTTCATCAAACGAATAGCTTTATGATTAGATATGCGGTGATTGATTTTAATGGTTTAGTTGCTTGAATCCGCATAACAAAGTTGGTTAGGAATATGAAAACTAACAACCTTATGAAAACAATCAATTTTGGCAATGATGAGAAGTTAACCAATCAATCCCTAAAATCACATCAAAAGCAAGTATCTTTAAAGAGATAAAGGTCAATGTGGTAAGGTAATGGTGCCAACTTGAATCAAACAAGATTTATAAACGATGGATGTGATGAAAGTTTCTCCTAACAGTAGTTTCCACAGATAGGTCAAAGTCTAATTTCTCCCGAGTCAAGTTTAAACGCTGAGCACACGCAGAGAGAGATAAATGAATGGGCAAAGACCAGATCAAGTAAGGTATAAACTTCGCAAGAATTTATAAATACTTACCGTGATCACCTCGCTTGGGTTTCTCGATTTTGACCAAATACAACAAACGCTTCTTCCGGAATCGTTGACTTTGACTTTTTCGACGATTTTTTGAGTCACCGTCTCCTATTGAACTAGGTTTCGCTACCGCATAATCTCGAAGCGATATGTCCTTCCTTTCCATAATTATAGCATACCTTGAATGTCAGGCGCGGTTTGGACCGATATGTCCTATTTTCCGCATTTGTAGCAGATATGACCTAGTCGTTCTCCTCCTTAGAACCGATTCTTTGCCAAGACTGCTTCACATGGTCGTTATTAAATCTCCTTTTTAAAATCTCCTCCTCACTCGCTTCTTCTATTTTCATGACCACGATTACCACCAGAGTGGTTACCATTTTTGTCCGTCTGCTTCTTTCTCCATTTGGTTATCATTATTCTGATCGCTATCTCTCTGACGATCCTCGTTATGGTCCTCGGTTGATCGTGACTAAGTATCTCGCTACTAATAATTGAGCCTGCTTATAACATTTGAATAGAGAAAATTTATGAGAAATGAGATACCGACGACGTATCTGCGGGTTTAAACCTCTAAGAAACATCCGCGTCAATCGCTCCTCATTCTCCACCAAATGAGGCGTGAAACTCGATAACTCGCAAACTTTGCCTCGTCATCGAGACACCGCTATGTTGTTCTTCGCTCCAGGTCTAATAAACTCCACTTCCTTCATATAGACTTAACACTTTCGTGAAAGTATTTGTCATTAAATAGTTTCAAACGCTCTCCCAAGACATGCCGAAATCGTATTGGATGGGTACGCTTCACAGACTCCCACTAGTAGTGCGCCACTAACATAAATGTGGCGAATGGAACCTTCTTTTCCTCGTCATCCCAAGACATCGAATATCTTGGTAATTTGCTTGACCCATGTTTCGCCATGATCGGATCCGCTTTCCCTTAAATTCCAGTGGTCCCAACTCTTTGAACTGCTTGTCAGTGTACAACCCGTGAATTGCTATCATTTCTCCCATATTTTTGAACACGAGTCCGAAAGTAGTATGCATAATGCTCCAATCATGTTTGATGATAAAGCATATACTTTAAATAATCTTATTCATTTATTAATAAAAAGTATTAATTTATTAAAGGCTTTTAATTATCTACATGATGTCTTTGCTTTTATAATATGTGATAAACCCATAGTTTTAAGCAATGCTTTTAGAATAATGATGATGATCATTCTAATGAGATCTAAATTCTGAAAGCTTAAAACTAAAATAGTTCCCAATCATTGGATTACTAAATTGGGGATTAGTGAATCCTGATAGATTAATACATACGTTGCTTGCTTTCGTTGGATGAGGATGATTGATCTCGTGATCATTTGTGGGAGACACTAAAGCAAGTATGTAGGTGCTTATTAGAGAATAAGTTCAATTTGAACGTGGCTCATTAAGGAATACCTAATGGAGTTTTATTTGCTCACAATAGGAATTCTGTAGTGATAGTAAGATAAGTAATCCTTGACTTGAGATCATCATAAGTATCTTGTGTATGATGAGTTATACTTTGACTTATTCTTAAGACCTTGGGTATATCAAAGGGTATGCTTGGGTATAATAAATTGTATATGGAGATAATGTATGATCAATAAAGAATCTACCACTTCTAATAAAAGAAGAGAAATGTCTATGTGATTCGATAAATGACAACCCAAGAGTCCTTGGTTAAGCGTAATGAAATTAGAAAGGAGTTTCTAATTTGCATTATTTGGAGTTGTGCATTTAAGAGTCGAAATACATATAATTAAATAAAATAAGACTTGACAAGTAATTCCATGTCTTATATTTAATTGGGACATTGTATGGTGGAAGGATTGAATTATATGATAACTATTTACTCAAAGGTTCTTTAATGATTAATGTTGAAATCTATATTATCCGGAAAGTCGTTGATCGCTGGTGAGGCTTATCCCTATTGTAGAATAAATATTATTTATTTAAATAAATTAATTGTTTAATTTATTTATTTAAATAAGATTAGAATTGTTTCTAATTGATTTATTCACAAGGTTTTAATATGGAGAACCTAAAGGGTCACAACTGTAAAAGGAAGAATAATTATTTAAGAAGTTAATGGCATAATCGTAATAATATGTTAAGTATATTTAATTTAATCTATGGTGATAGTATAAATTAAATAGCTTTAATATTTATTATTTAATATTTTAGAAATATTAAATATAAATTAATAAGAGGAGTCTTATTAATATTATTACAATTATTATTATTTTAATTTCTAAAAGAGTTTAGGAATTAATTTAATATAAGTACTCTCATTTATTCCTAATAGGATTAGGAGGGAAAATTAGTTAAAGGAGTTTAATTAATTATCCCTAATAAGATTAGGGAGCTTAATTAATTAAAAGAATTTAATTAATTAAATAAAACCCAATTCCTTAATTGTTAAGGTGGGTTGCCCACATCTATAAATAAGAGGAGTCTTATTATGGGTGGTGGGGGTTGTTGACTTTTACAACAACGACATAATTCCAATTTGTTGGAGAGTACCCTTTTACATGAGATAGAAAACTAGGGTTTGAGCCAAATACACCATCTTCTTGAATTCTTTATTTTCCTTGGTGGATCACCTCTGAGGCCAAACATATGGGTGGCTAACGTTGATCAAAGGAAGGAACAAAACCCCATGGATTCAAGTTGAACGCGAAAGGATTTGGAGGTGAACTTGTACCTGAGGAAGCTCGATCTTCAAGGGTATGATTTTATTCTTTATCTTTTCGTTTAATTAATAATTATGCATAAAGGGTGATCCGGGTATATGGTTTGTAAAATTTTTAAACTCTGATTTTTACACGCTTAGCATTATTTTTGCAATTTTGATTGCGTTATTAATATTATAAACCTACAGAGTCTCCCTCATCTGATTTTTGCATGAACTGCAAAAGCTTCTAAACATTCCCTCGTTCATCATCTACGCTTTCGATGGTGTTGTTCACATGAGGAACATTGCCACTGTTGCACGCGTTCTCTCGTTGGTGGAGTACAAAGGTCTCCACGGTCTCATTTCCATTGTTAATATTCTCGACCGACATTCTCAAATCTTCGTCATAAAACAAGGGTTAATTAAGAAATCAATATATCACATAATATCCCTATATACTTGATCAACTAACAAATAAGCTTAGGTAGGACACACTAGCGAAGGATTTATTCGCCTCCCCTCCTAGTTCTATTCCCGATCTCCGCCGCAGATCATATCCTAAGCTCGATACCAACCGTGGCGCCCCAAAATAGGTATACATCACCCATTCCGAGTTGTTAATACACGGTATGTAAACAACTACAACTTTATTATAACAACAAGAAAAGCTGTGAGTTTAAATACAAATATTATCTTCTGACAATATCTATACTCAAATAAATCCTTATCACATTTATTGATACATTATTTTACAAAAATGGTGAGGACTACTAAACAACTCTCTACAAACCTTCATTCCATACCCACTGCTTCGCTTATATTCTCGCCTCCCCGATAAAAATGGAACAAAAAGGAAAAGGATGAGCTCAACTAGCTCAAGAAAAAGAATATTATGACTAAGATAATATACAACAAATTACCGATTAGTCTTCAATGGGAAAAATCTAATGAATCACAATAGATAACAAATTTTAAATCAATATTCGTAGCGAAATAATAATTCATTAGAAGAGTTAAGTAGAGAATGCAAACTACTATCTTCCATGTATGAATTTAAAAGTTCATCGTCTATCTTTTATCCTCGTAACATCAATCAATATATATCCGGAATCACATATTCATCTTTGTACTACAGTGCCAAAAGATATTCATCATTAATCATGTTCATCTAAACACTGCTCATCTTTGCACTACGAAGCCAAAGATATTCTTCGAAATCATTCATTTTTTGCACTACATGTGCCAAAGATATTCCATAATATCATCATTTAAGGTCAAGATGATAAAAATATTTTAAAAGAAACGAATCCAATTGAAACAAAATGACAAGGATTAAGGATTAAGGATTAAGTACTTTGTTTTATTCACGTCCAAAAATACCTCAAAATAATCGTAGTGGTGTAAAATTCAAGAATGATCAAAACATGGATACAATCAAAGCTAGTATCCGTAATAGATATTTTAGACTAAAAGGAAAATTTTCATTTTTCGATGAATAAGTGTCGATTCGTGAATAATCAGATATACGTGAATAGTCACAGTATCGTGAATAAGTAACTCCATACACACAAAAAGTTCCAAATTTGATAAAACTTGAGATCAATATTTCAAAGATAATGATATTGAAGAAATAATATCATTACGAAAAAATAATAATATCCACACCTCGAAAGATCGATCTTTAAATTAAACATTCGATATAGGCTATGACTTGAACTTGCAGACCGAATAGAATACTCAAATTATACTCAAAATACTCACAAGAATATGCTTATAATATATAGAGAGAAAACTTGAGTTTAAATGTGATTTTCAATTCTAACCTAAGACCCTATTTATAGAAATCGCTTAGAACAAAAGCAGAAAAATTTAATATAATATTAATATATAAAAATTTTCTACGACATTCTTATAAAAACTGAAATCAGCTCATTTCAACAACCAACCAAGCCACCAAACATATCAAAAACGTTTTTCTAATTTAAATTATTTTAAACTTCCAAAATCAATTATTTGAGCTTGAACTTCAATAATTCATAATAAATAGCCTTTATCGAAAATTTGAATCTCAAGTTTTATAGGAAATTCAATTCTCTACAACTTTGCAGAAGAAAGTTTTCCAAATTCCAACATGTAATTGACCAAATACACAAACGGACGATTTTACGGTATAATCAAATTTCATCGATATAAATGGGGTCCAATTTACATGTTTAACATGTTTTAAATATTTATTGCAACAAAAATACTCTTCCTCCTCGTATACTCATATATCCCACATTCATTGTAAAAATATCACCATTATTATATTATTAAAATATAATAATACATTATCTTATCGTAAAAAAGATAAAATTTCAATTTTCAACAATTGTCACATTAAAATTTTTCTCCATCTATATCCACATAAAATCAATATTTTCCTCATCATATGAATCAATAATTAATTATTCACAAATAATATTACGAATCACAATATTGACAACCGGAGTTCCCCTAAGAAAGAGGGGCTTTCCAATAAGAATTTCTCTCTTCTTGTACAAGTGATTAGGTGACCAAACCTCTCCTTGTAGGATGAACTTTCTAGACATTGCCAATAAGGTTATCTAATAATATTATTCAGATAATATGAATTATTGTCTCGATAATGAAAAATATTGTGCAATGACAATTATCAAACAACAAAGAATATAAAATATCAACGCAAAGAATTATTGAATCAATAAAATAAAATATTTGAGCAAGAATTCAGTAACCATTATTGAGTAGTGCCTTCTTACGTAAGAATCAATAATTGGTGCAATACCGCAAGTGCCATCTTCTTGTGTTTTAACCAATTAGAGTATTTTAACAAGATTAATGAATAACTTATCTTCTATTTTTTAAACAACTTATATTTGTCGTTTTCTTTCATCCAATCGCTTTCAAGTTATGGGGCCCACATTATGGTCACACCGTCGTCACGAATATTCCTCGACAAATACGAATATTCAACGACCAAACGAATATTCCTCGACAACAATGAATATTTTATAACCACTTGCTTATTTTGAAATATTTATGTATTTTACCCCCTAACTATCCACATTAATCAAATCAACCCTTACTATTTCAAAATAATAAATAGAAAAATTAAATTTCATTAATAATAAGTTAGGGTCTTCAACCTCCCTCCTTATGAAATTTCGTCCTCAAAATTGACGTGACGTACGGTGTTTTTCAAAGGTGAGGCTAGATTGAGCTCACCCTTTCCTTTTTGTTCCATTTTTTTTCTTCTCGTGGAGGCGAGAATATAAGCGAGTACGAGTGGTATGGAATGAAGGTTTTAGAAAAATTGTTTAGTAGTCCTCACCATTTTTGTAAAATAATGTATCAATAAATGTGATGAGGATTTATTTGAGTATAGATATTGTCTAGAAGATAATATTTGTATTCAAACTCACAGTTTCTTGTTGTAATAATAAAGTTGTAGTTGTTTACATACCATGTATTGACAACTCGTAAAAGGGTGAGCTCAATTAGCCTCACCTTTTCAAACACCGAGATATGTCACGTCAATTTCGAGGACGAAATTTCATAAGGAGGGAGGTTGTAAGACCCCAACTTATTATTAATGAAATTTAATTTTCTCTATTTATTATTTTGAAATAGTAAGGGTTGATTTGATTAATGTGGATAGTTAGGGGTAAAATACGCAAATATTTCAAAATAAATAAAGTGGTTATAAAATATATTCATTGTTGTCGAGGAATATTCGTTTGGTCGTGGAATATTCGAATATTTGGGAATATTAAATGCGATTTACGCCGCACCATGTGTGGGCCCCATAACTAAAAGCGATTGGATGAAGAAAACGACAAATATAAGTTGTTTAAAAATATAAATAGTAGTAGTTATTCAATTATCTGTTAAAATCCTCGGTGGTTAAAAACAAAGAAGCACTACGTATTGCACCAATTATTGATTCTTACGTGAAGGCACTACTCAATAATAGTTACGATAATTACGATCAAGATTTTATTTTATTGATTTAATAATTGCTTGCATTGATATTTTATATTCATTGTTGTTTCAATAATTGTCATTACACGCGATTTTTCATTATCGAAGCAATAATTCATATTATCCGAATAATATTATTAGATAACATTATTGGCAATGTCTAGAAAGTTCTGTCTAAGGAGAGGTTTGGTCACCTAATTAGCGCCACAAGAAGGAGAAATTTATCGAAAGCCCCTTTCCCTGAACCGCTCGTCATCAATATTGTGATTCAGAATATTATTTATGAATAATTAATTATTGATTCATATGATGAGGAAAATATTGATTTTATGTGGATATAGATGGAAAATTTTTAATGTGACAATTGTTGAAAATTAAAATTTTATCTTTTCCGATAAGATAATTCATTTAAAGGTATTATTATATTTTAATAATATAATAATGGTGATATTTTTACAACTAATATGGGATATATGAGTATACAAGGAGGAAAGAGTATTTTTTTGCAATAAATGTTTAAAACATGTTAAACAAGCTCATGGACCCCATTTATCGATCGAAATTTGATTATACCTTTGTAAAATCTCCTGTTTAGGGATTTCTGTCCAATTTCTATTTGGAATTTGGAAAACTTTCTTCCGCAAGTTGTAGAGAATTGAATTTCTATAAAACTCATGGAGATTTGAATTTTCTCGATGAAAGGGCTATTTATTATGAATTATTGAAGTTCAATCTCCAAATAATTGATTTTGGAAGTTTAAATTATTTTAAATTAGAAAACATTTTTTCTTACTTTTTCTGAATGTGGCATGTGTTTGATGGTCAAATCAGATTCTAGGCATGCGTAGGAAATTAATATAATTATATTATTAATTTATTAAATTTTATTTAGTATTCTAAGCAATTTCCTATAAATAGGGTGCTTGGGTTAAATTGAAAATCACACCTTAAACCTCAAGTTTTTCTCTATATTATCGAAATATTCTTGTGAGTATTTTGAGTATACTTTGAGTATTGTTAGATTTGTGCAAGTTCCCTTCAAAGACTATAAATCCAGATTCCAAATAGTACTTAATCTTTCGAGGTAAGTGATGTTATTTTCTTCTCAAATGATATTATTTCTTCAATATCATTATGCTAAAATATTGGTTGAAACTTTTTATCAAATTTGGAACTTTTCCATGCGGGGTTACTATTCATGAGTTACTTATTCATGAGTTACTTTCATTCAGTACTATTCATGAAGCGTGAAGATGTTTTTTGGGAAATTTCTATCTTTTGGTGTCGAGATTACTATTCACGTGTCAAGACTATTCACGTGATTATCAAGACTATTCATAGAAAAATAAAATTTCTTCTTTTTGTCCAAAATATCTATTACGGATACTTAGCTTTTGATTGTATCCATGTTTTGATCATTCTTGAATTTTACACCACTATGATTATTTTGAGGTATTTTTGGACACTGGATAAAACAAAAGTACTAATCTTTTAATCCTTTCCTTGTCATTTTAATTTCACCGATTCTTTAAAATATTTTTCATCATCCCTACGGTTTTAAATGATGATATTATTGAACATTTTATACGTAGTGATGAATGATTTCTCTATCTTTGTTTTGGTGAAAGATGAATAACGTGTTTAATGAATTTGACAAATCGAAGAATATCTTTGTACAAAGATGAATATTTGATTCCGTATGTATATTGATTGCTGTTATCATAAAAGATGACGATGAACTTTTAAATCATATATGTAAGATAAATTTGCATTCTTTACTTAACTCTTACAATGAATTATTATTTCACATTTAAAATTTGTTGCCTATTTCTATTAGATTTTTCCCTGACTAAGTAATTTGTCAGTATATTATCTTAGTCATAATATTCTTTACGTATAATCACCCTTTCCCTTTTTTCTGTTCCATTTTTTTCTTCTCGTGAGTCGATAATATCCGATTGCATGACCTTTAGATTCATTTTTTTTTGTAAAATAAATGTATCAACCAATGTGATGAGGATTTACTTTCAATCAAGTAATATAAACATGAGGATGATATGACAATTGTGGTAATAATAAAGTTGTAGTTATTTAAATACCAAAATAGGTCCATTCCATCATGTCAACCCATTACGCAGTACTACCATCGAATTTTACACATCATTTGTAACATTACTACATGATTACACCGGAATAGTCTCTTATTATCCAAGTCCATCTATGCACTAATAACTTTTCAACATAATATAAACATAAGGTCCATACAAAGTTAAATATCTTCTATTTTATCTTCTGAGACAATATTTATACTCAAATAAATCCTCATCACATTATTGATTCATTATTTTACAAAAATGGTGGTGAGGACTACTAAACAACTCTCTCTAGAATCTTCATTCCATACCCCGACTAAGTACTCGCTACATTCTCGCCTCCCGAGAAGAAAAATGGAACAACAAGGAAAAGGGTGAGCTCAATCTAGCCCAAGAAAAGAATATTATGACTAAGATAATATACAACAAATTATCGTTAGTCTTCAACAGGAAAAATCGATAGAATCACAATAGGTATAACAAGTTTCGAGATCAATATTCGCAATGAAATAATAATTCATAAGAGTTACGTAGAGAATGAAATCTACTATAATCTATGAATTTAATAAAATTCATCATCAATATTTTATCCTCAGTAACATCAATCAATATTCTTCTCAAATCAAATATTCATCTTTACCTACTGGTGCCAAAGATATTCATCAATCGTCATGTTCATCTCAACACCGCTCATCTTTGCACTACATGAAGCCAAAGATATTCTTCAGAAATCATTCATCTTTGCACTACAGAGGCCAAAGATATTCTTCAGAATCATTCATCTTTTTGCACTACAAAGCCAAAGATATTCAATAATATCATCATTTAAGACCGAGGATGATGAAAAATATTTTAAAGAAACGAATCCAATTGAAACAAAACGACAAGGATTAAGGATTAAGGATTCGTATACTTGGTTTTATCCACGCCCAAAAATACCTCAAAAATAATCATAGTGGTGTAAAATTCAAGAATGATCAAAACATGGATACAATCGTAGCTAGTATCCGAATAGATATTTTGGACAAAAGAAAATTTTTCATTTTTCTATGAATAATCTTGTCAGATTCGTGAATAAGTCAGAGTATCGTGAATAAAGGAGTATCGTGAATAGTAACTCTCGACACCAAAAGATAGAAATTCCACAAAAACATCTTCACGCTTAATGAATAGTACTAAGTGAATAAGAATCGTGAATAAGAACTCATGAATAGTAAGAACTCGTGAATAAGAATTTCATGAATAGTTACTACGTGAATAAGAACTTCATGAATAGTAACCCCGACATGAAAAAGTTCCAAATTTGATAAAACTTCAGATCAACATTTCAAAGATAATGATATTGAAGAAATAATATCATTACAAAAAAATAATATCCCTTACCTCGAAAGATCGAAGACTTCAACTGTAGAATACCGTTATAATCTTTGAAGGAACTTGCACTGCCTAGTAATACTCAAAGTATACTCAAAATACTCACAAGAATACGCTCAAAATATCGAGAGAAATAGAGAAAACTTCAGGTTTACGGTGTGATTTTCAATTCTAACCTAAGCACCCTTATTTATAGGAAAATGCTTAGAACACCAAAAAAAAAAAATTTAATATAATATTAATATAATTATACAAATTTTCCTTAGCCCACCTTTTGGTCAAAACACCAGCCACACATGTTAATGATGTCCAAAAAATACAAAAACGTTTTTCTTAACAAAAAATAATTTAAACTCCCAAAAATCAATTATTTTGAGCTTCTAAACTTCAATAATTCATAATAAATAGCCCTTTCATCAGAAAATTCGAATCTCATGAGTTTTTATAGGAAATTCAATTCTCTACAACTTTGCAGAAGAAAGTTTTTCCAAATTCCAAACAAAAATCGACCAAAATCCACAAACGGCGATTTTACATTTATAATCAAATTTCTGATCGATAATTGTGTCCACCAACACACAAAACATGTGTTAAACATTTAATGCCACAAAATACTCTTCCTCCTCATATACTCATATATCCCACATTCATTGTAAAAATATCACCGTTAATATATTATTAAAATAATATATTTAAATGAATTATTTTATCGTAAAAGATAAAATATTAATTTTCAACAATTGTCATTTTAAAATTTTCTCCATCTATATCCACATAAAATCAATATTTTTCTCATCATATAAATCAATAATTAATTATTCACAAATAATATTACGAATCACAATATTGACAACCAGCAGCCCTCAGAAAGAGGGGCTTTCAATAAGAATTTCTTCTTCATCATGCCAGCAATTAGATGACCAAACCTCTCCTTAGAGCGAACTTTCTAGACATTGCCAATAATGTTATCTAATAATATTATTCAGATAATATGAATTATTGCTTCGATAATGAAAGATACCGTAATGACAATTATTGAAACAACAATATAAAATATTAACGCAGTAATTATTAACTCAATAAAATCTTTGAGCAATAATTATCAGTAACCATTATTGAGTAGTGCCTTCATACGTAAGAATAATTGGTGCAATACTGCAGTACTCTCGCTTCAACAACGCGTATTAGTGTGCTTTAACCCACCGGTATTCCAACAATTAAGCAACAACTACTGCGCCAAGTATTTAAAAATAACTTATATTTGTCGTTTTCTTCATCCAATCGCTTTCACATTATGGGGCCCACATGCATTTGCCTAGTGAGTAAATTTAATATTCCCCGACAACAATGAATATTTTATAACCACTTGCTTATTTTAAAATATTTACGTATTTAACCCTTAACTATCCACATTAATCAAATCAACCCTTACTATTTCAAAATAAAGGAAATTCCTTTTTATTTAAAAATTTCGGGGTCTTATAACAATGATATAAGAATTCAATAAAACAAGTTCAAGAATTATTTTATCCAGGAATTATTAACATCCAAATTATCAACATGATCTTTGTTTTGTAGAGTAAAATTCAAGAATGATCGTAAGAATATTTCCATGAAAAGATCTTTGGATGAAACGCAAAATATCGAGGATATTCCACTAATTTCATGGAGTATAAGTCAAAGTTTTAACCAACCGGGTATAATAAAGAATGGAATAACAAAAGAAATCACCATGCATGCGATAGAACCGCGCAGGCGAGTTATTCCAATGAGAATAATAAATAACGGAATCTGTGTCCCACAGAAAACGCATGCATGTGATGTTCCAACGAATAATAATAAAAATTTTAACCAACCGGTCCTGTAAAACACATGCATGGATGTGTTCCAATGAATAATAATAAAAAGAGCGGAACCAGTCCTGTAAAACACACAGCATGAGATGTTCCAATGAATAATAATAAAGAATGGAACCCGTCCGTCCAAATGTAAAACGCATGCACGACGATATTCCAATGAATAATAGAAGAATGTCACCAAGTATAAAATAAACCAGCGTATCGAAAGTTATTCCAATGTAATAATAAGCAATGGAATAACAACGCTTCTCTTCATGAAAAGAAAGAATAACACCCTTTACTTTTGGTAGGAGATTGAATATCTGCAGATAGTGTAGTAACAAAATACTCTTCTTCTTTCTCTTATTCTCTCTATACTTTCTATCTCTAAAGCTTGAATGAATTAAGTAAAAATAATGAAGCAATAGGCCTCTATTTATAGAAGATTTCTAGCTTAGCACCTACCATGTGAAAAGGCAAGTGGCTTGACGAATGGTGATGTGAAAAGAAAAGTGGTTCGACGCTCAGAATGTAAAAACGACAAGTGGTTCGGACGCTTTGAATGTGAAACGACAAGTGGTTTGGACGTCCGGTAAAGGTAATTACTATTGACGAAGGTAATTACTATTCACAAGGGTAATTACTATCGACGAAGGTAATTACTTATTGACGAAGGTAAATACTATTGACGAAGGTAAATAATATTGACGAAGGTAATTACTATTCACAAAGGTAATTACTATCGACGAAGAGACTCTTAGATGATGACATATAGGCCCCCCATAAAATAATCAAACTTACCACAAACGTCTCATAATGATTTCTTTATATACATTAAGGATTGAATAAATATTACCACAAATCATTTTATTTTTAATCAACACATTTTAATCTTTCAACAATTATTAATCATTTATAACTTGTCGTCTCAATTAATAATATAATATATTATACGATGATGATCTTGTGACAATAATTGAATCAATAATATAAGAGATATGATGCGGCAATTCTCGTAGCAATAATTGAAAGCGTAGTGAAATGACTTCTCACGTAAGCATCAATAATCAATCTGCGTGTATTTATCTGCGACCACACGTATTCTTGTACTTTTACCATCGGGTAGTTCAATGGTTTTAACGGTAACACCTCCGCCGTTATTTTATAAAAATATTTTTGTCGTTTTCTCAATCCGATGATAATTACATTGTGGGGTCCACCAATGATTGAGTAGTTATGCGAATATTCCCTAACAAAAGAATATTCCCCACCAAACGAATATTTTATAACAACTTGCATACTTTGCAAATCTTATAAATATTACCCACAACTATAACATTATATCAAATTTATTCCATAATATTCAAAAATAATATTTATAGAAAATTCATCTTTATTTATAATAGCTGGGGTCTTACATTTCAGCTTCGATCTTCTTAGTTAAAGATGAAGACGAAGTCCTTAATACTTCGATCTTCCCTCTTAAACATTTAGTCTAGGAATTAATTGTAAGACCCCGAAATTTTTTTAAATAAAAGGAATTTCCTTTATTTATTATTTTGAAATAGTAAGGTTGATTTGATTAATGTGGATAGTTAAAGGTTAAATACATAAATATTTCAAAATAAGCAGTGTGGTTATAAAATATTCATTTTTGTCGAGGAATATTCGTTTGATAATGGAATATTCAAATCTTTTGGGAGAATATTCGTATTCTGACAGTAAATGACCGTGTGTGGGCCCCATAACGAAAGCGATTGGATGATGAAGAAAACGACAAATATAAGTTGGTTAAAAATAACTATGCGTGGTTACCAAGTTATCTTGATGGAATACCCGATGGTTAAAATACTGATAATGCCTGGCGATAATTCAGAGATATACCTGTATCGCATGTAATTGTTGAATTATTGATCCTTACGTGAAGGCACTACTCAATAATTTTCACAGTGAATTCTTTGCTCAATATTTTATTTTATTGATTCAATAATTCTTCAAGTTGATATTTTATATTATCAACATTCAATAATTGTCACTTTGCACATTATCTCCATTATCGGATCAATAATTCATATTATTTGAATAATATTATTAGATAACATTATTGACAATGTCTAGAAAGTTCATCGAGGAGAGGTTTGGTCACCTAATTGCGCGCCATGAGTGAGAAAATCCTTATCTGAAAGCCCCTGCTTTCCTGAGGAACTACCTGGTTATCATAATTGTGATTACATAATATTATTTGTGAATAATTAATTATTGATTCATATGATAAAGAAATATTTATTTTATGTGGATATAAATGATGGATTTATTTATGTGGTTATTAATGAAGGAATTAATGCTTGAGATGTTTTATTTGTATTTTATTTCGGTATTAAAAGATCAAATCGGTGTTATTATAGCTTTATTGTATGAGTTATAATATTTAATCCGACCATTGGATCGTTGTAATTTTTGGATATGTTATACATACATAAGTTGAGTATATGTCCACAAATTTTGAACCGTTAAAAAGAAATCTAATGATTTGTTATGAATTTTAAGAGGTGATTGATTCTAAATTAGGTTTATAATTGATTTTGGTGGAAAATTCTAGAATTGAGTGGGCCCCACTTATGGTTGGTGAAGAAATGTGCTGAATTTTATTTCAAATGTGGTGGGTGGCAATAGTAGCGGTAAAAGCCATCAGTAAAGGTCAAGTCTGCTTTGACGTCTAACATTTTCCTATAAATAGAGGGCTAAGTTAGAATTGAAAATCACACCGAAACAAAGTTTTCTCTCTTCTCTCTCTATATTATTGAGCGTATTTTGTGAGTATTTAGATACTTTGAGAGTTGTTGTTCAAGACAAGTTTCATTCAAAGATCACTTCCGCCTTTCCTTCCGGCAATCGATTCTTTAAGGTAAGGGATATTATTTTTTTTCAGAATGATATTATTTCTTCAATATCATTATCTTTGAAATGTTGATCTGAGTTTTTATCAAATTTGGAACTTTTTCATGTCTTGGGTTACTTATTCATGAGTTACTATTCACGAGTTACTATTCATGAGTTACTATTCACGAGTTACTTATTCACGAGTACTATTCATGAAGCGTGAAAATGTTTTTTTGTGGAATTTCTATCTTTTTGGTGTCGGAGTTACTATTCACGTGTACTGGCCTTATTCACGATATCTGACTATTCATCGAAAAATAAAATTTCTTCTTTTAGTCAAAATATCTATTTTGGATACTAGCTTTGATTGTATCCATGTTTTGATCATTCTTGAATTTTACACCACTATATGATTATTTTTGAGGTATTGTTGGACATGGATAAAACAAAGTACTGAATCCTTAATCCTTAATCCTTGTCATTTTGTTTCAATTTGATTCGTTCTTTAAAAATATTTTCATCATCCTCGCCTTAAATGATGATATTATTGAATATCTTTGGCCAGTAGTGCAAAGATGAATGATTTCTGAAGAATATCTTTGGCACAGTAGTGCAAAGATGAATGTGTTTAAATGAACACGACTTAATGATGAATATCTTTGGCTGTAGTGCAAAGATGAACAGTGTTGAGATGAACATGATCGATTAATGAATATCTTTGGCTGTGAGTGCAAGATGAATGTTTGATTTGAGATGAATATTGATTGATGTTACAGGGATAAAATATTGATGAGGACCGTAAAATTCATAGATTATAGTAGATTTCATTCTCTACGTAACTCTTCTATGAATTATTATTTCATTGCGAATATTGATCCGAAACTTGTTGTCTATCAGTATTCTATTAAATTTTTCCTGTTGAAGACTAACGATAATTTGTTGTATATTATCTTAGTCATAATATTCTTCTTGAGCTAGTTGAGCTCACCCTTTTCCTTTTGTTCCATTCTTCTCGTGAGGC
Organism: Panax quinquefolius; assembly: GCA_020205615.1. Taxonomy (NCBI): domain Eukaryota; kingdom Viridiplantae; phylum Streptophyta; class Magnoliopsida; order Apiales; family Araliaceae; genus Panax; species Panax quinquefolius. The sequence goes on along the minus strand of CM035155.1, from coordinate 155,038,827 downwards.
GAGAATATAAGCGAGTACGCAGTCTGGTATGGAATGAAGGTTTTAGAAAGGATTGTTTAGTAGTCCTCACCATTTTGTAAAATAATGTATCAATAAATGTGATGAGGATTTATTTGAGTATAAATATTGTCAGAAGATAATATTTGTATTTAAACTCACAGCTTTCTTTGTTGTAATAATAAAGTTGTAGTTGTTTCGTACCATGTATTGACAACTTCGTAATGGGTGATGTATACCTATTTTGGGTCGTCACATTAATGTAATCCCTTCCTCAAATGTTTACAAATAAAGAAAGAGATTACTTTCTGGATTCATAGGTCATCTTCTTAATCTTTTTCTTTCTTACATTAAAGTTTTTTTTAAAAACTTAATCGCCGTTGTTATATTTTTTAAAGAAAAACTTTAATGTAAGAAAGAAAAGATTAAGAAGATGACGATAATCTCCAGAAAGTAATCTCTTTCTTTATTTATAAACATTTGAGGAAGGATTACATTAATTCTGAGACTAAATGTTTAAGAGGGAAGATCAAGTATTAAGGACTTCGTCTTCATCTTTAATCTAAGAAGATCGAAAGTTTGAAAGCTTCGCCTCTCGCTAACTAAGAGAGAGAGGAAGAGGACCTCGGAAGAGCTTTCTAGAGAGAGTTCTCGAGGCTACATTGAATTAGCTTCAAAGAAACTCTAACACTTGAGTTTCTTTAAATAAAAATAGAAAAGTAAATTACTATTTGATTCACGCAGGAATCACTATTACATTGACTGAAGTAAAAGTAATTTACTAAATTAAAAGTAAAACGTAAGAAACATTTTACATTTACTTTTACATTGGTAAATGTAAGAAACATTTAACTAAGTTAAAAATATTTAACTTAAGTAAAAGCAAAAGTTATTCTTTTACTTTTACTTTTACTTTTATATTTACTAAAGTAAAAGAGATGATGGCGTGGGCCATCACCTGTCGGTGACTGAAGACTCCTCTGGCGTCTTCTTGGTTGACTGGTATATGATTTGATACCATATAAAAACGAGATAAGTTTTTAAAAGAAAAACTTTAACAGAAGAAAGAAAAGATTAAGAAGATGTCCGGTTAATCGGTAAAGTAATCTCTTTTTTTTATTTATAAACATTTGAGGAAGGGGTTACATTAATTCCTAGACTAAATGTTTAAGAGGGAATATCGAAGTATTAAGGACTTCGTCTTCATCTTTAACTAAGAAGATCAAAGCTGAAAGCTTCGTCTCCGGCTAACAAAGAGAGAAGGGAGAGGACCTCGGAAGAGCATTCTAGAGAGAGAAGCTCTGAGGCTACATTGAATTAAGCCTAAAGAAACTCTAACACTTAAGTTTCTTTAAATAGAAAACAGAAAAGTAAATTACTATTTGATTCACGCAGGAATCATTATTACATTGACTGAAGTAAAAGTAATTTACTAAAGTAAAAGTAAACGTAAGAAATATTTTACATTTACTTTTACATTGGTAAATGTAAGAAACATTTAAATAAAGTTAAAAATATTTAACTTAAGTAAAAGCAAAAGTTATTCTTTTACTTTTACTTTTACATTTACAAAAGTAAAAGACTTTTGCTTTATGGAAAGCAAAAGCTGAGATGATGGTTGAGGCCGTCCATCACCGTTTGCCGATCAAGATGCCTCTGGCGTCTTCTTCGCTTCTTGGTCCGCCTCTGTAGATCTTGGGAAGGTCTTTGCCGATCATCTTCTCGGATGAGTCACCATCCCCATACATTTCCACCTTAAAATTTTTATCCGAGAAATAACCCTTTCACCCCAAAAATTTGGTTTATAAAGAAGGAGGAAAAAATTTCTCATCAAAAATTGGTCAAAATCTTCAAAATTTCTTAGATTTTGTAAAAAAAATTTGTTTAAAAACAAATCAGATTGAAATCTGAAACAAAGGATCAATCGATTGGTCCTGATCTATCAGTGAAATTGATCTAAACAGAAGACTAATTTGTTAACTGTTTAAACAAAAATTCTTTTTCTTGAAGGTCCACTTAGATTCTAGCCTTACTTGTCTTGAACACATACCCGTAGATCTAAAGATTCCCTTTAGCCTTACATTGCTCCCAATTGAGACTTACAAACGGCATTATTCGGGACTTAAGGCGATCTTGGGTGGTTTACTACGAAAGGCTCCAAGCGATTAAAAGCGGGCAAAGAAAAAATAAAAGTTTGAAAAAACATTTAAGTAAACAAATCAAACTATTTTTAATCGAAACCGCCGAATGCATCAAGAGCCAACCGTGTGGCTCTGATACCATATAACAGCGGCGATTAAGTTTTTAAAAGAAAAAACTTTAACAGAAGAAAGAAAAGATTAAGAAGATGACCGGTGAATCGGTAAAGTAATCTCTTTCTTTTATTTATAAACATTTGAGGAAGGGATTACATTAATTCCTAGACTAAATGTTTAAGAGAAGATCAAGTATTAAGGATTTCGTCTTCATCTTCTAACTAAGAAGATCAAAATTTGAAAGCTTCGCCTACATGCTAACTAAGAAGAGAGGGAGAGGACCTCTAGAGAGCTTTCTAGAGAGAAGCTCGAGGCTACATTGAATTAAGCTTCAAAGAAACTCTAACACTTGAGTTTCTTTAAATAGAAAATGTAAAAGTAAATTACTATTTGATTCACGCAGAATCACTATTACATCGACTGAAGTAAAAGTTATTTACTAAAGTAAAAGTAAAACGTAAGAAACATTTTACATTTACTTTTACATTGGTAAATGTAAGAAACATTTAACTAAGTTAAAAACATTTAACTTAAGTAAAAGCAAAAATTATTCTTTTACTTTTACTTTTACATTTACTAAAGTAAAAGAGATGATGGCGTGGGCCATCACCTGTCGGTGACTGAAGACTCCTCTGACGTCTTCTTGGTTGACTGGTCGCTCTCACATGGATCTTGGGAAGGTCTTTGTTGATCATCTTCTCGGATGAGTCACCATCCCCATACATTTCCACCTTAAAATTTTTATCCAGGAAATAACCCCTTCACCCCCAAAAATTTGGTTTATAAAGAAGGAGGAAAAAAATTTTCTACCGAAAATTGGTCAAAATCTTCAAAATTTCTAAGATTTTGTAAAAAAATTTGTTTAAAAACAAATCGGATGAAATCAAACAAAGGATCACTCGATTGGTCCTGATCTATCAGTGAAATCGATCTAAATGCAAAAGACTTATTTGTTAACCTGCTTAAACAAAAATTATTTTTCTTGAAGGTCCACTTAAACTCTAGCCTTACTTGCCTTGAACACATACCGTAGAGATCTAAAGATTCCTTTAGCCTTTCAACGCTCCCCAATTGAGACTTACAAACGGCATTATTCGGGACTTAAGGCGATCTTGGGTGGTTTACGACGAAGGTCGGGCGATTAAAAACGGAGCAAGAAAAATAAAAGTTTGAAAAAACATTTAAGTAAACAAATCAAACTGTTTTTAATCGAAATCGTAGAAACGTAATCAAGAACCAACCGTGTGGCTCGATACCATATATATAATGGGATAAGTTTTTAAAGAAAAACTTTAATGAAGAAAGAAAAGATTAAGAAGTTGTGGGTTAATCCAGAAAGCAATATCTTTCTTTTATTTATAAACATTTGAGGAAGGGATTACATTAATTCTTAGACTAAATGTTTAAGAGGGAAGATCGAAGTATTAAGGACTTCGTCTTCATCTTTAATTAAGAAAATCGTTCGAAAAGCTTCGCCTCCCGCCAACTAACCAAGAGAGAAGGGAGAGGACCTCTGAAAAGCTTTCTAGAGAGAGAAGTTCTGAGACTATATTGAATTAAGCCTAAACAATTCTAAACACTTCGATTATATATATATATATATATATCTTATTGGCTATTGCAGTAGTGAATGTGTAATTCTGGTTCTCAATTATTATTATTTTTAATAATTAATTAGAGTTTGAATGAAAGGAAACAATGGATAATTAAGACACCGTCAAAAGACTAAAAAAAATGTATGGATGCTTCAACGGGCCAATGTGTTAGGCCAATATAAACAAAGTAAAATAATAGGTAAGGTGTTAAATGAGTACGAGAATCTTTCGTAACGATTTATTTTAAAATAATTTAAAGTTAAATATTCTTTTTGTCATAAATTAATTGTTTAGTTTTGATTTTTTTAAGTCAAATTGACTATTCTTAGAATTAATAATTAAGCATATATAAATATATTTTAAAATTATAAAAATTAGGATTAGTAATAAATTGTATATACTTTCTTTTGGTTATAATCTCTTCACCTATATTTTAGCAAAAATAATAAAAGATTAGTTTTAAAAATGGTCAATTTGATTTTAAAAAATCAAAAGCGAAAGCGAATTAATTTAGAATCGGATAGAGTATAAATTATGAATTATAAATAAAACTGTTTTACATTAATTTGAGTTATAAGTTAGAAATTAAGTTAAAATAAATTATGAAGGTATTAGGTTAATAATAATTTATAAGTTAAAATTAAATATAAAATTATATTAATAAAAATAGGACAAAATAAACATTATATTTCGTAAAACTTAAATTATTTTAAAATAAATTATAAATACTTGCTTTTTTTAACTTATAAATAAAAAAATAAATCATTACAAAACAAAATAATAATAATAAATAATTTATAAATTAATTTCACTAACTTATAAGTCACTTGGAAGTTGGATGGAATTATGGTGTTCTTAATATTGACCAATGATTATGCTTATTACTCCTGCTTTTCTATTTTATTTTGTTTATTTTAACCATCATCTATATATTTTAAAAATAATACTAATATCACATAAAAAAGTATGTTCACATACCCTAATTCACAGGTTGGTTACCATGTCATTGAGCATTAAAACATTAAACCTAAGCCTCTATTGTTAATTTTATTCCCGGTCAGACTCATTAGTGTGTTCTTCCGTTTGTTGTGCAAGATTTGACTCATTTTGATAATTGGACTAACAGACGAATTTTAACTATTGATATATTGACGATTAATATATGTTACAGTAATTCTTACAATATATGACACTAATAATTGTCCGTACCTGAAGTTACAGCGTAACGAAATCTTTTTTCTTCATCCGTTTCAACAATCACATTTTTATTTCCTGTTCCTCCTCTTTTCTCTCCCATCACCTTTTTTCGTTCAAATTAATTAAAATGAATAATTTCTATTATCTTATTAATATTACTCAGATAGAAAGTGCATGGCAAATAAGAAAGTTTGTCTTTTATAGTAAAAATCCTTTTAGGCCTTGAAACGAGGAAGATACAAACAACATAATAAACAATACACAAACGTATAGGCTAACTAGGCTCAAATTCAACAGAATCAAATACTACTAACTTCACTCTACTTATTTTTGTTGATTCCACTCCTTACCTGGATTTAAAGCCGTAATCCAGTAATCCTACACCGTTGCAGAGTGGACATAATAAGAAATTTGGTGCAAATTAAATTTACCGCGAACTAAAACCCTCATAAGTACTAATGTAGTCCCAAATCGGGAGGCAGTAAACTAATTTTCCTACGACAGGCCACCGGAGCTTTCAGATATACATCATCACCGGTGGCTACAGGTTGCCGGTAATCCTTCTTCTTTACCTGCTGTTTCGTTTAGTTTTATATTAGGGTTTAGTTTGTCAGATGTTTTTGTATTTTTTGAATTCCTTAAAAAAATCGAAATTTGTCCGAGTGCTATTCAGGTGATCAACTGATGTGTCTCTATGTAAAAGTGCATATATATGTATCTATATATGTGTTGTGTTTGAACATGGTAATTGCTTTGGGATTTTAATTTAAGCAGAGTTGATCAAATTAGACTAGGGGTATACTCCATCCATCCCACAAAAAGTGACCCATTTGCAAAATTTACAGACTTTTAAGGTTATATTTTTGTTCCGTTGTTAACCGGTTAATTTGATGTTTTGGTCACTGTACTAGGTTCGATTTTCATTGTGGTTACCGATTTTTTTTTTAGCTACAAACGCATTACTATACTTAAAAAAGGTTACAAATACTTAAAAATGGTTACAAAATGGTCATTACTTAAAATTCTGTCCAAAAAAATGAACGGACGTGCTGACTAGACTAACGATTAACAGGTGTTAATTATGTGGCAGGTGACGTGGATCAGGTTAATTGATGTTTTGGTCATAGAGGTCAATTTTTTTTTTGGTTACTGAAATTTTGTGGGATGAAGGAAGTAGTATGTAACATAATCTCAATTTTCGATTAATTTTTTTGTGTGATCTGTATATGTGTGTGATTGTGTTGGAATTTTGGACTTCTATTGTAGAATCTCTACTATATTTGTATGTTTATATGGATTATAGACTTATAGTCTTGGTATATTGGTTAATAATGTTTACGGTATTAGTTGTTCATCATTGTTGGTCGTCGTTTTCCTTTCAAGTTCTTGTGTTCAGCTGCATCTTTTATGGACTGTTACTTCGATATTGTTAATACCCTCACAATTCAGCTCTGGGCCTGTTGAAATTAATTTTATTATTGGTGATAAATAAGCACTTATTGACTATGACTTGCATTTCTTGGATTAGAAGAATGAAAATCAATATCTATATTTTTGAGTAATGAGTTTGGTGTGTACATTATTTCAGTGACCATCACTGTTGAAATTATTGTGCTTGAATGTCTTTTGTCTGCATTAGGAGTTGAGTTACAATTAAACCATTACCTCCTTCCTCATATAGCTCCAGCCCAAGGCAACCATTTTTAGATGGGTTACATGTTTCCAAATTGAAGTTATTTGAAACTAGAATTAATGTAATACTTGACAAAATTATCATTTTATTTTGTTCAGGACACTATCTGGAAGTTTTCTTTCTTATTCTTCAATTTTATGAAGTCAAAGGTGTCTTCAACTCAATTCTTGCAGCACTTTAAATCCTTGTCATGGATTTGAAACTCAAAGGTAAAGCTTGGGTCGGGAACATCTACCAGAAGTTTGAGACAGTGTGCCAGGAGGTTGATGATTTTGTCAGCAAGGTACGAGCGTTCCAATTTCTAGTGATGCTAGAATTAATTTTATCTTATGTCCTTTTTCTTCTTCTTTTGTTTTTGTCCTCATTTCCTCTTAATGTTGTAACAAAGAAACCTTTCTTCACAGATTTTCTGTTACTTTGGCATGAAAATTCTCTTCCTTGTTTTGCATTCCATGGTACATAACTATATGGATAGCTGTCTTATTGTCAGGATGAATCTTTTTCATACTCAAATATGGTCATTCTATCATATTTTAAATTGCTTTCTTTTACAGGAAACGGTAAAATATATTGAGAATCAAGTACAAACTGTTGGTCAAAGTGTAAAAAAATTTTGTTCTGATGTTGTGCAAGACTTGCTTCCTTCCCCTTTGGTGGATTCAGTAAAATATGATGATGAAACAGTTCCTCAAAAACCTAATGATGACAGCTATACCAAGTCCATGATTAATAGAGAAGAAAAGCATGTTGATATTGATACAAAGCAATCAGCTATAGAACATGAGCCAGTTGATCCTCTGGGAAACTGTTATACATCACCTATCACTGGACTTAACCCTGTGAAGCAAACTATGCCTATGCCTACTGAAGTTCTCAGTAAACTGACAGACTCTGTATTACCTTTGGGGAAAGATGATGATGCCTTGGTACATGTGAATGTGGATACAAGTCTTGAAGGTAATAGCAGCTCAGAGGTTGAAGGAATCGCTGAGAAGGACAAATTTCTGTCTGAGGACTTCAGTTCTCCTGAAAATAAGTCTGAAACATCACTACTGTGTGAGTCGGTTGATGAATATCATAACAATGAGATTTTGGGCCAGGTTACATCTGCAAATTTACTTGATGGTGCAACAATTAGTTCCTCGAAAGAGAGACCAAAATGTGATTCCTCTTTCAATGATTACAATTCTAATAATTTAAGCAACCCGCAATCATCTGAACTGGCATTTTCATTCCTTTCTTTTGGGAGTGGAGTATCAGAGATGACACTTATTTCTTCTAGCAGTTCCCTGACTACAGAATCTCATGATCTGTCTGAGTGTTCACAAGCGATTTCACAAGAGACAGAAAGTATCTGCTATAATCATACCGGTGCGTTAACCTGTCTTTCTGATAAGTTAGCTGCTCTTTCATCTTTTGAATCATGCCCGAATGCAATCAGTGAGAACAATGGAGATATGCAATTTGCTTTCTCCAACAGTGTTTTGTCGTTTGATTCAACTGGTAATTATTGAACAATGGATCTTGTCCCCGACCTATGTTACATGGACTCAGAAACCCCTAGAAGGATTCTTAAAATGACACGACATGGACACTCCTATTTTAGAATGGTTCATTTTCTAACAAACTGTCGTGTCCGACCCGATTACACCAGTAATCGGGTCATGTCAACAAGGGTACTTCTGGATTTGAGAAGAGTCCATGTAACATAGCCCCCAACATCTCTCTCTCTCTATATATGTATGTATGTATGTATATATATGTATCTATATATATATATATATATATGTAGTCAGCTCCAGGATTGATGAGGCAGTTTCTGTTGATGGATCATCTGGAAATATGCATGATCTGCATTGCAAGTATTCTCTATTACAGGATCATATGACTTCCTTAGAAATTGGTATGCTATAGAGTATAAACATGCAAAATGTAAAACTTCTTTGTGTTTATTCAAATACTTGACGCTGCTGATTAGGTTTTAGTTGGCTGAATGTTATCAGTTACCACTCGAGCAATGTTAAAACTATGATGGTGATAATCTGGAATTAGGACTCTTTGGTATCATCTTGAAATTTCATTTGTTTACCTTCTACTTTTCAGGTGGTTGTGCAATTTTCTATTTTTATTATTTTGATTTAAACCACAAAAATGAAATTATTTGTCTAATATACTACTTCAAGTCTTAAATGCAAAAATATCTATATTTCAAGAAGCTGGAAATTATGCTAAAAAAACTGTCACTAATTTTCATTTGTTGATTTTAGTAAGTTTTTAAATTGCAAAGATTCATCCTCTAATTGATATGTTACGTTCCAAACAATGAAATTACAAAGATTTAGACACCAAAAAATGAAATGGATTACGCTGATTGATTTTATTGCAAAGATTCATCCTTTAATTGATATGTTAAGTTCCAAATAATGAAATTACAAAAATTTAGACACCAAAAACGAAATGGATTGCGTTGATTTTATTGCAAAGATTCATCCTCTAATTGATATGTTAAGTTAACTTTTGTTTGCTTACTATCCTTTTGTTATATGATTCAACTAATAGCTAATTTGAGAATGTTTTTACAGGATATGTTGATGACTCCAATATTGATATTGCAGATCCTAGCATGGAAATCATTGATTTATCTGACAAGGGGAAGCTCGATGAAAGTTCCATTTTTGTGGATAATAAATTGGATACCAAATTGCTATTTTCCGTCTCTTGTAGGGCAAGAAGGCACAGATCATACAAGGTCCTCTCTCTCCTCCTCACCCCCCTCCCCCTTCAACTTAAAAATACAAACTTAAACCTTGGTTTCCATTAAACAGCATACTGAGTAAATTTGTTTAGAACATCCAAGGACTTAAACATCCAAAAACTAGAAAAGTCAAAAATCCAATTACTTACTGCAAGCCTTTTGTTTTGAAAAGTAGATGTTTTATGCATGTTTATCTCACTAAAATAATCATTACTTTCGATGCTGACATTCATGTATTTATTTAAGGAAACTGATATTTTCACATGTTAAAGTGATATTTTCACACGAGTCTCTCACACATGGAGGTGGGGTGCACTCACTATTCGTGCGAGAGAGATCATGTGGAAATATCAGTTCCCTACATGTTTTTCTAGGCATGACTCGTTCTTCGAATTTTTTTAATATAAATCCTAAGTTATTCTTTTCGGTCACTAGAAAATAATACAAGATGCATTTGCTTCGAGAAAGAGGTTAACAAAGGAGTATGAGCAGCTGGCAGTTTTGTATGGAGACATTGATATGGAGTCTGTTCAGCAACCGAAACAAAATATGTCACTTTCAGTAACTGACGTGTCATTGAAGACAAAACACTCGTCAACTAAAGATTTATACGACTCTGAATGGGAGCTCCTATAATACTAGTGCACATTGTAAATTGGAATGCAACAAAACCATTTAAGCAGTCCTGTTTGTGTAGATGAATGTGGCATAGATGAATCCTGCCTTTGTATAATTTGAAGAGATGTAATTTAAAATGACAGCTGAAATAGTTCTTGTTTCAGGAGGAGATGGAAATACATTTATTTCTTTCTAGTTTTACTACTTTGATGCTTGTGGGTGCTTTTGTTCATTTAAAAGCTTCTTTCGCCTTACTAGGACCCTTTCTGTTGGTTGCTGGTGTAATGCTGCTATTGTTGCCTATATGTATAATTGCAGGGTTCTGAGCTTTTGATCGTGTATAAAACTAATTTTTTAAAACCGATTATAAGCACAAGCAATAATCAAAATGAGTTAATATCGGACGTACTTGTTTTCCTTGTTTTTGATTATAGTGTCTTTTGGCAGTTAGAGGCAGTTAATATCGGACGTAACCTACGTTTTCTCTTGTTTGATTATTATAGTACCGTTGTTTGGACGGGAAGTGAAGATGAAAGTGATACTGAGAAAGGCCGAGATGTTCCTGATGAAGAGATTAGAAAAGTGAAACTGTAACACCTTAATCTCACATAGAAATATATGAATTTTTTTTGTCTAATACCGGACAATTGTTAGAGACAAAAGATCTGTGGACTGTCGGTTCTGACAAAATTTAACGGGGGGAGTTTGTCCAGTAGGACTCGAGATTTGACCGGTTTGTTTCAGAAACAACAGCAGGCAAAAGATCACTCTGATCGACAATCATTAATTGTGAAGTGTATGGTCTGGACTGGCAGTGAAGGTGGTGGTGATGACGGTGATATTACATCACACAATTATGATCTTAATTCGACTGAAATCTTTCGTAATATGTAACAAGGCTCTAAATAAATTTTGACACTTGAACATTATTAATTTGATCTTTTACACCCGTTTTTATATATTACTTTCTCTGTCTCAAATTATAAGATAATTATTTTGATTTATTAAGAGTTAATTTTAAATATTTTAAATTCAAAATTGGCATGAATTCATTTAGTTTAAGCAATACAATTATGAATATTATAAACTATTAAAAAGTTAAGTTATAAGATTTATTGAAATGAATAATTTTAAATTTTAAAATATCTCAAACTTTTAGAAAGTTAATATTGATTTTTTTAACAAACAATCTAAAAGAATGAGATATATTAAAATTATAAAATGATTACAATAAGAGACTTGAAATAGTAATTCTTTCAAACAAAATAACACATAATTCGGAAAAATGGTCAATCGTAGCAACAAACGCTGTGGATACCATATAAACTTCTAAAATATAATCATATCTCAAAATAATAATAGAATACGCAGATATGAAAGTTCTTCAACACAGACAACAGAAGAACAAGCCGTCATGATAGCGCAAAATCCAAATCTAAATAATTTATTTTTAACAATTCATGCATTGGAAAAAGTTTGACGAATGAGAAAAATCTCCTCAATAGAAAAAAAAAATCTCTGAAATGGAGAAAAATAAAATCTCCTGAGAGATGATAATGAAATTCCAAAAGAAAGAAAAAAAAAAGAAGAAAAAAAATCAATTATGGACACAAAAGGGGAAACCAAACTCTATAAGCAGGAAGAATAATTTATTAAATCAAAATAAGAGATCTAAGGGAGAATATTAATCTTATAATTCAGAATTGAGTATTATTTTTAAAATAAACAAATCTGACACATAAGGGCATATTCGGTTATGACTTATAAGTTCGTCAAACCAATTTATAAGTCATTTTTTACTATTTAAGTATTTGATTATAACTTAATTATAAACTTATAAATTGACTTATAAGTTGTTTTTGAGAAATAACAATTTTTTACTTCTTAAAAACTGATTTAAAAGTTATTTTAAAATAAGTAAATTTGACCTAATATAAAAATTCTTTTTTCCCTAATTTTATTATTTTTTATAATTTATTTTAACTTATAAATACTTTCAACCAAATAATTTCTAATTTATTTTAAAAAATAGTACCACACTTCACCTACCTAAGTTGTAAGTTCCTTTGATCAACTAAAGTCGACTAGCCTTTCTAACCCAAAACCATGTGATTAGTCCACTCCAAACTGTCATAATTCAATCAAAATTATGAGTTCTGACCTTTACGGACATGAAGAATGCCGCCATTGCCATGACCTTAAACCTCGCCCAAAACCTCCGCCAAACAGACATCCGTGCGCTAGCCAACTGTTACGCAGCCACACTCCAAAAATGCTGCCCACAAAGCCCCATTTCGTACCCCCTCTCCTTAACGGTCCATGCCCACATGATCGCTTCTGGTTTCAGACCTCGCGGCCACATCCTCAACCGTCTCATAAATGTCTACTGCAAATCTTCAAATCTCGGTTACGCACACCAACTGTTTGACAAAATTCCCGAGCCAGATATTGTCGCGAGGACGACACTAATAGCTGCACATTCCGCTGCTGGGAACCCAAAACTTGCGCGACAGATATTTAATGAAACCCCGTTAAGTGTTCGAGACACTGTTTGCTACAATGCCATGATAACGGGCTATTCACACAATAATGATGGGAATGCTGCTATTGAACTCTTTCGTAAAATGAAGTTGGCAAATTTTCAGCCTGATAATTTCACTTTTACGAGTGTACTAGGCGCTTTGGCACTTATAGCTGATCAGGAAAAGCATTGCCAGCAGCTACATTGTGCTGTTGTGAAGTCGGGAACAGGGCTAGTTACTTCGGTGGTAAATGCGCTTATATCAGTTTATGTTAAGTGTGCTTCTTCACCGTTGGCGTTGTCCTCATCGTTAATGGGTGCCGCTAGGAAATTATTTGATGAAATGCCTGTTAAGGATGAGTTGTCTTGGACGACAATTATCACGGGGTATGTAAGGAATGATGATCTTGATGCGGCACAACAAGTTTTTGATGGGATGGATGTAAAATTTGTGGTTGTATGGAACTCGATGATTTCTGGTTACGTGCATAAGGGGTTGGTCCACGAAGCATTGAGAATGTTTAGAGAGATGCATTTAGTAGGAATCAAGCAAGATGAGTTTACATATACAAGTGTGGTTAGTGCTTGTTCTGATGCTGGATTGTTCCGTCTTGGAAAGCAGGTGCATGGCTACATTCTCCGAACTGAGAAGAATCCGTCACAGGAATTTTTGTTATCTGTAAATAATGCATTGATTACATTGTATTCAAAATGTGGTAAAATTGAGGATGCCAAGAAGATCTTTGATAAGATGGGCACGAGAGACCTTGTTTCAAGGAATGCGATTTTATCGGCTTATGTCAATGCAGGGCGAATTAATGAAGCTAAGACTTTCTTCAGTGAGATGCCAGAGAGGAACCTTTTGACATGGACTGTTATGATATCAGGATATTCACAAAATGGATTTGGGGAAGAAGGTCTGAAGCTGTTTAACCAAATGAGGTCAAATGGCTTTGGACCATGTGATTATGCATATGCAGGAGCTATTACATCTTGCGCCGTGCTTGCAGCATTGGAGCATGGACGGCAGCTCCATGCTCAGCTTGTTAGGTCTGGTTTTGATTCAAGCCTTTCAGCTTCAAATGCACTAATAACAATGTATGCAAGATGTGGTGTTGTTGAGGCCACAGACTGTGTGTTTCTTACCATGCCTTGCGTGGATTCAGTGTCATGGAATGCTATGATTGCAGCATTAGGACAGCATGGACATGGTTCTCAAGCACTGAAGCTTTTCGAAGAGATGTTGAAGGAAGAAATGTTACCTGATCGAATAACCTTCCTCACCATTCTTTCAGCTTGTAGCCATGCAGGTCTAATTAGAGAAGGACGGCACTATTTTGATACAATGTATAGCTTATATGGTATAACCCCAGGTGAAGATCACTATGCTCGTCTAATTGATTTATTGTGTCGAGCTGCAAAGTTTTCTGAAGCAAAAGATGTGATCCATAAAATGCCTTTTGAGCCGGGTGCTCCTATTTGGGAGGCTCTTCTTGGTGGTTGCCGAATTCATGGAAACATGGATCTAGGGGTCCAAGCTGCAGAAAAATTGTTTGAGCTGATGCCTCAGCATGATGGAACTTACGTACTTTTGTCAAATATGTATGCCAATGTCGGGAGGTGGAACGATATGGCCAAAGTGCGCAAGTTGATGAGGGACAGAGGCGTGAAAAAGGAGCCTGGTTGTAGCTGGATTGAGGTCGAAAACAAGGTTCATGTATTCTTGGTGGATGATACTGTGCACCCCGAGGTGCAAGCAGTATATACCTATCTCGAGGAGGTCGGATTGAAGATGAAGAAATTAGGATATGTTCCAGACACAAAGTTTGTGTTGCATGATATGGAGTCTGAACAGAAGGAACATGTTTTGTCTACACATAGTGAGAAGCTTGCAGTTGTGTTTGGGCTTCTAAAACTCCCCCTTGGAGCCACAATTAGAGTTTTCAAGAACCTGAGGATTTGTGGGGACTGCCATAATGCATTCAAGTTCATGTCGAAAGCTGTGGGAAGAGAGATTGTTGTGAGGGATGGAAAGAGGTTTCACCATTTTAAAGATGGCGAGTGTTCTTGTGGCAATTACTGGTGATTAGCGCAATTGCTAAACTCACTTATTTACTTGGGGCCAGTGCTGAAAAACATTAGACCGGGTCTTTATTTTTTTGGCCAAAATTTAATTTAGTAGCTTGAAAGTTATAAAAGCTACATTTGTTTCCCAATGCCAATATATTAGAAACTCACATTATTTCATCTTATTGAGATTATAACTTGATGTGCTTGTGATATCTTTGTTTAACTAGTTGATGAAGGTTGTGCCTTTGAATGTAACTTCAATTTTACTACTAAATAAATATCACTTTGTGTTTGTATTACAAAAGCAAATGATCTTTGTTAAGTAGTAACAGTCTAACAGAGAGAGTATTTTATAACTTGAGTAGTGGAATTAGGTCATAGATCATGAAACAACTATATGGAGTACCAATCAATCACCTATTTTGTTGAAATTTATGATAATTCAAGTACTTTTGTTGATTTGAAAATATATATGATTTGATTTCGAGTTTAAATAATAATAATAATAATAATAATAAACTTGAGTTTAAATAAATTTATTTATTATATAAGAATGCATGCATATTTTTTTGTAAATATCTAGTATAAGCAAATATGAAAAAGAGGGTGGTTAGCATATGAATGTATGATGTAAAATTTTGATCAATTAATTAATATAATATTTATATATAAATGAAAATAATATTTTTTTTTTGCATGTTAATACTGTCGATTTTCCGGAAAATTAACTAAATGGTAACTATAGTAAAAAACAAAACTTTAAAGGCATGTGAATTTGCTTTCTATTTTCACATTTATTACGAGGCTTTGTTTCAATTTCAACCGTTTGTAGTAGTCAATCCAACGAGAAAATCTTTTGCTTTTTGTTTCCCTCCCCAATTTTATTGTTTTTTCCCCTCCGAAATTCTCTCTCAATCCTCAAACTCTCTCCCATTTCTTCGCGCATCCCACTCCTCAGCCGCAAAATATATCCCTTTTTCTCGGTATGGATTTGCCTCGCATTATTGGGTGCGTTCCTGAAAATAAAGATTTTTTCTCAAAGATTTTCGTTTCTATAAGGAATTTGTACCCCCACCCACATAATGAGGTACGTAAGACAGTTTAATTGATATTTGTATGTCTTTCTGTAATTTTAGAGCTTACCGAGGATTTTCTCATGTTCATATGCATGAAAAAATTGAGAAAACAAACTAATTCTGCTTTTGAATGTTTAAGCTGGCAGTGATAAGTTTAGGGTTTAAGGTAGTGATTAAATTCGAAGTTGAGGGTAAAAATGTTGCCAATTGTATTTGGCCAGGAGCGGAAAATATTTTTGAACATGGGATCGTAGAATTTTGTGATGCATTGTAAATTTCTAATGCATATTATGATGAACCGAAAAAAATAAAAATAAATGTATTATGTTATGTATGAGCAAGGTGGCAGCATTGGGAATTTAGGGTGAGCCAGAAAGGCCAATTCTTTGTCCCTGAAAATTTGGAAATTTTTTCCAGTTATGTCTTTTAGATGAAATGGTATGAAATACATATTGAAATCTACAAAACCTATGGAATCAAGATGATTACATATAGACGAAGAAATTTTAATCATAGATTACAATCCCAAAAGAATTTTAAGTTTATCGTTACTCGAAGATTGATAGTTAATAAAACAAGATTAATATTGGTTATCATGATTAGTTGCCTCTTAAATTCAAACTTCCGTGGTTTTACTGTATAATTGACTGGAGTTCTAAGAAACATAAAAGAACTACTGTATTTATAGAATAACATTACCGTAAAAAGCTTTACTGGATATCATTGTCGATCCCAACAAGAAAGATACATCATGACATGATGTAAGATTTAATTTGTTTATTTTGTTTGCTTATTCTAAGGTTTGATGTAGGAGTTTTGTTGTCGGGTTCTTACATATTCATACTAATAACGTTGCTATGCTAGGCATCTTAAGAACCTATAATGTTTTGATTGATGTTAATTCATTTTCACTAATTCACCCACAAAAGAAATTAGGATATATGTAAAATCAAAGAAGTTGTTCATATAGGTTCTGATATAAACTTTCATATATACTTCATTAGTTGCTCATATAAGTTTACTTCATTGGTAGTTGATGGATCACTTTTTCCTTATCATGGCTAATCATTGTTTACATGTCATGATTAACTCCAGTTCCCCATATCCTGGCTCCCCACTGTTAATATGTATAACATCATCTCGAGTTATAGCAAAATGCAGAATCCATGCGCATAATTTGTATGTGATTGGAAGTGGTAAACAAGCTTTCTTGCATAGTTTCATATCACTAAACTATAATTTCTTTGGAATTTTGTTCTTACAGTCGGGCTTAGAGGACAGCAGAAGACAACATATTTTCGAGCTGATGGTACTACACAAAATCATAATAGAAGTATGAGTCCCAAATTAATGGCAAAGTTATTTGAGAAGGACTGACAATTGTGGAGGTAAATGTCCTCTATTTTTGGGGATGTTTGAAATAAATATTTTGAATTAAAAGGTAACAAGTTGCTGTGAAAATACTTGTGTTGCAGATAATAGGATGAGGAGAACTTACTGATACATTATTGGCTTAAGTAATTTTCAAGGTTGCTTCCTCTCTCATTTGTATAAGAGAGGAAACCCACAACAGGTTCTGGTGACTTGGTTCATTAGTTTCTCAGTTCTGTTAAAGTTCATCCTATCCTGTGACAGAAGAGATGAGAGTTCAATTAGTGGTGATGAGTCAATACAATGGGATACACTAGGGTCAAGTACAAATGAAGAGAAGATATTTGTAGCAGTGAGATTGAGGCCTTTGAATGACAAAGAAGTAGGAAGGAATGATGTGTCAGAATGGGAATGCATTAACAATAATACCATTTTACTCAAGAATGGCTTACCAGAAAGATCAATGTTTCCAACTGCTTATGCCTTTGGTAAGCAATGCTTTAGCTCTTTATTTAGCAATTACTATTATCCTTCAAGTATATGTCATATTCAAATGGCTTTAAGAAACTAAAAAGCATGTAAATGATTTGAGAACTAGTTCCTGTATTAAACCCTGTTGGTTGATATTTTATCTCTATTCAAGCATATCTTTCTTCACTAAAAAAATATTAGGATCTCAATTCTTTTGGTGATTTAAATCAATTATGTGGTCATATAATCTGAACATGACTTGCATCTTGTACAATATAAAGAGGCCCTC
Organism: Panax quinquefolius; assembly: GCA_020205615.1. Lineage (NCBI taxonomy): Eukaryota > Viridiplantae > Streptophyta > Magnoliopsida > Apiales > Araliaceae > Panax > Panax quinquefolius. The sequence goes on along the minus strand of CM035155.1, from coordinate 155,020,919 downwards.
CTGCTCTTGATTTCAATACTCAAGCTCATCCCAGGAGTTGGAAACCTAAGTCTATACTAAAACTTAATAATATTTTCATCTGTTGTTTTTTACACGTCATTTTCTTTTTAGATGATGTTCAAGCTCATGCCAAGAGTTGAAACCTAAGTCTATAACACAAACTTAATAATTTTTTCTTCTTCAATAATTCACAAACAAATCTTAAATTAGTTGGTTTGGCTAGAAAAGCAATGGAATTTCAAAGGTTTGTTTAAAATATTGTCTCTCTAGTATCCATGTCCTTTGTTTTGATCATCAATTTGGCATATAGACAGAGTATTTGCATCTGAGTGCTCCACAGAGCAGGTGTATGAAGAGGGACCCAAAAAAGTTGCTCTTTCAGTTGTCAGTGGCATTAACAGTGAGTATTACTCTTGTCCTTGATTTATTCTTTTCTGTGGTTCTATTATTACAAGTATTGGCGCAATTTTATACCAATTTAATGATTTTCTTCCAGCAAGTATTTTTGCATATGGTCAGACAAGCAGCGGAAAGACGTACACCATGCGTGGAATCACTGTATACACAATGGCTGATATATTTGATTACATACACAGGGTAATTGAAATCATTAAACTTTCCTTAGCTAAGATTTTTACCATCTTCCTCTTTGGACTTTTATCTCATGGGCATTACAATTTTCTTATTTTATCTTATTTCCAGCATAATGATAGAGAATTCATATTGAAATTCTCTGCCATGGAGATCTATAATGAATCAGTGAGAGACCTTCTTGGCTCGGATAGTACTCCACTTAGACTCCTTGATGATCCAGAGGTGAATATTGTACTCGATGAAAGTTCAAAGTAAATTGGATAGCAAAAAACATCTTCATAATCTCTTCTTCTTTTTTTTCCCTGTAGAGAGGGACTGTTGTCGAAAAACTTACAGAGGTGAGTTTGAGAGACTGGAGTCATCTAGAGGAGCTCCTTGATGTATGTGAAGGTAAGATCATTCACATTATTCTTGGTCGACCAATGAACTGTTTTTACTCTTAAGTACTGTCATTCTTGCAGCTGAAAGACAAATTGGTGAGACCTCTTTAAATGCAATGAGCTCTAGATCTCATCAAATTATTCGAGTGGTACACTGGTTATTATTTGAAGTAGTTTTTTCCTCGTACGTTGTTTAACTTATTAGCTGACATCTTGATTAATTAATGAATTCCTGCAGACAGTTGAAAGTTCTGCTCGTGAGTTTTTAGGTGCTGAAAATTCAAGCACACTTGCAGCTACTGTGGTACGAAAGGGTTGTGCACTTAGGATTATTAAGATTAAAGTATTTCCTATGATGTTTATTTATTATGTAATATTTTATGCATATTAAACAAAGAATTATAAACATTGTTGGTTTTCTTTGTACAGAATTTTATTGATCTTGCAGGAAGTGAGCGTGCTTCTCAAACCTTATCAGCTGGTTCACGACTAAAAGAAGGCTCCCACATAAATCGCAGTTTACTAACACTTGGAACTGTTATCCGCAAATTAAGGTTGTTTTTCTTTGACATCTTTTCCTTTTATTTTTGCCATGTTGATGTTTTTGAATTTGGATTTTGGGTAGCAACAATTCATGTCATATTGAGATATGAACAATATATGAACTCTGATCTACTCCATAGTCGCTCCAAGTTACCATCGAACACTATACAACTGTTGATACCTGATAGGAAGAAATATCAAAACTTCATCAGGGTAGTTCCTGTACTTGTCTCCTTTAATTGATATATTCAATCATGAGTCAACTTGCTTAGCTCCTCATGTAGTGTAACAGTTAACTGAGCTAAATGTTGGAGATTCGAAATCACGTACTTGTAAGGTGTAACATCTGCAGAACATTTCTTTGGAGCTAATAAGCATTGGTGATAATAATAGTTTGTATGCGTTAGGGGTGCTGACAGTGACATCTTTAGTTTTGATTTTTATCTAGGAACTCATTTTCAAGGCGGAATTAGGTGCAAACATTTTACATTAAAAACTTAAAAACTTAAAAACATAGCAACAGCAGTTCTCACGAAAGTGAATCAATGATTTCCTATCCTAACTTTGATTACTATTGATGTTTTCCTCTTTTAGCAACACTGAGTCAGGTTCCTCTTATGATCCTGAAAACTATTGATTTTACCCTCCCCAACATCTAAATCACCCCTTGCCCGTCAAAAAAAAAACAAAACAAAACTAAGAGGACTTTTACAAACTCATCCATGTTCTATCAACAAGCACGCAAGCTGTACCTTTATTTACCACAATTACTCACTTTTTTGGCCTGATGACTTCACAAACTCTATATTGTTTGGAGTGTTATATTTATTTACTGTGAGTATATTGCTATGTCTGGGTGCAGCAAAGGGGAAAATGGACATGTACCTTACAGAAACTCCAAGTTGACACGCATACTACAAAACTCTCTAGGAGGTAATGCAAGAACTGCCATAATTTGCACTATGAGCCCTGCACACAGTCATGTTGAGCAGTCAAGAAATACCCTTTTGTTTGCCGTTTGTGCGAAGGAAGTCAGAACAAATGCACAGGTCAATGTAGTGATGTCAGAGAAGGCGTTAGTAAAGCAGTTGCAAAGAGAATTAGCTAGATTGGAGAGCGAATTGAGGAGTTTACAATCAATTTCTACCATGGGAAATCCTGCATCATTACTAAAAGAGAAGGAATGTCTCATTGAAAAGGTGATGAAGTAGATTCCTGACACAGTAGATAAATCACTAAATATCTTCAGCATAAATGCCACCTATTTTCCCCCCTTGAAGGTTATATATATATTGAAAGAGTTAAACAACACAAGTTTTGAATTGTAAGAATTTTACATTATGGAAGTGCTTTCTGACTTCCTTCACGGTAAACTTTAATCAAGTGAATGGTTATTATATTCTTCAAGTCTGGTTTATTAGTATTGAGTAATCACTACTCAGATAATTTCAGTTGGCTTAAACTATGAAGGTCTAGCGAGGTTTGAATCACATGGGAATTGAACTCATCCCAGGAAATATTGATTTAGTGGGTCCATCACTCATTTGAAAAGCTGACTAGTTAAATTGGGCCTAGTGGACTTCAAGACTTTAGAGTGTTCAGGCCTAACTTATAAATTGCAGGAGTATGCTAGTAGCCTAGGACATGCCACAGATCGAGTCACATAAAGTTGTTGGTCATTTGATGCTCTCCTCACCCTCGTTTAATTTGATTCCCAGATGGATACAGAGATAAGATATTTAACTCAGCAACGAGATCTTGCTGAATCTCGTGTTAAGGAAGTGCAACGATCAACAAGTGATAATCAAGTTTTAAGGAGATGGGTAAGTGGAGTTCCTTTTACCATAGAGTATGGCGTTAAATCTAAATGATTTGTTAATCTGATCTTCCTTTTTCTTACTTAGGTTGAAGCTGATAACCTTTCAGATACTCATGTGAAAGGCTCACGGTACTATGAAAATTCAATCTCAGATACATTCGAGGTTGTTGATCCTCGTTTAGATTTTGTATCCAATACATCTCACCTTTCTGACATATCTCATGGCCTTAACACCATCAAGAATGATCCACGGTTTCCTGACCATTCTGAAGAGCAATTTTTGTCTGATGGCAGTTCTCCAAGTGAGTTTATGAATAAATATTTTGGACCTGATCCATTTTGTGGCTGGGAGGAAATTGTTCAAAAAAATGATGCGAGTTCTGAAGCTAAATGCAAGGAAGTTAGATGTATAGATATAGAATCAATCACAGCTAAAAACATTAAAGATACTGTAGTATCATCTCCAAGTAAAGGAGATGGAGATTTGGACCATACTCATTCTGACCAAGGTGATGAAGCTTCAAAGCAAAAGATTCAGTACATGCAGACAACTATTGATGACTGTCATATCAGCCCGCACCAGATAGAACCATCTCCTTGTTCCTCTGACGCGGATATATCAGACTCCAGAACCATAAATTTACTCGAGCACAGAATTTGTAGAGAAATTCTCACGACTGTGTCATCACCTCCGTTGTCTGAGAAAGCAGAGAAAAATGCTACGCCTCCAAATGAATTTGACATAGATTTTGCTGTAAAATCTGAATGCTGCCATCTAAATATCAATAAATCAAAACCTGATGCTGGCAGTGGAATGGTGAGCAAAGACGCCCAAGATGGGAGTGATTCCATGGACAAGAAGGAGCACAATACGAAGATGTCATGTGAAGTTGATACTGATAGCCTTGTCGATTCTGCCACGGGGTACAACGAAGTTCTCAAACAAAAGTCTGAAATGCAATTTGATGATAATACGGTGAGGATGCCTCTCTCTTGCTTCCCCACACACAACACAAAAATAAAAAATTGCTCATTGAATTAGTAATTAATAGATGTATGATCTAGTTAAGAAAGAATTCATGATGAGAACTTCCACTCTTGAAAATAAAACAGATAAGAGAAAAGAAGTATACCTCCATTCCACATCTCCTCTAATGTGTAGTAACATTTATTTCTGGATTTCAGGCTTTTATTACCGATTCAAGTATATGCTATTTACTGTGTACTTTTTCGCATGCATAAGTTGGGTTTTTTAATATCAATATTCTTTCCATTTTCACCTTCTTTATTCAAATAAAGCAATGAAAATTATATTTTCCTGATATATCATAAATTCTGAGTCCCTTTTAAACTGATAGATGGATTTGGCTTAGCTTCTCCTCCGGCAGAGACTCTACAGTAGTTTATGTAAATCATTTGGTCATTAAAAATACATTATATTTTTGATACCCTTTAAACTGATGATATTGCTTAGTTTATGGAGATATTTTTTGTTTGAATATTGCCCAAGATATCATTCATTTATCCTAAATGTTTATTCACGGTAGGTTAAGGAAGCTGAAACAAACAAAATTGAGTCTTGGGAAATTGTAAAAGATGACGATGGTTTGCAGAAAGTGCATGGTCCTCCACACGGCCCTTCTGATTGGCCCCTAGAATTCGAGAGGCGGAGGAAGGTGATAATTCAACTTTGGGATGCATGCAGCATACCATTGGTTCACAGAACCTATTTTTTCCTTCTCTTTCAAGGAGACCAATCTGACTCTGTTTACATGGAGGTGGAGGTCAGACGGTTGTCCTTTCTCATGCAGACGATGTCTCTTGGAACAAGGTAATTTCGTTCTCTCCTATTTCTTTCTGCAATTCACGTGCAAGATTTTAACATAGGCTCGTGTACACCTTGCACATGCATGTACTTCTGCTAGAAAAGAAGTGAAATCTCAAATTTGCAAAGAAGAAACCAAATTTATCGTTTTTGATTAAAAAATTCATTTACATTTAGGCCACATGTGATTTATATTTTATAGTTCCCAAATGCTAAGAGTTCTAGCTTTAGTGATGTTGAGGTTAAGGGTCAGATGAATATCACCCAACTTATCCTTGTTACGTACGTGAAAATTATCTGAAACTTACAGCTTAATGGTGATTAAATTTAAAATGCTCATAGATACACCCATGTTGTGATTATTTCATCTTCATTTTTTTACTCATAAGTTAACGTCCGCTTCCTGTTCATCTCATTGTTTGAGCCTGCAAAATTGTATGTCTGTTTGTTATCAATATGCAGTACTTTTTTTAAACTGAAAAATTATAAATAAAATACATGACAAATGAGAAATGAGCATTTTTCTCAGCAGCAGTATCATTGTGACAACTCAGAACCACAGACTACACAAGCAGAAGAAAGGAGTAGTAGTACCGAGACACTTCCTTTAAGTATTTTGGAAGCAAATAACTATTCCTTCTGATAGCAAATATGCTTTAATATTTACTAAGACTCTCTTCTGCAAATTTGCCTTTTACTTTCTATTTTCTCTAGAGGAATCAAAATTCCTATTCTGATTCTTGTGTGAAGAGAGAACGTATATTATTTGTAGCATATAGTTTGTTATAGTGTAATCCTGCTGGTCTCCTTCAGAGAACCTGTGTGACACCCCCAAATCCTAATATTCAAATTTCCCACATAATTGGTGTTCACTCTCCAGAATAACACATCTAACTACCCATAAATAAATAAACTCATAAATGAAATAGAAATCCTCCCAATAAAAGGGTTACAACATCTTAAACAAATTAATCTTAGGTTATCTATCCTTAATACATCAAATGCGGAAACATCTTAAACATAACATTGTCTTAACAATGACATTCTCAAATAATAATAAACAATTCTTCATCACTTGTTTGCTTTGCCTTTGCCCTTACTGGTAGATGACTCATCAATCTTATCAACCTTAGCTGCAATGTTATCATGTAAGAGTGAGCAACAATTGCCCACAAGTATAACAATAATAATATTGATAACATGTGAGTAAACAATGGATACTGAAATAATAGAAAACTCGGCTTTTGAATTAAGATAGAAAACAAGAATCAAAAGTACATTTGAGGGTCACAAGACCAAGAACTATGTCCAAGTTATCAAGTATTTCTACTTTAAACATTTAACAGTCATAAGACTATATGAACCTTACTTCTCGTACTTAGGGGATCATCCCTTAGTATCATGTATGTGCACATCATCTTAACGCTATCGCGTAATATAATCCCCTATAACATGGTTGTTCATTTCAGCTTTAACATTAGAGTCCGCACCAAAGAAAGTTTGGTTTGGATTAACTTCGAGGGTAATTTAGAGCTCAATAATCATCAACTAAGGATTAGTCAAATCAATGAGGATTCGCTAGCCCTTCAAGGTTTTAATACAATAGTGTAATTTGATATTTAAATCAAAGATTGAATCTCAATTCTATACAATTGAATAAACAATGTATAACAGAAGTAATACTTCAAAAGAGTTAGAAAATTTCACTTGGAATCACGAATTTGAATAATTAAGCTTTGAACAATTTGAAATGAAACTGGCTCAACAATAATAAGACTTAAGAACTTGTTCAATGAAAACTTGGAGTTATAGAACTTGCGTAATTGTAATCGAGATAGGGTAAGGAAACTTGCCTCATGCGTAGATTATACGTTTACTATTCACGTTACTCAATTAATCCTACATACCATTACATTCACAATACCAATTAATTATAATGCAACTAGCATCATGAGTAAATTCTCTTTTGTCTCAACTTATCTCTAAGTATGAGTATATTAATCAAACCCACAAACATTAGCTTTTAATCACATTATTAGACTTCACGGATAACAAATTTGAATACGCATTCGACTTACCAATTAATCATGTAAAAACATCTTGACATGTTACACAAATTTGTTTTAACATCTCATTATATGATTAATACACTTTCATGCTCATTAGATTAGGTTTACATTTCATTTTCTGGACTTGAACAAACAATTAAAAAAATTTGGGCAAAATTGAAGAGTGGAGCTGCAGCGCTGCCTGAATCTCAATAATCTGCACATGTCATTGCTGAATAAGTATATAAGCGCTATACAACTTTGAATATGACACTGCTAAGCCTCCTAAGAGGCGCGTTGTACAACACGACGCATGCAAGCCAGCTCTTGCGATTCATGAAAAACATAAAACAGGGCCAAAACTTCCAATTTCTTTGTTCATATAACAATTTAAACATACCCAAACTACATAATCTTTACAGAAACATAATCCAACCTTTCTAGCATGATCTTAACAACATAAATTACATAAACAACTAAATTTAAACCCAGAAATTTTATATTTTTGTGAAAAAACATCATTTTTGACATTCTTAACGAATTCAACTACCACGTACTCGTTTTTCAACCAAATCACCCATATCTGAGTTTCATTCTTTTTTTTTTTTTTAATGTATAAATATAATTCATCATCAATTTAGCAATTAATATACAAATTAAGCAGCAAATATCATACATTTAAGCCATATTCATACATATTTCTCTGTAAACTTCAAAACTTCCTTTTTAATCAAAATTTTATAGATTTGATTACTCTAAATCATGGATAAATGATATAAAACATGTTATAAACACATACAATACCGTATTTCCAATAATCATCCATAACAATTACAGAGAGAAAAATAATTTTCATGAAGAATTTTAAGAACATAAATTAATACTTGAGATAAAGGAATTACCTTTATTTCTCTGTTTAGATTAAGCAAGATGATAGGAAGCCCTTCTCTGATTCTCCAAAACCTCTACTACAATATCAAATTCTCTCAAACTATCTCTATTTTCTGTCTGACTTAGCTTAGGAATGAAGTACGTAAATACAAGACTAATAATATAATGGAGTACGCATAACTTAACTGGCACAACATGGGCATCAGTTAAGTGCGTCATGGCCTTAACTGATCTCATGTTCTTAAGGCCATGTTTGATTTTTTTCCATTTATTTTCCATTTATTTTAATTAACTCGTTTATTATATAGTTAATTTGTCACACCTTAATTGATCAAATTTTAATATTTAAATTCAATTAAATTAAAGCCAATATTACTCATTAAATCAAATTGTCACATAATTAATATTCTCATTTATTAATTATAACAAATCAATAAATCTCTAATTAATTATTTAATTTAATTAATTAGAATAACATTATAATTATTAACAACTCAATTAATTTAATAATCCCAACTAAATTATGACTTCGAACTATAACATTATTCCTCATTAATTTAATTAATGTAACACATTTAATTAAATTAATCTACAACAATTTTATCAAATATTTATCCAATTCCATAAATAAGTCAACAAAATATTTATTTACTTCAATAAGTATTTAAAATAAATTACAAAAATCTTGTTCGTCACAACTTGACATTGTTCTCTTGGGTTAAATCAGTGCAAAGGTTCTCAATCGTGAGAGAGAGATGCTGAGCAGACAAATTTTGAAGAAGTATTCGGCAAAGGAAAGAGAGGCACTATATCAAAAGTGGGGCATAATGTTAAACACAAAGAAGAGGAGGCAACAACTGTCCCGACGACTATGGAAGGATACAGATGACATGGATCATATTAAGGAGAGTGCTGCATTAGTTGCAAAGCTGGTTGGAGAGCCAGGCCAGGCACCAAAGGAAATATTTGGACTTAGCTTCGCTCCTCAACACGGGAAATCTAAGTCCTCTAGTTGGAAACAACGCCGAGGCAGTTTTGCACCTTACTAGAAGATTTGGTTTCTGCCAAATGAAGATATTAACATCTGCTATAAAATTTTGTCCTTAAAATTGCCCAAAAATTCAGGTACAAGTGTTGAGATTCTAACAGACGCTACTAATACTCAAAAAATACTTGTAAAGCACAAGGTTATCTTATCTAGCTGCTACTTTTTTCCCCCATTGCTATATATTCATCATGTATTGTTACATTGTTGAGTATCATGTTTAGACATCGGACTTCATATTGTAAAACTCCTTTCTGTTTTGTATAGATCTAATACCAATTGTTTTGTAAAGCATTTTGCAAATGCTATTTACATGATTCCATTCAACATATTTCCTCTTAATATCTCTCAGTATTTATTATTTTAGGTAAATAGCAAAAAAGAACCAAAAAATTTACTTCTTAAATGAGTACAAACATTAGATAATCATTTTGAGGGGAATTTGCAAAACAATATATAAACGTTACCATAACGTTTGTTTGTGAATTACGTAAGCCTGCATCACAAACTTATTATGTGTTATGCTACCTTTTTTATCGCAGCCATAACATTGTCCGGAAAACATGTTTACAACTCAATAAGACAAACAAAACTGTCAGCATCTGCGTCAAAATTCATTAGAAGCATTTAGATTTAGCTAGCATCCTACAACTTTACAAGAAGTGGCAACATGATCTTTATTAATCATCTGGGTAATACAACGGAATAACCAAACAACTAACTACAAAATGATTAAGATGTTATATACATGAAAATTCACCAGCATATATCCACACTGAATCATGATTTGAGGACAGCTCCTTCCGTAATTTTCCATCCTGACGTAACACAAGACATCTCATACCTCGTAGTATAAGTTGAACTGTAAGAGTCATCATTTTCCGGACGGGCTACATCAGTTAGCCGTGCTGACTCTTCAAGAGTTGCTTCCACAACAGCACGTCGCCCGTCTACTGAGATAGTCACACTGTCAATGGTAAGGTTTATTAGAGTATAGTCCCAGGACCAACCATGATGTGCAATTTCCATTGCTCGGTCTGTCCAAATCTTTAGCATCTGACCATCTAATACCTGATATTTCATTTTTCACTGTCAGAATAATTATGACCCTGGATAATTAAAGTTGATAAACGGACCATTCACAGTAGTCAAATAATTGATTCCCAATAAAGAGGAAGGAGGGTGGGGGTGCCATTTACATAGTGGTGAACTTTGTATTAGGTAGAGAACCCTAATCAATGGGGTATGACCAGATAGTGCTTAATCTAAGATTAACATTTGCATATTTTCATCCGAGTTTACATCAAATATGCCAAGAATTTAAAGTTAGGCACTAGAAGGCTAAGAGAAAAAATAAAAGAAGATTTTATTCCATTTAATATATTTAACAAACATACACTGCAAGAGTCATCTTGGTTTATTGGATTTTACAAGAGTCGACAACCTACAATAATCCTATAAAATATTAACAAGTATGATTATGACAGGTAAATCTAGAACACCCTATTAGAAACACAGAAGAAAATTCTAGGAAATACCAACAAACATATCTAAACACGGCTAATGCGTGTTAAGCAAGTAATAACATGGCGTTTCCTCCTTGTAAATGCGCATGTTGTTCAACTCAATCAGTTTTAATTATATCTCAACCAGTTTTAACTATAACATTTAAGAAAGCTATTCCCAAGATACCAAGTTCTGGAAATGTATTTTATACAAACTAAGCAACTTGAGTAAACCTACCCCTACCGTACTCTATACCGCGCAAAGTGACATTTTCCTCGTTTTCGTTCTGCAATTCAAGTAACATTGAGACAGACTAACTAACATTGCCTCTCAATCGGCATACGAGCTTAATCATGTTATGGTTCAGGCTGTATAAGAATATATAGCTCAAAATAATAATAGTAGGTTCACAAGGACAAATCTGGGGCTCAAGATGCTGTTTGTTCAAATGAGAAAAAGTCTCACCTCTGACAAATTTTCAATGCAATGATTAGACCCAAGAGCCTGGGACTTTATATTCTGCCACTTGCGAACTAAACCTTCTGCAAATCTTGCATCCATTCTAGGAATTTCCGTCGAATTTTCAACTATGGAAGAACCTGCAGGATAGGAATTGCATTGAAAGTTTGTAGCTTCAAATGCAAGACAAGGAGATATTTTCACTCAAAAAAAAAAGAATCCAAGAAGAAAAATAAAGGCAAAAACTTGATGTAATTCTTAATGCATATTAGGATGCATAGGGCCACCAATTTTCACTTAATAAGAGAAGTTTCAAAGGAATACTGATAAAAACGTAAATGGAATAAGTTGGGATAGGCTACAGTTCTAGATAAAAATACTGGAACCAAAATTTTTTGTAAGATTGAACTTCACAATCAGCATAGAAAATAATATAGTTAAAAGATGCTCATAAAGCTGCCTTCACGAGTTTACCAGATACTTCTGTAAGCAAGATTCAACGGGACCGATACTTTAGAGAAGCACTAGGAAATTTCTGTTGACCCAGATTATTGGATGTCAATTTCTAGTTCAGGACTGTAATTGTTTCAACATTTCTGAAAGTAACAATATAAACTAAAAGGATACTTTTTTAAAAAAAAAAAAGAATAACAGTGAAAGGTAAGAAATAAGTTCTGGAAAATATAGAGTATTAAACCTGCCACCTCCAAAAGGACAGGATTCAAGCTTTGCTTATCACATGCCCTTTACAAATGAGAAGGGTGGGGATTGATTTCCAACTGACCAAATCAGCAGCAAAAGAATTATGGGTCATATTATTGTTCTTCATATAGGAACACAACAATGATGTATTGTCTTGAGAAAAAAAGGGTCAAGAGTTTAGGAAATACTCAGCTTAAATTTATATAGATTATTTACTTGACAAAGAACGTGATATGAATAGATCTTACCCACATCAATGACATCAGAAGCCATTGCTGAACCCATATCTTTACGTGGAACGGCAGAGCTGCTCCTAAATGGTAAATACTTCAAGCCAGCTAAAGTTAGAAGTCCAACAACTACACCAGCACACATAATCTTCACACTTGCATCTTTTATTCTGTAAGTAATCATTTCTTGTTCAAATATATCATCAGACCTATTTTCCTCGGAACCGCCGACTATATTAGCAGAATCACCTGGATCATTTCGACCTCCAGGCTCATCAACCTCAACTGCAATTACAGAATTGCTTATCACGCCATCACTTTGACGCCTCACAGTCTCATCCCCATGACCAAGAGGAAATACCTTCTGCAATGCTTGGATTGCACTAACCTTTACACTGTCAAGCACTGCTGTAGCTTCAGCACCAATTAGGTGCTATGGCTGCTGCAGCAGCTAATGGTGAACCACCAACTCTCTCCAACCTTTCTAGATATCTGAGGACCGTAGGATCATCATAATAATCTCCAAGCTTGAACATGATATTATTTGTCTCCCTAAATCTGGGAAAGACCACTTCCATCAACCATGTTTCCAACAGCTTACAAAGGCCAGGGAGGAGATCATTGTCCTTATCATCCTTAGAATTTTCGATTACAAAGGTAACTATAGATGGATCCCTGTAAGGTGAGTTCTCACTGTCTAAGCCCAACCATGAGCGACACTCATCAACCTCTCCCACAAGGAGTGAGCAGAGACCCCTCTCCAATGCAAAGTCGATCTCACGGTTTTGTTTATCAGTATAAACAGAAAGAGAATTCCCTAGAGCTGTTACCTTTGTCTGCTGAAGTTGCTGAAACAGGTTATCAGCATCTTTAATAAGATGAGGCTTTTTACCTCACGAAGGCTTGAGCAACAAGTGCAAGTGCAACTCCATAAACCTCAAAGCTTTCCGCCGGTATATTACTTGGTGTGGTAACAAAGAGATCAACCTTAAAATAGAAATACAAAAAGAGCCTTATAAAGGGGATATGGAAAAAGTAAATAGATAAATAAAAAATGAAAATCAGTACAATTCGCAGCAAACATGAAAAAATGAAGGTTCATTTTGACATGATGATCCAATGTTCACCTGCTCCACTGCTGTCATACATAAGAAGGCTTCATTCATGAAATCTTCACGGGTAAATCCCCCAGCAATAGCAACTGCACCACCTCCTCCAACAGCCCACAATATGTTGCGCACACCTTTGAAGACCCTCTGCCCTTTTTGTCCAGAACTCATCACCAAGAGGCAAAGCTAGAAGCTCCAAAACATACCGTGGGTTGATCTCTTCCAGTGTCTCGTCAATCTGTGCTTGTAAATCTGGTGCAAGACTACTTGCACCTTCCTCCTGCATAAGGATAGACTCATATTTCAATCTAATATCATCAAATAGCATCATCAACCATGATAAACTTACTATTAAAAAAAACAAGAATCAGTTAAAAGCTTTTATCTATTATAGTGCTCTAGTTTGGTAGACCAGAAAGCTACACGCCATTCCAATCTGATATTAGAATTGAATCCCTGAGTCAGTTAACTACTCCCATTAAATAATGTCACCTGGACCCCCAAATAAATTTCATCAAAATTGAAACCAAAACTTTTAAAAAGATAAGCATACAGCAAAATCATGTTTGGTTTTTTTATAAAAGATAAGCATACAGCAAAATCATGTTGCCAAAAGGTTTACCATTTCCGGCCATTATTTTTATTGGTCAAAATTTTATCCATGCTGCAGAAGTAACAATAGGCATATGCGCGTCAAACAAATCAAGATGCATCCCATAGTGCACAAGCGTTTGACATCATACTAATGAAACAGTTGACTTGTCACAATAAAGGTAGGTCAGCACATGTTAATACATCATTACCAAGAGCTAGTTTATAAAACTGTTGATTACTACTTTTCCATTGTGGCCAAAATTGAATAATTGATGTTATTCAAAACACAACAATGTAATTGATCACAATAATTTCCGAAAATGGTGACTCAGGATACTTTGTTATGATATTTCAAACAATTGATTCTATCGACAATTTTTTTTTGCTAGGTTTGACGTTGTTCACTCACTAGTAAAAATACCATTGTTTGCTACATTTCTGTTATTAAGAAACTAACCTGCAACAATTTCAATGCTCTTTCAAGCACTTCACAACCTCTAATGTAATCTGGGGGTGACAGGGCCATAGCATCCCTGGACAGGTCGACATAAGCAAGCGACATTGCCAAGACTACATCTTGCTTGAATGACTTGGGCAGCCTCTCTCTCAACAAAGTCTCACCAATTTGCAGAACCACCTCAGTCTCTCCTGCTTCTTGCAACACACATAATGTTCCAGGAACCTACAAAACACAGTAAAAATTAAACCTTAAATTCCAGCATCACCATACCAATCCTCAATCTATATTTGATTGCCGAAATACACACTACATACAAGTCAATCATATTAAAGAAAATGTGCAAACCTTTTGAGAAGGAAAAACAAATTTCAACCTCAATTCACCAGATTTTCAAAAAATTTCTCAATGTTTATGTTTTGTTACTAGGAAAGAATGCAAGAAATTGAGCTCAAATAAAAGAAAATACTTATATTTCGAATTAAATTTCCCAACACTGCCATAACAAACTAAATCCTCTGTTTGGCTGCTGAGATGTAAGCCAGAAAACCAAAGGGAATTTACTTAAATTTAGAAAATGTAGATAACTGAATTACATTATCGAAGGGGACTTGAGTGAGAATAGTGTCGAATTCATCTTCAGCAAGGCCTTGATTGTACTCTCTTCTAGACCTAGGGTTAGCTAGGGTTTCACAAGCAGCTTGAAGAATCTGTCTTCGGCTAATCAACGCTTCTTCACTATACCCATATTGGGGCTGTTTTGAAACCCTAGCTTCGTATGCCCTTCTGATTCCGTCACCGAGGAAGTGCGTTTCTGCACCCAGTACTCTGTAAAAGTCGATGGGCATTGACACGTGGCGGTCGGGAGTAGCGACGGGGGGAGGGTAGGGAGGAGAGAGAGTGGTGGTCAAATGGTCTGGAGGGTCGGCATTGGCGGTGGTGGAAGGCAGGAATTGGAAGTCCGCCAGGAGGCGATCGGCCCATTTGCTGGCGGAGAAGTTATTGGGAACACTGCTACTACTATCGCCGCCGGTAACGGCGTTGAGTTTAGTGGGTTTTTTGGGGTTTGGCGGTGGCGGTAGGAGTCTTGGAGTACAAATGCCTACACCCAGCTGTCTCAGAGCTTCCATTGCCACTTGACTCAAACCTCTCAATCACGTTTTTTTTTTGTCTTTGGATATTTTGTTTCTCTGTTTTTATTTTCTCGTTTTCTCGACTGCTTTGGGGAAAGCAGTATAGGGTATATAGGTGAAGGCTTTGTGCTGTTGTACAAATAAATAGTGCTTTTTATTCCATAGAATCATACTTATATTCATAGTTTTTTATTCAACTAACAAGATGACATCATTCATAAATAATTGTACTTTTATGATACTCCCCTCCCCTTGGAATTATGAGATCACTCTTGATTTTAAAAAATTAATTTAAGATATTTTTAAATTTAAAATTAATCCGATTTATTTAAAATTTTAAAATAATAAAATAAAATATAAATAAAATTTTTTAGATAATTTATAATATTCATAATTTTATTGATATAAATTAATTGAATTCATGTCAATTTTATAGAGAACTTTTAGATAGTTTATAATATTGTTTCATTGATATAAATTAATTAAATCATATCAATTTTGAGTTTGAATAAAATTTTGCAAAATCAATATGTTTTATAATTTATTAAGATAAAATATTTCATTATGACTTGGATCTAAAAAAGAATTTCATTTGACTTTTATCAAATTTTGTAATATGAATTTATCTAATTTTTCAAAATAATAACATTATACTTCTTAATTCTTATTACTACTTGTTAAGTACTAAGTAGTTTATAATATTAACAATTACATTAGTCAATATTAAAAATATTAATTTGTTTTAAATTTTAAAATTTTGCAAAATTGATTAGAAAAAAGATAACAAAAGGGAGTCAATTTGTTAGACAAATACAATATTTTCAGTTTGCAATGTTTGGACTTCAATTCTATCACACCATTTTTGGTGAGTTACGTTTAAACTTTTATCACTACATTTATACAAGTTAAATAAACTATGTTTTGACGAACAAGACCCTCCAAATATTCACAATTTATTCATATTTAAAGAGAACTGTTATTTCAACAAAAAAAAAAATTAATATTTCAACAAGTACAAGTTCTTAAACACATGAATGCAACTCACATTTACCATTCATATGATAGAAGCCTTTAAAACTATCAAAACTCTTGAAAAAATCAATTCCCTATTTTAAACTCTCCCTTCAGTGTTAGTTCGGTACTGAGCTGATTTATAGCAAATCAATGCACCAGAAGAAGTGAAAAGAGAAGTGTTTATTGAGTAATCATTCATATTGGGGCAAAATCACAAATCTATTTTATCTTATATTTACACAAGTAAAAAGAGAGTTTAGCTTGTGTGCGTATTTATAATCACTTTTCTTTTACCTGCGTATTTTATTTATTTGAATAAATATAGGTTTCTGTACATAGTAATATGGAGCCCAACCATATGGGTCACAGATTGCTACTATATATAGACTAAGACCTTCGATACAGAAGAAAGAATGTTCGATTAATATAAGATAAATGTCCCATTATTCTACACTTAAATAGTAGTACAATAGAAGCTCTTTCCGTTCATGCAGATGTCAAACCTTCTGGGAAGGGGTAATTATCTGGGTCTGATGAGATGAACCTGCGACAAGCATACAAGACAGCCGAGTGGAAACCACTTGGATTGTCCACAAATACAAAATGGCCACCCTGCAATCATAATGGGAAATTTTTCATTGAACTTTGAGATGGATAGTTTCATATATGTTACAAGAAAATGAAAAGAGAGTGCTGATTCTTGTTTTCACCACATTCATACATGTTACAAGTGCTGTTGTGAGGGAGAGTGTGCGGGAGACAGATATACCTGAGGAACTCTAATGATATCACACGGGACATTCATATTTTTGCGAGCTTCTTGTGCACCTTGGTAATTCATCCAATCATCAAACCCATATATAAAGCTGGTTGGCACTTTCCATTCCGAGGCACTGCAACAAAAGAAATTACATAAAAATCATATCAGCTATGAGAGGTGAGGTGCCTTTCAAAAAGAACTTAGAATGCGGCTTTTAATTTATGGTTCTGGGAAAAACATTCTCCTGAATAACATCAAATCGTGTAGCTTGCAATAGAGAGTGTCTTTGTTAATCAATATCTCCTTTATGAATTCAAACAAATTTACAATTTTCAGAAATGGCCGGAGCATTGAAATATGTCTATGCACAGTCATTTCTGTGTCCATCATTAACTCATGTAGATAATACACTAAATAAATAGTCCCCTTCATTCATTAGCCAAATCTAAAGTTTGCTGATATTTTCCATATTAACAAAGATAGATAATTAAAGTTAAATCTACTCCTTCAATACACAGGTCCCCGATTAAATTTTCACAAAGAAACCCATTTGATATGTTGGTGCAGATGCAGTCCTCGTTGTAAATGGGGGATAAAGAAATCACATTTATTTTCTCAATCTGGCTTGTTTTAGGAATTTAACTATTTAGCCTGCCAAATATATGGAACAAACTTAAAACCCTTCTCACTTTCAGGAAAGGTCATTTGGTTGCAGGTGGTAACATTTTCAGAT
The DNA here is from genome assembly GCA_020205615.1 of Panax quinquefolius. Classification (NCBI taxonomy): domain Eukaryota; kingdom Viridiplantae; phylum Streptophyta; class Magnoliopsida; order Apiales; family Araliaceae; genus Panax; species Panax quinquefolius. The sequence continues at coordinate 155,003,077 of CM035155.1, read as the reverse complement.
TGTATCTATTGATTGGTTTCCAATTTAATAGGCTGAAAAAACATGGTAGCATATCCATTGGATACCGACATTCAGCCACTCATGTCCAATGTTACCAAAAATACTAACATGTTAGAGAATTGTGTTTTGGTACGAACGTCCCAAAACATGGAATACTTTCATTCCGAAACATTAAGTTTAGCGGTCTACAACTCATTTTCCTATATAGTAACAAGATTATAAAATTCTATTACATCAGAAAGATTGCAACTATGTTTTATGATTTTGCAAATAAGGGGAATCTTTATATAGTTACTAGGCCTTACAAACAATGGGTAGTGATGCAGGAAAAGCCCAACGGACCCGCCCAACTTGGTTGGATCAATATTATTTTTGGTGGAATAGGAATTCTAATAAATAGTCCAACAAGGAGATTATTCTAGAATAGCTTTATTTAAATTATTTGTTAAGTTTAGTAAATAATTATAAGAGATTTTATTTCCTTATCTAGTTAGATTATTTAGAAATTTACTTTATCATCAAGTTTATAGTTTAGTTAGTCCTATACAAACATTGTAATCCTTCATTGATTAATATAATTTTATTGAAAGCATTATTGCTTAATTATCTTGATTTTCTCTCTTAATCTTCTACAACTCTTTATCCTTTATTCTAACCCTACCCGGTCCCCCACCATTTTGGTATCAGAGCCTCTTACACTAATCTTGTCCCAAATTTCTGCCCACTAGTTAAACAGTCTCACAAAACCCCAACCACCGCCCAAAACATTATTTAGTGACCCCAAGCCTCTATCAAACAAACTTAAGCCTTAACAGATCTGCATGAGTCAACCAGTACAACAAAATCATTGTCACAAAATTTCCATCTAAAAACAAACCAAACAGTCCTAATAATACAGCCCACCGTTATTACTGCCATCGCAGCTTGTTTGAAGCCACTAAATTCGCTGCAAACAACTCTCTGCAACAGAATTTACAGAGAAAAGGAAAAGGAAAAAGGAAAAAGAAAAGGAAAAAAGACCGGCCAACTTTACTGCCAAAGCCACTTTTTCCTCCCGCCGTTATTGTCACCTTCATCTAACAAGAGTTCTCTTTTAATATATCCTTCCTTCCTTGTTGCTCCTTCGTATAGAAAAAGAGACTAGCTCCCGATTTGATTCTAAATATCTTCTAGAAATTACAGTTAGGTACACCAAAGTTTTTAAGTTATTTTATTTTAGTCCCTCAATTTCACCAAGTGTTAAACTACCCCCTGAACTTTAAAATCTTTATATATCAGCCCCTGTACTTTCATCTTTTCTCAGTTGAGTCCCTGTTTCATTATTTTTTCTGCACTTACAACCCTAGACCCAAAAAAAATATTATTATTTTCTTTGCAGTCATGGTTACTAATCTCGAGCTTTCTAACATAGAAGAGATGTCCAAAAATTATGGTGCAAGAATTGATTCTTTAGATGCCCAAATGAAATCCTTAACGAAGTCGATAAATGCTTTGCTCCAATAACACAAATCTGATCGAGAAAAATGTTGAATCTTCCACTGTTTCAAAGGCAATGAATAAGGAACTGCAACCGACGGAAACATTCAATGTTAATAATAAATGGGAAGTTAACAAAGGTGTCAAACTTGACGTTCCAAATTTTTATGGTGACCATAACATTGATGTATTCCTTGATTGAGTGTATAGCTTGTCTTCAAATGGCACACCATGAATGAGACTCAAAAAGTTTATTTTGTAAAAGCCAAACTTAGAGTAACAACTCGTATGGTGGAAAAAGGAACATGCAGATTTTTGTAGAGCTAGAATAGGTGACATATAAACTTGGGCAAAGATGAAGATTGTCGTGGAATAACACTTTCTCCCAACCAATTACAAGTAATGCAATCAGTCTTTTCATTGGGAAAAAACAACCTACCCATTGAAGAATATAGCAGTAAGTTTTATCATCTTTGCACTCGATGTGAATTTGATGATGAAGAAGTTCTTGTTGCTATGTATAGAAAGGATATCAAATAAGATTTTTGGAAATATATATACTACATTGAGCAATATTGTTCAAGCTGCATATCAAGTTGAGGAAGAATTGTTTACCAAGTCTGTTAAGAGACCTTTAAGTGTCGAATTACAATCAAAGGGAGAAAGATTCATCTAATCACACTAGTGGAGTTGTTGACAAAACCCAGAATGGTCCATCGTCTTTCAACAATCGCAGTAGTGGTTCATCTTCGTATAACAACCGAGATAATGGTTCATCGACTTTTACTAATGGCTTTTCTAGTTCCAACAATAAACCACAACAAAAATAACACTCATTTTCAACAATAAAACTCTTTCATATTCATTGTACTTGGATGGTCGATGACACTTTTCAGCTCATTGTCCAAATAGGTTGGTTACTTTTGCTAGTAAACAAAAAATGATAGATATTGCTACTCCGGAACCAATTTGTTTAGAAGCTAAAGTAGAAGATGAGCGTGAAAGAAGTGACAATGATAATGATCAACATAGTATCCTTATTCGTCCTCTTTTCAGTACTCATACAAATGTAGATGAAGAAGATTGGCGAAGGAGCAGTCTTTTTGAAACTCGAGTTCGTTGCAACGACCATTTGTGTGGCTTGATTATTGATACTGGGAGTTGCACAAATGTTGTTTCTAAAGATGTCCGCAAACTTGGATTGAAGACGGAGCCTCATCCAAGTCCGTACAAAGTTACATTGATAAACAACACCAATCTCAAACTTGATGAAAAATGTTTAGTGACTTACTCCATTGGTCAATTGGTTGATACAGTTAAATGTGATGTAAGTTTGTCATGTATTAATATTAGGAAGACCATGGCTTCTTGATAAAAGGTACAACATTGTGGATACAACAATACTTACTCATTCAAGCATGGCGGTTACAACGGTCATGAGATGAAGTTGATGCATGCTAAAGATCCAGCTCCCTTGCAGCGGTTCTCTTCTTCTTAAGCGACTTCTTGTTAAAGATGGTATTTTTAGCTCAGGTTTTAACTCGAGGATGAGTTCTTTTCAGCAAGGGAAAACTGATGTAGAACAAGTCCGACAGACCCGCTCAACTTGGTTGGATCAATATTATTTTTGACAAGTGTTCTAAAATCTCCTTTAGGCCTCACAGGCACTAGGCCCCTCTGGCGCCCTTCTAGGCCCCCTTAGCACCTCGCCTAGGCGCTAGGCCCCCCTAGCGCCTCACTTGGGCCCAAAGCGGCAAAAAAATTCATCCAGAAAATTATGTGGTGCCTAGGTGGGGTCTAGGCGGAGAGATTTTTTTTATTCTAATAACTACCCAAACCAAATCTTAATATATTTATTTTTCTAATGATTTACCATATTCATAATAATACAGGTTGTAGCATATCAAATCACAACAAGAAGTGAACAATATTAAGTTAAAATGGATAATTTTATTATAGTTGTAATTTTTTGAACTTGTACCAACTTCAAATTATTTAAATGATTATACATTTGTAATATTTAATTTAATTCAATATAATTCTTAAATTTATGTTTAGTTTCTTAAGTTTTAATATTGAATTAAATTCTTAAAATTTTAAATCTTATTATTTAATAGCAATCTTGTTTATGAATAAAACTAATACGTTAAAAATAGGCTGGCAAAATATGGTTATGGGTTGGTTTTTTGATTTTGAAAATATGGTTATGGTTCCATTTAAGAACTAAAACCATATTAACCATTTTTATATATAGTTGTGTGGGTTGGAACTATATGGTTATGGTTCAAAACCATATTAACCATTTTAAGATGTTTTGACTTTTAAATGTAACTTTTGAAAAATAAAATTGTGGTAGTCACAATTAAATTAATTAAGTAATAATATGATATAAAAATTATTAATATAAATAATAAAATGCTAAAAACTATACTAATAAAATTTTAAATTGAAATTATTAATACCTTTCCGTATTTAAATAATTTTTCAAAATTATTATTAACTTTCTAATAGAAAGGTTGGAATCCAAAATACACTATAGTATAATTCTATGAATGTCGTTTAAATATTGAAACATATTTATAATTCTTTTGTAACTAGAATACTAGTATAATTCTTTTGTAACTAGAATACTAGAATTTACATAAACCCATTACATACGTAACAACATTAGTCACTCAAAATAAGAACATATTAATTTATAGAACATACAATTAATAATATAAATTATTTAATATATACAATTGTATAGAGAAGGTAAATAAACTTGCTCCCTACGAATTTCAATTAGTCTAATAATTTGACCAGCTCCTGCTAATCTATTACATGACTCGTGCTGCTTCTTTGCTTGGAGGTTACACGTGTATATTTATATTATATATACCTTATATAATATAATAACCTTACATGTTTTATACTTATATATTATAATTCAATTAATGTATACAATTATTCAATTAATGTATACATGAGAAAATAACTTTTTTATTTGGATCGGAATGGAATATGGGTTAAAAAATGGTTAACCGGTTCAGAACTATATTTGTTTTAAAAAATATGGGTCCAAACTTTAACCAACCTGAATAAATAAAAATGGTTAACCAACCCATTTGGTTCCAATTAATATAGTTTGACCCAACAGTTAACTAACTATATTGTCAGGTCTAGTTAAAAATATGTTTGAACTTTGAACAATTGCATGTTTGTGTTTGAACTTTGACATTAGCAATATGAATGTGTTTAAACTTTAAACGCATACCTTTATAATCTTTATTATAGATTGTTTTGCTTTATATTATTGTTTTGTTTGGATAAATGTAAGATAAAATATTAAAATTGGCTTAAAATAAAAAATCTCGCTTAGGCCCCCTGGCCGCCCGACTCCCGCCTAACGCCTTTTAGAACATTGATTTTTGGTGGAATAGGAATTCCAATAAATAGTCCAACAAGGAGATTATTATAGAATAGCTTTATTTAATTTATTTGTTAAGTCCAACAAGGAGATTACTCTAAAATAGCTTTATTTAATTTATTTGTTGGTTTAGTATAATTATACGAGATTTTATTTCCTTATCTAGTTAGACTATTTAGGAATTTACATGATCATCAAGTTTAGGGTTTTTAGTTAGTCCTATAAAAACATTATAATCCCTACATAGTATTCATTCATTGATTAATATAATTTTATTGAAACCATTAGAACTTAATTATCTGTCTTAATCTTCTACAACTCTTTATCCTTTATTCTAACCCTACCCGGTCAGATAGGATCAAAATTAATGGAGGGTTAAGATTCTTATCTATAATATTTCCCCAAAATATATAAGATATCTACCAGCTTACTTATCACATTGATAAATCTAGAATGCTATACCATAAACACTAATATTTATAATAAAATTCTAAAAACTGTCAACTAGTGTCCAAAGTGAGTGTCTTGTGTGCGTCCAATAAGGGTGGTGTAACCTCTTGAAAGTGTGCATGTTGCGATACTACCTTAACCAGATTTAACTATTTCTTTTAAAAAAAAGTATCCTAGTGTACCACGTTCGTGAATAAACGTATTTCATAACAACTAAGAAACCTAGCCCTATCGTACTCCGTAACATTTAAAATGTGACACTTTTCGTTACCCATTTTTGTCTGCATACTGTATCGAACCGCAAATGGGGTAATAATGATCATGTCATTTATAAGTAAGAAACCATCCATATAGAACATCCATTAATCCTTTTCAGAGGTTGTTACAAAACAGTGTTTAAAGAAACAAAAAAAGGCGTACCTGTGTAAGAGAGGACTCCGGGCAAATGCTCCAAAGGAGAATATATATTTTAAGCACAGCTCTCCACTAGCTTTGGCAGCGAGAGTATGGTACACATAATCTTCAATAAAACAGCCATGATTAGAATCTTATAGTCAAAATGTGCCATAAACCAGAAGGGTCACCTTGAGGTACCTGTCAATAATTTGGACTCCTCTTCAGTCAAAACATCCCCGGTTGAATATGCACCAAATCTAGTTGTTGTATACTTACGAACCAGATCAGGACCCCATGGGCCAAAACCTCTGCATTAGTAAAAGTCCAACAAAGGCACGAGATTATGTGAGACAAATTTTATATAAATTAATATCATGAATGTTCCCAAAAGTTCCTTTTCTACAGTTGCTAAGAGCATCAATTGATACCAATAATAAAATTTTGGACAAAAGGCCAGCCAACAATAATGAATGATCATGCCTACTTTATTAACAAATGCCAAATGAAGGTTTATGCCACAACAAATAAAATGTCCAGTATGTCAAATTAACACGATGGAGAACAATCCTCGAACCAATTTTTAATTCTGTGAAACAAAATATAAAATGGATACAAAATTCTAGATACCTACGAACCATAATAATTATTGATTCATAAGTCATAACGGTAAGTTGATCTAACTGCATCCCTTCCTTTGGATGCCATGCCAGCTAAACGGTTTTGGCAACCAGAATCAACTAAAACAACTGATCATGATGGTATACAATGACAGCTAACATAAAATATATAACAAAAAGTTATATTTAAAACTATTCCCCCTAAAATATACATTTATATATAGCAACTACCACCAAGACAAAAGTAATCACCTGATAACCTTCTGAGGAGTAAAATTAGACTCCCATAAATGATTCAAAATAGCCCCCTTCCAAGTTGCCCTGAACCTGGTGAGCCACTCAGATTTATGATCCGACTCTGATGAAAACCCAGCAGACCCCACTAAAATCAAGTGTTGTATGTGCTCAGGATGCTACAACAGTGAATACAACTGTCATTAATAATAGAGTAGCAATCATCTGAAGTCAATACTACTTGTATAACAAATCAAAATCAACAAGGGAAAGCAATCACCTTGAGAGCATATTTAGCAGCAACATAACCTCCAAATGAATGTCCCAGTAAAATAAAGTTGCTAAGGTTTTTGGATTTACGCCATTCCTCGAAGGAATCAATAAACCATGCCTCAGTTTCTGCACATGCTATCAGAATTATACTTTTGAATTATGAAGGTGGTCTGGACTAAAGATATGCTAGATTAATCTTTAGTGCACAAGTGAAAATTTGACTCCTAATTTACATAGTGTTCATAGCCGAAGAGTTTTGCATTAGAAAAGTAAAACAGCTTCAGCAGGTACACTAGCCATGTAACGAGAGATACAAAGCTCTACAACAATCTTAGATTTCAGTCCACATTAATACTAAAAATTAGTTTACAGAAAGATAACTAACCTTCAGTGCTTTTGCAAGTAAAGTCGGGCCTGCTTGATCCACCCCAACTGCACCAAAAAACAAGAAGAGGAATTATTGCATGAGATACCACCAACCTAATTTTTACTGAGAGATCATCCCAAGAAACCACAATTTCGACCAATGCAAATATTGGAAGAGCAAAAAAGTATGTAAGATCAAATATACTAAGCTATAGACCTAACTAAAAGAATCTCATTTTTGCTTTAAAGAAGTTCAGAAACAAGTGTCTATTTATGTTAACTACAAATATTAAGATGAAATTCAATAAACGTCTCCAGTAAACTCATATACGATCGCTCGTATGTTAATTTACCTGCAAAATGTTAGGATATTTTGAGCAATCCTAATACCTGTCTTTTTTAAGGAACCAGATAATAATGATATTATTGTGCCAAGAACAAAATAATAACAACACAAGGACACCAAGAATTACATAGAAAACCTTCTCAGATTACTAGAGTGAAAAACCATGAAACAAACTCTGTATTCAAAAATGAGGAAGTCAATATCACTATCAAGTTTTAGATCTAAAACTTGAGTTACAACAAAATAGAGAAATACAAGCAGTCTTTGGGACAAAAAGCTTGTACCCAAATAAACTCAAAAAACACTCAGGCTTCCAAAACAGAGAAATACAAGCAGTTTTTGCTCTTGGAATGTATGATAAGAAAGCCCAGTATTTCCAAAAACTTTTACCGTCTCTTGCGGGATTCCACATAAAACATACTAAGATTTTGGAAATACAAGCAGTTTTTGCTCTTGGAATGTATGATAAGAAAGCCCGGTACTTCCAAAAACTTTTACAGTCTCTTGCAGGCTTCCACATAAAACATATTAAGCTAAGTCAACCACTCAGTAACCTTTCAAATGCTATCTTCATTCCCCTTGCAATAATCTGCATAGAGAGTTGTCTATACAACATGCAACACTCTATGGACTATACAACAATCTAAAATTGGTCCAAATTTTCACTGGAAGAGCCATTGTAGCAGCCACAATGACAGATAATTGGCTGTAATTTGCTTATAGAAATAAGAGATGGAGAGATAACACCTTCAGATGGGGAAGTACAATAATTTGTTGTGACTAGTTACCTAGCATATTCTATTAATTAATAACTTCCAGCTGAATTCAGCATGCCTATTGGTCGAACTTTATTTACAAGAACTATGTACTGTAGGTTGCAATAGTAAATGTCTGGTGCATAGACAGGGAATAACATCTTTTGCCTCTTATGTAAATTTTTAGGCCTTACTAAGGCTATCACCGCAAATAACATGGCCACTAATAAAACCACATAAGATACCATAAAAACTGATCACTTTGAATTATTTGATAAGGACTGAAGCAAAACTAAAGAGAACATAAATAAAACAAACTTACCCGAGCTGATCAATAGCGATGACTTTAAAATGGTTGGCAAGAAAATCAAAGTTTCGGAAGAAGAAACCCTGAGAAGCACCATATCCATGAATCATTACAAGAGTGGGGTTACCTTCTTTGCTGTCAAAAGTAACCGTGTTGATGAACCTTGGTTCATCGCTCACCGAACGAAACCACCTGACTTTAGATCCCGGGGGTCCAGACCCTATATTAACCTTTTCCTGAGTATAAGGAGTCCTGGTATTCAATCCAACCGACCAATTGACAATAAATGCAACATTAATAATCATATTTTATTTTTTGAAAAATCTTGACATCAAATAAAAGTCCATTTCATTTGCTTCCTGATTTAATATGCCATAAGTGATAAGACCAAAAACAAATTTTCAATTGCAAAATGAGGGTCCTCTACCTCAAAAATTGAAAATGTTATTTTCAATTGTTTTAATCCCTTTGTCCCAAAATGAGGGTCCTCTACCTTTTTTAAAATTGAAAGTAAAAAAAATTGATTTTCTCTCTCCTCTCCTTTTTTTTTTTTTTTTTTTTTATTTTTAAAATTTGTGTAAAAAGTATATTTTATTATTCTTTTTAATTTTATATTATCATTTTGAATTTTGAGTATTTTAAATTCAAAATTAGTATGAACTGATTTCAAATATTTTAACTCTAATAACGGTATGATATAATTAATAAAAATAAAAATAAATACTAGTTTATATAAACTTTTACTATTTTTTATTAGTATTTAGATAAAAAAGTAATAAAGTGTTATATTGTTTAAAAATAATTAATTTATACTAAAAAGATGATTAAAATAAATAAATAAAAGGAGAAGAGTATACTTTTTATATATAACAAATTTAATTTTGGATTAGAAACCTTAAAGATATAAACATTAAAATGAAATGAACAAATTTGAGAACAGTTAAAAAAAAAACAAAATAATTAATTTACAATTTAATCGTTTTTGGTGAACTGATTTCAAATGTTACTCGCATTGTCGGAAACAAAAGTAATAAAGCTAATGCATTATAACAGAATTTTGGATTAAAACCTAAGATATAAACCAAATGATCAAAATAATTAAGAAACAAGTAACTGAAACAAGAACATTACACAAATAAAAAACAAAAAATATAAAGAAAAACCTTCAAATTTCAAGCTAGAAGAAGGCAAAATAGATGAGTAATTAGGATTCGTAGAGAGAGGAAAAAGGGGAAGAATTAATAGTACTTGACAAGAGAAAGAAGGCGCTTCTCGGCGGCGATGATGTGGTCGGTGGATGTAGGGATCCATCGGAGAACGGACGGCCAAAGCGACGATTTTTTTTTCCCTGTTTTTGTTGCAATTGCCGCAGCAGGAGGAGGAACGGAGCTAATTTCTTCCGTCATCGACGCCAATAATTTGAAGTTAGATTTCAATTTGGAATCCCAAGGCCTCAGGCGAAGGTTCATGCGATTCAGAAAAGAAGAGAAGGGAAAGGGAATCGAATGGAATAAACAGCGGCAAGAAGCAAAGGAGGAGTCCAATAAATAAATCTCGCAATCCAAAATTGACACGATTCTCTCCCTCCTAAATACTTTTCACTACTTGGGATCACGTCGTCAAGGATGATGTGCGCTGCCAATTTTCATTTTTGATATTAATTCTTTCATTAGGCCTTAATTAATTTATTTATGAAATACTCCTATTAAAATCTAAATTACCATCACAAATTGTTTTAAGTAATATGATATATACGTCTCGTCTGGATACATATTTTCTTTTGGGTGATTTTAATTAATTTAATAATAAATAATTAAAACAACACCTATAATTTTTTGAAGACTAATTAAGAAATTCTTTTTATTTTTTTATAGATTGGCCCAAGTAGCCACGTGTCAATAATCTTCTTCACTTGTTTGAAAATGGAAATTACGACCCAGTTATGTTACTAGTTCGTATATGGTGACGTCAGTGGCGGGATTCAACCCTCAGATTAGTTATAACAAGTCCTCTTCTTTTTTTCGCCTCTCTTTTGGAACACGCGAAAGAAAAAGAGATGCGACCACTCGGCAGCAACATGCAAACAAATTTCTAGGAAGGATACCAGACAACTAGCTTCGCACTAGGGACATTATATCAAATTAGTTTTTTATTGCTGCTATTAACAAAACTTAGGGGTTGTTTGATAAAAATTAAATGAATTTGAATGAGTTGAATCTGAATGAATTGAATCTGAATTTGATTGAAAAAAATTATTTGATAATTGACATGTGTGAAACATCTGAATGACAAAATTTTATTATTTTACTAAAAATTTGAAATTGTTGTAAATCTATTTAATATTATTAATATAATAGAATATTTTTTTTTAATTTTTTAATTCATTTCGAATTTAAATTTCAAAAAATCGAAAATTCAACAAAATCTTCTCGATTCACCAGATTCATTCTTCAATTTCATTTTAATTTCTAAACAAACAACCCCTTAAACTGGAATTATAACCATCAGTCTAACATCAAATCTATAATAATAAAAAGAGAAGCATTAATTCAAAATTTGATATAAAAAAATTTTCATAATTTTTAAATTGTTAAAACGGAGAGAGAGAGAAGGATGTCTTGTAGTGCACAATTACTAATATTTTAATAAAATTGATGATAACCAAACTTACAAAAAAAAATGATGGCTGACTTTCCGTTGAGGCAAACGCCTGCCCTCGTAATTATTATAACAACATTAATAGTAATAATAAATGCAGAGTTGAGTTTATTTAAGAGAGGAATTTAAGACGGACCCTAATCTACACTATACAAATATCCTCAGTTGAACTCCATTCTCGCAATAAATTTATAAACCACTGTTACCCAGCTAGTACTTTTAGTCCGCTCTAGACTGACCAGCCCTGGATGAGAGGATGATGCCAACAATAAGTCCATACAAAGCAAGAGCTTCAGCAAAAATGAGAATGAGAATCATCCCGACAAAAAGCTTTGGCTGCTGTGCATTGGCCCTGGATGATGCAGGAAGAAAATCAGTGCAACTAATACTCACAAATAAACAATAAAACAACAACAAAAACAAAAAATTCAATAGTCACATCCTCGTATAATTAGACAAATAGAGAGACAATATTGGAGTAAACACAAGTTTGTCTTTTGAAATTCAATTTGAAATATTTTTAAATTCAAAGTTGATACGTTATCATTAAACTTTTGAACTAGTAAATACTTAGATAATTTCATTGCCTATAGCTAAATTAATTCACATCAATATTAAAATTGAAAATATCTCAATTTGATCTTAAAAAGATCAATATTGGTTCTATATATGGAAGGGAATATATATTACATGAAAACCCATGGCAAACATAAGACAATGTTCAGACCACAACGATCAAAAAAATATACTCAACAAGACTAGATCACTTTTTTCTCTGGGAAGTAAGAGCGTGGTTGTCAACGACAACCAAATGGAAACTTCGTAGTTTGTACAGATTGACACACTGTCAAACACACATTGTTTCATTAAAGGAATATGATCTAAGATATTTTTTATAAAAATTGATATTACATACACTTCTATGAACATTATTAATCCCTTCCAAGATGCAATTTCCTATCATGGAGTCTTTACTTCATCATACTTTGAATAACATTTATCTTGGTTTCTCTAGTAATAATACATTTTTTGCAAAACAAGAAGTCATATCCTAACTTTTAAGTTATATTAGTCGCAATTTACCGAGAGAACCAAGTGTGGTCAATATATTTGGACATGTACTTTTTATCTAAAACATATAAAGATAGAAATGTGCCATCATATAAGAACTTACAAGTATAACCATCTGTGGTGCCTAGGTTAGGAGTGAGCAAAAAACGGATAAAACCGAATTACCGAACCAAACCGAACCGAACCGAAATTTTTTAACCGAATTATTTCGGTTTTTCGGATTTTTTTTACAATTTCGGTTATATCCGAATTATTACTCAATATTGGTTACGGTTTTGGTTTTCAAAAAATTGGTTATTCGGGTATCCGAATAACCAAACCTTAATACTTTAAAAAAATTAATTTTATAATATTATTATTATATATCTACTATCTAAGTCTATACTTGGAGTCCATTTCACTATTTCCGTCTTTCAGATCAGATCCCACTCCATTTAAGTTTTCACAGATCCATTACCATTATCTTCATTTCACTCTTGACTCTACTCGTCGACCGTCGTACTCGATCTCACATCCTCTCCACTTCTCCAACCTCCGCCTCTCTCCGGCCTCCGCGGCGAACGAGCGTCTCGGCCGACGCACGATCTCGATATCGGCTCCCAGTCTCCCAGTCTCGATCTCGGCCCTCTCCCCCTTCGACTCTCTTTACGAGTTATTGTAAGTTACATCTGATTTTGATTTAAACCCTTTTACGGGTTATTCGATCTTATTTTGTTAGTTAGGGTTATGATTTCTAAGGTGGGTACTGGGTAATCTTTTGATTCTTTCATAAATTTTGATTATACAGAGAATTGTGCACTTTATAGTACATATATCTGAAGTAGATACCTTTTTTAGTTTGTGGGTGAAAACCCTTAATTATTGCAGATTAGACGGACTTTTTCTCTTTACATTTGTATTTTAAGCATATCTGAATGCATTGTGTGTAAATATGGTTGCACCAATTTTAAATTTTTATTTATTTTGTCCAGCTTTTCATAAACGAGAGAACAAGTACGCTTGCCTACTGGTTCTTGACTTGTGTATGAAGGGTAATGAGTTGCTGTTAGGTTGATAGGCTATGGGTAATTTGGACTGTGAAACGGAGAGTTTGGAATCTAGTTATGCAATTGGGGGTTATTTTTCTAATAAAAAATTGGGAATTATGGAGAAGGTTGGAATTATTGAAGTGTGATTGAGGATTGCAACAGTTACCTGTGAGTCATGGAGTAGAAATGGATTATCTGGCATGCTAAATTGTGCTTCAAAAAGATTGGCGACAGAGGGTTCCGGTGTAACTGTGGATGTTGTTGCACAAGCACAACTGCTGGTCTGCTGCAGTGCTACTAGCTGCTGCCGCCTGCCTGCTACTCTGTCTCTACTAGTAGATTAATTTCATGTTGGCTTGTTACTGCTTTGTTATGTCATAAATTTGTTAGTCTTAAGGACTGGACAGTTAATTTGTTAAGTCATAAATTTGTTAATGTCTCAAGGATTGGACAGTTAATTTGTTGGCTTGTTGTTGCTGACTTGCTGTATTTTGGACAGTTAATTTGGCTTGCTTTGTTAAGTCATAAATTTCATGTTGGCTTGTTGTTGCTGCTGGACAGTTAATTTGTTAAACAGTTAACAGGAAATATATTCAATGAATGATAGTTCGGTTATTACCCGAATACCCGAAATTACAATTCGGTAATTCGGTTATTTTCAAATTTCGGTTAGTATTTCGGATAGTGAAAATATCAATAATTCGGTTTTCGGTTATAACCGAATAGCTTATTCGGTTCGGTTATAACCGAATGATCACTCCCCTAGGTTGCATGATATTACCAAATCAAAAGCATACACAAACTTCAGAATACATCTAATCAACTGTTGTGGTACTCTTAATCAAACAAAGCATACTCTGACATTCAAATAAAACAAAAAACAAAGAAAACAACCAATGCTAAGTGTCAAAAGGATAGCTTTTTAAAATATATAACCAAACTTGATCATAATAAAAGGTAAAAAAAAGGGGGGATCAATCAGATAGCACCTCAACTTCAATCAATTTTTTCTCTTTTTGGGTAAGTAAAAGCAAAACAAAAATTCTATAAGAAACAATTAGAGATAGATAACTAAGGAGAGGGACAAAGGAAGAATTACCGAACACCGGCGTCACCAACAATTCCAATAGCCATACCAGCCAGCCCGCAAGACCAGACCAGAAAGGTGAGCATATCCATCAAAAAGGTAATAAGACCCTTGCAGTAGACCAGAAGAAACCGTGAGCATATCCATCACCAGCTCCGGCCTCATAACTCCCATAGACAGCCCACCCCATACCTAAAGCAGCCCACACAAACACAACAATCATAAAAACATAATCAAATCATAAACTAATAAAACTCAAATCTACAACTATGTTTGACCTATATTAGATCGGCATTAGTAATTGAAGTTGGGGTATAGATTTGATTACAGGAGAAGACTAAGGCGGCTGCAGCGCCAAGGAAACCGAAGAACGGTGCCGTTTCATCTCCGCTGAACGTAGAAGACATGATTAAGGTTAAGATTTGATGGGATCTGAGAAGTTAGATATCCGCCCCGCAGAGAGTAAGTAATTGTGCCCTCCTTTTCTGTATCCGTCTAAATTTTGGCCTTATTTTTCAGCTCAATTACTGCTTCTTGGATTTTTCAGAGACATTGATTCGTGATTGAAGTCTGGAAAATTTTTAGTGGTCCAGCACAAACGAATATCACAAGTTCATTGATAATATTATGCACCCGTTAGGCAACAACTTATTTTATTAAAAGAGTAAAATACAAAAATGATCTCTCTACTATTAAGCATATTTGGATATATTAATAATTATGTGGCAATAATAACATGTAAAATAAGTTAAATTAAGATTAAAAATTCACTTCGATTAAGATTTGAACTCAAAACCTTACTTTAATAATTTTAAGTAATTGTCCAACTGAGCTACATGATGTAATTTTAAATAAGATAACATCAATTTTATTTCTACTAGCTTCTCTATTATAAATTGAGTACATACAAATAACATTTTATTGAAATTAAAAAAGAAAAGGTTAATATTGAATATTTTAAGTAAAAATTCAAGATTTTTTAATAACAATAAAATATTTAAAACTATTGAATTTCGTGGAGGAAGTAACAATTAAATTGAGAAAGAGAGTATATTATATGGTTTTTGTAAATGGTGGCATTATTTTTACATATGTTTAACATTTTC
The DNA here is from genome assembly GCA_020205615.1 of Panax quinquefolius. Lineage (NCBI taxonomy): Eukaryota > Viridiplantae > Streptophyta > Magnoliopsida > Apiales > Araliaceae > Panax > Panax quinquefolius. The sequence goes on along the minus strand of CM035155.1, from coordinate 154,987,498 downwards.
ACATAAGTTTCTTTTCACATGAAAGTAAGATCCTCGATAAAAATACATATAAAAATATTAATTCTCTTTGGTAAAACACAATCTTATTATAATTTGTTTACAAAATATGGATCATTTTTTATCTTTTTTCATGTTTTTCAGACAAGTGATATCATTTGAGGATTCTCCACTTGGTAATTATTATATTAAGAACATAAAAAGAGGATGTTAACTAAAAGTTGAGCATTATGAGTAATAAAAATTTTCATTTCATTTGTATTTATATATGTAATTTACATATATCCATATAACATCGTAGTAAATGAATTTTGAGTATTATGAAAGTTGTTAATAGGAGGAATTTTGGAGATGAAAGAAAAGTTTTTCTTATTTACTTTTTGAGCAAATAAATTTTTTGTTATGTCAAATTGTAACCCATTTACTTTTTTTAAACATTTTTATTGATATTGATAGTATGTATTTTGGACACATTTAGGCATAATTATCTTTTAAAATTAAAATTGTTATATGAAAAATGTTCTTTTTTGAGTGGTCGATTGGTCTTTGTAAAGAACAGTTAGAGAATTTGAAGATAAAACGTGAAATAGACACGATAATTAATTAATTAATTAAAATTTATGTTGTTTTAATTGCAATTATATCATGTATCTCAGTTGGACATTTACTTAAAGTTACAAGGTTGATGTTTTGAGTTCAATCTTGACCGAAGTAAATTTTTTCAGACCCCAGATTTTATCAATAAAGATTTAAATTTTGTCAAAATAATTTTTAATATTATGGTGTGAATTTGAGATAATATTATAGTTTTATGGATTTAAATAGTATTTATAAATTTTGCAAAGTATGCAAGTGGTTATATTATATTCGATTGGCCTGTGGAATATTCTTTGCTTAGCAGGAATATTCGCATAACTACCAATCATCATCAGGACCCCACAATGTAATTATCATTTGATCGAGAAAACGACAAAAATATTTTTTATCAAATAACTATGAAGTTTTACCGCGGGTTACCGCTGAACTACTCTCAGAGTAAAAGTACAAAGAATAAGTGTGGTCGCATAAGAAAGACACCAGATTAATTATCGATGCTTATGTGAGAAGTTACTCACTTTGATTCCATTATCACGATTAATAATATGAATTATTATAATGATAATGACGCTTTTGTTTTATTCAGATTATTAACGTAATAAAACAGTAAACATCTTTTATATAAAATAGAATACTTTATTAAAGTTATTCTATAAATAGAATATATTATATTTTATTATAATGATATAGTTGTTTTCATATAAGTTTTTTGCATAAGTATGCATAAGATTGCATAAAGGTTTGCATAGTAAAATGTTTTTATATAAATAGAATATATTATATTTTATTTAAAAGATTTTTCTTTAAATATGGACCGCGATTAAAGTAAATCAATCTGACCGCTCATGGATTAGTTACTACGCATTCCATTTTCCTATAAATAAGCTCATTCCTCATTATTATTTTCTTACTTAATTCATCAAACTCTGAGAGAGAAATTATAGAGAGAAGCTTATAGAGAGAAATTATATAGAAAGAAGAAGAGTATTCTCGCTACTTCACTACTTCTATATTCAGCTTTTTTACTAGTAGGGGTGTTATTCTTTCTTCTTCGAAGAGAACTTCATTATTCCATTCATTATTATTCTCGCTGAATAACTCGTAAAAAAGTGGCATACCCTATACATAACCTCGTGATACGCCAGATACCCTATACTTGGTGAAATCCTTATGTTATTCCATTGCTTATTATTCTGCTTGAATAACTCAGATATACGCTGGCTTAATTCCTATACTTGGTGACATTCTTCTATTATTCAAATTGAACATCCTCGTCTCAGGTGTTTTACACCGACCGGTTCCGCTTTTTATTATTCTCGCTGAACATCCTCGCTCTGTGTTTTACACCGCCCGGGTTCCGCCTTTATCATTCTCGGCTGAATATCCTATCTCAGTGTGTTTTACACCGGATCGTTCCATCTTTATTATTCTCGTTGAACATCCCGCTTGCGCGTGAATTTCACCGACTCGTTCCGTTATTATTATTCTCGCTGAATAACTCGCCTATGCGGGCACCGCATGCACGGTGATTTCTTTTGTTATTCCATTCTTTATTATACCCAAATGGTTAAAACTTCGACTTCTATACTCCATGAAATTAGTAGAATATCCTCGATATTTCAAGCTTCATCCAAAGATCTTTTCATGGAAATATTCTTCCGATCATTCTTGAATTTTACTTCACGAAACAAAGATTACGTCGATAATTTGGACGTTAATAATTCATGGATTAAATAATTTTGAACTTGTTTTATCAATTATTATGTCATCATCATCATCCTCATGTTATATTATGTTATCTTCGCTTACGCAGCATAGATGAACTTAGTATGATTATGACTGTGGATCATTCTTAAGATAATCACGACTTGATATAAATGATGTGACAAAAGTCCTCAAAGGGCCGTGAATGCAAAATGATGGATAGTTTTTGGTATGATTATGACCAGGGTGATTCTAAGATAGTCAGCACCATTGATAATTTGATGAAAATCCTCGACCGTGGTACAGGATGATTAGATGTGGTGGTTTATTTATTGTCGAGTCTCAAATGATAAAAATTGATGAAAACCTTTAAAACCTAAAAGATAGTAGACTTTTATTCTCTACTCGACTTTTTTAATGGATCGCTTATTCCACCGCAGCTTAAACCGGTCAGTTTATCAGATTTTATCGCTTAACATCATCAAGGCTAATGATAATTTATTCTCGCATTATCTTAGTCATAATATTTCTTCATCGGGCTAGTTGAGCTCACCTTTCTTTCACCGTTTCTTCGTGAAATGAGAACATAGCCGGGACGAAGCCTGGGAACGGAGTAATGGTCCGTAGGATAAGATTAGTAGTCCCTCACTATTCGGTGAAATAAGGTGATAATAGTTGTAATGAGGACCTTTTTGAGTTTGTATAATATCTAGTAGACAATATTTGTATTCAAACTCACGCTTTATGTCGATTGCATACCTACGCTTAGGTTAGTAAGTTGTATTTGAATTTATGTACCATGTAAGTGGCGACCCAAGATGGGTGACGATACCTAATTTTGGGGCGCCACAACAGGTATCGTAGCTAGTGGATACGATCCCCGCTAAGATGTGAGAATAGAACTAGAGGGGAGAGACGGGAATTCTTCGCTAAGTATGACCTACCTAAATTTATTTGGTATTTAATTGGCTCACGTAGTATAGGGATAATATGTGATATGTTAATTAACCCTTATTTTATGGCGTTGTTTGAAAATGGCATCCGAGAATGTTGAGAATAAAGAATGGAGCACAAGAGACCGCTGATTCTCCACATATCAATAATCGTGACAATGTGCAACAGATGGCGATAATCCTCCCGTAAACAACAACACCGATCAATCGATGAACGACGCAGACGCTTAAAAGGTTTTTAGAATTCATGCAACATCAAAGCGAAAGCTTACTTCTCGCTCAAAACGTAGGTGGAAACACTAAACTCTCAAGGCCACCGCTAAACAATTCAAGGAGTCGGGACCACCGAGTTTAAGGGAGAGCCAAAACCACTTCAAGCAAGCATGGATAAAGCAGACACCAAGATATTTGATGTCTTGGATGCTCCGAGGAGCAAAAGGTTCCTTCACGCTTTTATGTCATGCGGAGAGGCAGACATCGTGGGAATCTCCAGAAACGACTCAACCCGCCAGATCAAGATATCTTGGGAGAAGTTCCAGAGTCGTTCAACGACAAATACTTTCCCGAAAGTATTCGCCATACGAAGGAGGTGGAGTTTATCAAGTTGAACAAAACAATACGACCGTGTCGCAATACGAGGCAAAGTTTCATGAGTTATCACGGCTTATGGCCCCACTTGGTAGATAAATAAGAAGAGAGAATGGCGCTAATGTTTTTAAGAGGTTTGAAGCCGAGATACGCCAACATCTTATTTCTCATAAACCGTGTTTTTATTCGATGTTGTAAATAGGGCTCATTAGTGGAGCGCGATAACGAGTCAACGAACTAAAAGAGAGCAAAAATGCAAGAAATTATAATACCAAATGAGAGTAGTCATCGAAGCGGCTGGACAACAAGCGTGAGGAAATCAACAAAGCCAGATATGGTAACCACTTTGCGGGTAATCGTACCAAAATAATAAGAATGGACATTTCAAGAAAAGGAGATTCAACAATGATGGAAAGACGCCAAGACCAAAGACTGTTGTTAAGGAAGGAGAAGGACCACCTATCATATGCTTCAAATGCGAGTAGAGGGACACATCATCCGAATCATACGCCATGCCATCCAAAGCATGTTATAATTGTGGAAGAGAAGGCCACTTAGCTCGATTTTTGTCGCCATCAAGACAAATTCAACTAGGATGGAGGCACCAAAGGTCATTCCCTGCATAAACCAAAGCCTTAGTTTAAGAGAGAGCGTTTTTTTCGTGATTTGAGGAACCTAAATAAAATTATCACGTAAGTTAATCGTAAGCTCATGTAAGTCTATACCTTATTAGATACCTGCTTCTACCCATTCTTTATCTCTCTGCTTGCGCTCAACGCTTAAATTTGACTCAAGAAATTAGACTTTGATTTATCTATCAAAACTTCGCTGGGAGAAACCTTCATTACCTCCACTCGCTTATTAATCTTGTTGTTTCAAATAAACACTTTCACGCTACTTCGTCGATCTTATCTCTTTGAAAATACTTGCCTTTGAGGTAATTTTTGAAAACGATTGATTAACTACTCATTATTCTTTTTGTAAGGTTGTTAGCTTTCATATTCCTAACCAACCTCGTTATACTTAATTCAAAGTAACCAAACCCTAAAGTTAATCATCGTTATATCGCCATAAGTAAAGAGCCCGATCCTTTCGTTGTTGACTTTCTCAGTGTGGAATGCAATGCCGCATTTCTCTCAGAAGGCGACGCTCAGAAGATGGCGTTTATAGGATCATTGTGAGATGGCAAGTTAAGTATCAGTATCATCAATGTGACGATCGCCCAAGTCTTGGACGAGAGTAATAGCTTTTGAATGATATTTCTATCATTAATAAATTTCTTGGCGATTCTTGAAGACTTCCTAGCCTACCCTAGAACGTGAAATCGAATTTTGTATCGACCCCAAAGATAAAAACCCATTTCTTAAACCTCAAATATTTCTTCAACTAAAAGGATCTGCTTATGTGTATTATGATGAAAGTCATAATAAAAGCATTGAATAATAAAAATCATGGGTATATGAAGTATTAGTAAGTTTTATGATGAGTTATGTTGGTTAGTATGTGAAAACATGAAAGTTTCTTAGAAATCACAAAGAGTTGAAAATCGATTTTAGTGAAAAACGAAATATGAAATTAAATTGACCATATCTCCTATTATATTTTGAATTTTGAATGTGGTCAAATCCTAGAGTTAGATCTATGAGTTACCTAACTAATCCAAGTGGAATTACTGGAAAAGGTGTTGTAGATTTTGTGTGGACTGATTTTAGCAAAGGAGGCCAAAGCTGTAAATTTTGAAAATGCTACTGCCCAGAAACTTTAAGGGGCTGTTTCGGCCACTTAAATTATGAGAAAAATTCTGGCCTTTTGGGACATGAAGGTATATGGTATAAAGTATCTCCTGTCCAAAAATGAGCTCATTCTCGACTTAAAATGAGCAAGTTATGACTATTTCAATATTTAGGTTTTTCCGATTTAAAACGCTATAACCGAGTTCTATAACTCCGATGACCATGAAATTTAAACTAGAAGCTCACGTTAACATGTGTAAGGTCCTGCCAAGATTTGGGAATTTTTGGAGTTAAACTTGAGGTAGCTAAATTTCTTAAGGAATTAATTAGAAATTGATTTTTAAAAATAGTAAATGAATTTTAAAAATTCCGAGAAAAATATATTTTCATTATGGGACTATATTATGCTAAATCCCAGAAAAGAAATATTTTTGGGACTGATTTGGTATTTTCATGAAAATAGTTTAGTTATGAACATATGAGTTAAATATGTTATGTGAAGTAACAAAAGTTGAAAATAGGATTTTATGGCTGTAGAATCCTATATAGAGTATATGCATATTTTTTTTGATGAGGATTTGATAATTGGTGATGATATTTTATGAGTATGGCATTTTTGAATGATTAAATGCATTATATGGTAAAGCGAAACAATCGAGATAAATTGTTTATAAATTTAAGAAGTGATTAAAATATTGGTATAATATTAATGATATTAGATTATGAGATTATTAAGTGATTGATAACATGGGGATATTCTTGAATCCTCGGATAAATTATATTATAAATGTTTAATATTTATCCTTTATCTTATTTGATTGATTCTTTATATCATTATCCTCATGTTTATATTTTTTTAAAGTCATCTCGTGGCTTACGTAGAGGATGGACTTGGTATGATGGACTTGGTTATTCTAAGATAATCATAACCAGGATTGTTATCTTCGTCAGATAATCATAATTTGTGGTCGTGAATTGAAAACACAATTATTCGTCAGAGTGTATGGATAATTTGTGGTCGTGATACTAATGAATATCCTCGCCTGTAGATGATTCGAATGTGGATTAATTATCGAATTATCTCAAAGAATGAAATATTAATTCATGGATGTGTTCAAAGTCATCCGGATAATTGGTATGATTATGACCGTGATCGTGATACTATAACCAGAATGAAAACACAATTATCTTTAGCCGTAGTTCATGGATAATTTGTGGTCGTGATACTAATGAATATCCTCGCCCAGAGTGGTGGATGATTCGATGATGTGGATTAATTATCGAAATGAGTCTCAAAGAATGAAATATTAATTCATGGATGTGTTCAAAGTCATCTCGCAGCATAGATGGACTTTACGTGATAATCATATAGATGGATAATTGTGGTCGTGATACTGATTATATGACTAGATCATCATTCGAAGATAATCATAACCAGAATTGAAAACACAATTATCTTTAGCCAAAGTAGTGGATATATTTGTGGTCGTGATACTAATGAATACACGATTATCTTCGTCAGAAGTGCATGGATAATTTGTGGTCGTGATACTAATGAATATCCTCGCCCTCGTAGAGTGTGGATGATTCGATGATATGGATTAATTATCGAAATGAGTCTCAAAGAATGAAATATTAATTCATCGATGTGGTAAAAGTCATCTTCGTCAGTAGTAGTATCGATAGACTTGGTATGATTATTACGACCACGGATTATTCTAGATAATCATAATCAGAATTGAAAACACGAATATCCTTAGCCAAGAAGTGTACATGGATAATTCATGGTCAGGATACTATTGTCGAGTCTCAAAGATTATTGGTTTTACAACAGATATCTTTCGGCCCAGAAGGCAAAGATGAATTGTTAATGAATATCTTCGCCCGGATTGCAAAAATGAATTTAATGTTTTCAACGATAAAGGTATTCAAGGTATTCTCATCTCTTTATCATACTGTGTATCGCACTTCTAATTTCGAGGGCTTAAATTCCATAAGGAGGGGAGATCAGAGACCCCGATTTTATCAATAAAGATTTAAATTTTGTCAAAATAATTTTTAATATTATGGTGTGAATTTGAGATAATATTATAGTCAGGGTAGTATTTATAAATTTTACAAAGTATGCAAGTGGTTATATTATATTCGATTGGCCTGGGAATATTCTTGCTTTAGCAGGAATATTCGCATAACTACCAATCATCAGGTGGACCCCATTAATGTAATTATTGCTTGATCGAGAAAACGACAAAAATATTTTATCAAATAACTATGAAGTTTTACCGTGGTTACCGCTGAACTACTCTTAGTAGTAAAAGTACAAAGAATAAGTGTGGTCGCATAAGAAAGACACCAGATTAATTATCGATGCTTATGTGAGAAGTCACTCATTGATTCCATTATCACGATTAATAATATGAATTATTATAATGATAATGACGCTTTTGTTTTATTCAGATTATTAACGTAATAAAATGTAAACATCTTTTATATAAAATAGAATACTTTATTAAAGTTATTCTATAAATAAATATATTATATTTTATTACGATAAGTGTCAGATAAGAGTTTTGCAGATAAGGTTTTTGCATAAGATTGCATATAGTTTGTTTGCATAAGAAATGTTTTTATATAAATAGAATATATTATATTTTATTTAAAAGATTTTTCTTTAAATATGGACCGCCGATTAAAGTAAATCAACTGGACCGCTCATGGATTAGTTACTACGCATTCCATTTTCCTATAAATAAGCTCATTCCTTCATTATTTTCTTACTTAATTCATCAAAACTCTGTAGAGAGAAATTATAGAGAGAAGTTATAGAGAGAAAATTATAGAAAGAAGAAGAGTATTCTCGCTACTTCACTACTTCTATATTCATTTTTTTACTAGTGGGTGTTATTCTTTCTTCTTCGAAGAGAACTTCATTATTCCATTCATTATTATTCTCGCTGAATAACTCGTAAAAGTGGCATACCCTATACATAACCTCAGATACGCCGCAGATACCCTATACTTGTGAAAATCTTATGTTATTCCATTCTTATTATTCTGCTTGAATAACTCAGATACGCTGGCTTACCCTATACTTGGTGACATTCTTCTATTATTCAATTGAACATCCTGTCTGGTTTTTACACCTGACCGGTTCCGCTTTTTATTATTCTCGCTGAACATCCTCGTCTGCAGGTTTTTACACCTGACCGGTTCCGCTTTTTATCATTCTCGTCTGAATATCCTATCTCGTGTGTTTTACACACCGGATCCGGTTCCATCTTTATTATTCTTCTGGTTGAACATCCTCGCTTGCAGAATTTCACCCCGACCGTTCCGTTATTATTATTCTCGCTTGAATAACCTCGCCTATGCGCGGCACCGCATGCACGGTGATTTCTTTTGTTATTCCATTCTTTATTATACCCAAATGGGTTAAAACTTTGACTTCTATACTCCATGAAATTAGTAGAATATCCTCGATATTTCATGCTTCATCCAAAGATCTTTTCATGGAAATATTCTTCCGATCATTCTTGAATTTTACTCTACACGTAAACAAAGATTATGTCGATAATTTGGACGTTAATAATTCATGGATTAAATAATTTTTGAACTTGTTTTATTGAATTACTATGTCATCATCATCATCCCTCATGTTATATTATGTTATCTTCGCTTACGCAAGATAGATGAACTTAGTATGATTATGACTGTGGATCATTCTAAGATAATCACGACTTGATATAAATGATGTGACAAAAGTCCTCAAAGGTCTTCAGAATGCAAATGATGGATAGTTTTTGGTATGATTATGACTGTGGGTGATTCTAATAGTAGTCACACCATCGATAATTTGATGAAAATCCTCGACCGGGTACAGTGGATGATTAGATGTGGTGGTTTATTTTATTGTCGAGTCTCAAATATAAAAATTGATGAAAACCTTTAAAACCTAAAAGATAGTAGATTTTATTCTCTACTTCAACTTTTTTTAATGGATCGCTTATTCCGCCGCAGCTTAAACCGTCAGTGTTATTGTATTTTATCGCTTAACATCGTCAAGGCTAATGATAATTTATTCTCGCATTATCTTAGTCATAATATTTCATCGGGCTAGTTGAGCTCACCTTTCTTTCACCGTTTTCTTCGTGAAATGAGAACATAGCCGGGACGAAGCCTGGGAACGTAAGTAATGGTCCGTAGGATAAGATTAGTAGTCCCTCACTATTCTCGTGAAATAAAGGTGATAATAGTTGTAATGAGGACTCTTTTCGAGTTTGTATAATATCTAGTAGACAAATATTTGTATTCAAACTCACGCTTTATGTCGATTGCATACCTACGCTTATAGTAGTAAGTTGTATTTGAATTTATGTACCATGTAAGTGGCGACCCAAGACGGGTGACGATACCTAATTTTTGGGGGCGCCACAACAGTATCGTAGCTAGGATACGATCCCGCTAAGATGTGAGAATAGTACTAGAGGGGAGAGACGGGAATTCTTCGCTAAGATATTTAACCTACCTAAATTTATTTGGTATTTAATTGGCTCACGAGTATAGGATAATATGTGATATGTTAATTAACCCTTATTTTACGGCAAAGGTTTGAAAATGGCATCCGAGAATGTTGAGAATAAAGAATGGAGCACAAGAGACCGTTGATTTCTCCACATATCAATAATCGATAATGTGCAACAGATGGCGATAATCCTCCCGTAAACAACAACACCGATCAATCGATGAACGACGGTAGACGCTTAAAAGGTTTTTAGAATTCATGCAACATCAAAGCAAAAGCGACTCTCGCTCAAAACGTAGGTGGAAACACTTGAAACTCTCTGCGGTCACCGCTAAACAATTCAAGGAGTCGACCACCGAGTTTAAGGAGAGCCAAAAACCACTTCGCTAAGCATGGATAAAGCAGATTACCAAGATATTTGATGTCTTGGATGCTCCGAGGAGCAAAAGGTTCCTTTTGCCGCTTTTATGTCATGCGCGAGAGCGAGACATCGGTGGGAATCTCCAGAAACGACTCAACCCATTGCAGATCAAGATATCTTGGGAGAAGTTCCAGAGTCGCTTCAACGACAAATACTTTCCCGAAAGTATTCGCCATACGGCGGAGGTGGAGTTTATCAAGTCGAACAAAACAATACGACCGTGTCGCAATACGAGGCAAAGTTTGCGAGTTATCACGATTTCAAGGCCCCACTGGGTAGATAATGAAGAGAGAATGGCGCTAATGTTTTTAAGAGGTTCAAGCCGAGATACGCCAACATCTTATTTCTCATAAACCGTGTTTTTATTCGTATGTTGTAAATAGGGCTCAAGCTTAGTGGAGCGCGATAACGAGTCAACGCAACTAAAAGAGAGCAAAACAAAAATTATAATACCAAATGAGAGTAGTCATCAAGCGCATGACAACAAGCGGAGGAAATCAATGTGCGATATGGTAACCACTTCCTGGGTAATCGTACAAAAAATAATAAGAATGGACATTTCAAGAAAAGGAGATTCAACAATGATGGAAAGACGCCAAAGACCAAAGACTGTTGTTAAGGAAGGAGAAGGACCACCTATCATATGCTTCAAATGCGAGAGAGGGACACATCATCCGAATCATGCCATGCCATCCAAAGCATGTTATAATTGTGGAAGAGAAGGCCACTTAGCTCGATTTTGTCGCCATCAAGACTTAATTCAACTAGGATGGAGGCACCAAAGGTCGTCCCCTGCATAAACCAAAGCCTAGAGTTTAAGAGAGAGCGTTTTTTTTCTCGTGACGAGAAACCCAAATAAAATTATCACGGTAAGTTAATCATAAGCTCTCATGTCTATACCTTATTAGATACCGCCTTCTACCCATTCTTTTATCTCTCCTAGTTGCGCTCAACGCTTAAATTTGACTCAAGAAATTAGACTTTGATTTATCTATCAAACTTCGCTGGAGAAACCTTCACACCTCCACTCGCTTATTAATCTTGTTGTTTCAAATAAACACTTTCACGCTACTTCGTCGATCTTATCTCTTTGAAAATACTTGCCTTTGAGGTAATTTTTGAAAACGATTGATTAACTACTCATTATTCTTTTTTTGTAAGGTTGTTAGCTTTCATATTCCTAACCAACCTGTTATACTTAATTCAAAGTAACCAAACCCTAAAGTTAATCATCATATATCAAGCCATAAGTAAAGAGCCCCGATCCTTTCGTTGTTGACTTTCGTGTGGAATGCACCGGGCCGACTTTTCTCAGAGCGACGCCACGATCAAGATGGCAAGTTTATAGGTATCATCGTGAGGTGCTATCTGTGTTAAGGGATGGTCACAATGTATCAATGTGACGCATCATCCAAGTCTTGACGAGAGTAATAGCTTTGAATGATATTTCTATCATTAATAAATTTCTTGGCGATTCTTGAAGACTTCCTAGCCTACCCTAGAACGTGAAATCGAATTTTGTATCAATTCCAAAGATAAAAACCCATTTCTTAAACCTCAAATATTTCTTCAACTAAAAGGATCTGCTTATGTGGTTTATGATGAAAGTCATAATAAAAGCATTGGAATAATGAAAATCATGGGTATATGAAGTATTAGTAAGTTTTATGATGAGTTATGTTGGTTAGTATGTGAAAACATGAAAGTTTCTTAGAAATCACAAAGAGTTGAAAATCGATTTTAGTGAAAAAAAACGAATATGAAATTCAATCGACCATATCTCCTATTATATTTTGAATTTTTGAATGTGGTCAAATCCTAGAGTTAGATCTATGAGTTACCTAACTAATCCAAGTGGAATTACTGGAAAAGGTGTTGTAGATTTTGTGTGGACTGATTTTAGCAAAGGAGGCCAAAGCTGTAAATTTTGAAAATGCTACGCCCAGAAACTTTAAGGGCTGTTTCGGCCACTTAAATTATGAGAAAAATTCTGGCCTTTTGGGACATGAAGGTATATGGTATAAAGTATCTCCTGTCCAAAAATGAGCTCATTCTCGACTTAAAATGAGCAAGTTATGACTATTTCAATATTTAGGTTTTTCCGATTTAAAACGCTATAACCGAGTTCTATAACTCCGATGACCATGAAATTTAAACTAGAAGCTCACGTTAACATGTGTAAGGTCCTGCCAAGATTTGGGAATTTTTGGAGTTAAACTTGAGGTAGCTAATTTCTTAAGGAATTAATTAGAAATTGATTTTTAAAAATAGTAAATGAATTTTAAAAATTCCGAGAAAAATATATTTTCATTATGGGACTATATTATGCTAAATCCCAGAAAAGAAATATTTTTGGGACTGATTTGGTATTTTCATGAAAATAGTTTAGTTACTTAAATATATGAGTTAAATATGTTATGTGAAGTAACAAAGTTGAAAATAGGATTTTATGGCTAGAAAATCCTATATGTAGTATATGCATATTTTTTTGATGAGGGATTTGATAATTGGTGATGATATTTTATGAGTATGGCATTTTTGAATGATTAAATGCATTATATGGTAAAGCGTAAACAATCGAGATAAATTGTTTATAAATTTAAGAAGTGATTAAAATATTGTATAATATTAATGATATTAGATTATGAGATTATTAAGTGATTGATAACATGGGGATATTCTTGAATCTCGGATAAATTATATTATAAATGTTTAATATTTATCCTTTATCTCATTCGATCGATTCTTTATATCATTATCCTCATGTTTATATTTTTTTGAAAGTCATCTCGGCCTCAGAAGAAGATAGATGGACTTGGTATGATTATGACCACTGTGGATTGTTCTAAGATAATCATAACCAGAATTGAAAACACAATTATCTTCGGTCAGAGTGTATGGATAATTTGTGGTCGTGATACTAATGAATACACAATTATCTTCGCAGTAGTAGTGCGGGGATGATTCGATGATGTGGATACTAATTATTGAGTCTCTCAAAGAATGAAATATAATTCATGGATGTGTTAAGTCATCTCGTACACGACGTTACAAAGTCATAGATGGACTTGGATGATTATGATTAATGATCATTCGCATAATCATAACTCAGAATTGAAACACACAATTATCTTTAGCCGTAGAGTACATGGATAATTTGTGGTCGTGATACTAATGAATATCCTCGCCCCGTAGCAAGTGTGGATGATTCGATGATGTGATTAATTAATTAAGAATGAAATATTAATTCAGTCTCAAAGAATGAAATATTAATTCATACTAATGTGTTCAAAGTCATCTTATCTTCGGCTTACGTATGGATATAGATGATACTAATGTATGATTATGACTGTGTGATCATTCGATATAATCATAATCAGAATTGAAAACACAATTATCTTTAGCCAGAAGTGCATGGATAATTTGTGGTCGCGATACTAATGAATACACGATTATCTTCGTCAGAGTAGTATGGATAATTTGTGGTCGTGATACTAATGAATATCCTCGGCCAGTAGCAAAGTGTGGATGATTCGATGATATGGATTAATTATCGAAATGAGTCTCAAAGAATGAAATATTAATTCATCGATGTGGTAAAAGTCATCTTCGTCAGAAGTGCATCGATAGACTTGGTATGATTACGACCACGGATTATTCTAAGATAATCACGACCAGAATTGAAAACACGAATATCCTTAGCCAAGAAGGTACATGGATAATTCATGGTCAGATACTATTGTCGAGTCTCAAAGATTATTGGTTTTACAAATGTATATTCGCCCCAGAAGTGCAAAGATGAATTGTTAATGAATATCTTCGCCTGGGATTGCAAAAATGAATTTAATGTTTTCAACGATAAAGGTATTCAAGGTATCCTCATCTCTTTATCATACCAGTATCGCACTCTAATTTCGAGGGCTAAATTCCATAAGGAGGGAGATCAGAGACCCCGATTTTATCAATAAAGATTTAAATTTTGTCAAAATAATTTTTAATATTATGGTGTGAATTTGAGATAATATTATAGTCAGTGGGTAGATTTATAAATTTTGCAAAGTATGCAAGTGGTTATATTATATTCGATTGGCCTGGGAATATTCTTATTAGCAGGAATATTCGCATAACTACTCAATCATCAGGGACCCCACAAATGTAATTATTGCTTGATCGAGAAAACGACAAAAATATTTTTTATCAAATAACTATGAAGTTTTACCGTGGTTACCGCTGAACTACTCTAGAGTAAAAGTACAAAGAATAAGTGTGGTCGCATAAGAGAAGACACTACCATTGATTATTATCGATGCTTATGTGAGAAGTTACTCACTTTTGATTCCATTATCACGATTAATAATATGAATTATTATAATGATAATGACGCTTTTGTTTTATTCAGATTATTAACGTAATAAAATGTAAACATCTTTTATATAAAATAGAATACTTTATTAAAGTTATTCTATAAATAGAATATATTATATTTTATTATGATAAGGTCAGATAAAGTTTTTTGCATAAAGTTGTTTTGCATATAGATTGCATAAAGGTTTGCATAGTAAAATGTTTTTATATAAATAGAATATATTATATTTTATTTAAAAGATTTTTCTTTAAATACGGACCGCCGATTAAAGTAAATCAACTGGACCGCTCATGGATTAGTTACTACGCATTCCATTTTCCTATAAATAAGCTCATTCCTTCATTATTTTCTTACTTAATTCATCAAACTCTAGAGAGAAATTATAGAGAAGCTATAGAGAGAAAATTATGTAGAAAGAAGAAGAGTATTCTCGCTACTTCACTACTTCTATATTCAGCCTTTTTACTAGTAGTGGGTGTTATTCTTTCTTCAAGAAGAGAACTTCATTATTCCATTCATTATTATTCTCGCTGAATAACTCGTAAAAGTGGCATACCCTATACATAACCTCGATACGCCAGATACCCTATACTTGGTGAAATCTTTATGTTATTCCATTGCTTATTATTCTCGTTGAATAACTCAGATAACGCTGCTATTTATACTATACTTGGTGACATTCTTCTATTATTCATTGAACATCCTGCTCAGTGTTTTTTTACACCGACCGGGTTCCGCTTTTTTATTATTCTTCGCTGAAACATCCTCGCTCAGGTGTTTTTACACCGACCGGTTCCGCTTTTATCATTCTCGCTGAATATCCTATCTCGTGTTTTTACACCGATCCGGTTCCATCTTTATTATTCTCGTTGAACATCCTCGCTTGCGTGAATTTCACCGACCGTTCCGTTATTATTATTCTCGTTGAATAACTCGCTATGCGGGTACCGCATGCACGGTGATTTCTTTTGTTATTCCATTCTTTATTATACCCAAATGTTAAAACTTTGACTTCTATACTCCATGAAATTAGTAGAATATCCTCGATATTTCATGCTTCATCCAAAGATCTTTCATGAAAATATTCTTCCGATCATTCTTGAATTTTACTCACGTAAACAAGAGATTATGTCGATAATTTGACGTTAATAATTCATGGATTAAATAATTCTTGAACTTGTTTTATTGAATTATTATGTCATTGTCATCATCCTCATGTTATATTATGTTATCTTCGCTTACGCAGCATAGATGAACTTAGTATGATTATGACCAGTGGATCATTCTTGTAATAATCACGACTTGATATAAATGATGTGACAAAAGTCCTCAGGGCTCAGTAATGCAAGTTGATGGATAGTTTTTGGTATGATTACGACCAGGGTGATTCTAAGATAGTCACGACCATCGATAATTTGATGAAAATCCTCGACCGTGGTACAGTGGATGATTAGATGTGGTGGTTTATTTATTGTCGAGTCTCAAATGATAAAAATTGATGAAAACCTTTTAAACCTAAAAGATAGTAGATTTTATTCTCTACTCGACTTTTTAATGGATCATGCTTATTCCGCCGCAGCTTAAACCGTTTGTTTATCAGATTTTATCGCTTAACATCACAAGGCTAATGATAATTTATTCTCGCATTATCTTAGTCATAATATTTCATCGGGCTAGTTGAGCTCACCTTTTCTTTCACCGTTTTCTTCGTGAAATGAGAACATAGCCGGGACGAAGCCTGGGAACGAAGTAATGGTCCGTAGGATAAGATTAGTAGTCCTCACTATTCGTGAAATAAAGGTGATAATAGTTGTAATGAGGACTCTTTTGAGTTTGTATAATATCTAGTAGACAATATTTGTATTCAAACTCACGCTTTATGTCGATTGTATACCTACGCTAGGTTAGTAAGTCAGATTTGAATTTATGTACCATGTAAGTGGCGCACCCAAGATGGGTGACGATACCTAATTTTGGGGCGCCACACACCCTTATTTTATGGCAAGTTGTTTGAAAATGGCATCCGAG
Source organism: Panax quinquefolius (assembly GCA_020205615.1). NCBI lineage: Eukaryota > Viridiplantae > Streptophyta > Magnoliopsida > Apiales > Araliaceae > Panax > Panax quinquefolius. The sequence continues at coordinate 154,970,589 of CM035155.1, read as the reverse complement.
AATGTTGAGAATAAGAATGGAGCACAAGAGACTGTTGATTCTCCACATATCAATAATCGTGACAATGTGCAACAGATGGCGATAATCCTCCTCGTAAACAACAACACCGATCAATCGATGAACGACCAGACGCTTAAAAGGTTTTAGAATTCATGCAACATCAAAGCGAAGCGACTCGCTCAAAACGTAGGTGAAACACTGAAAACTCTCAAGGTCACCGCTAAACAATTCAAGGAGTCAGGACCAATTTGAGTTTAAGGAGAGCCAAAACCACTTCGCGAAGCATGGATAAAGCAGATTACCAAGATATTTGATGTCTTGGATGCTCCGAGGAGCAAAAGGTTCCTTTTCACCTTTTATGTCATGCGCGAGAGGCGACATCGGTGGGAATCCAGAAACGACTCAACCCGGCAGATCAAGATATCTTGGGAGAAGTTCCAGAGTCGCTCAACGACAAATACTTTCCCGAAAGTATTCGCCATACGAAGGAGGTGGAGTTTATCAAGTTGAAATAAAACAATACGACCGTGTCGCAATACGAGGCAAAGTTTATGAGTTATCACTTTATATTCCCCACTGGGTAGATAATGAAGAGAGAATGGCGCTAATGTTTTTAAGAGGTTTGAAGCCGAGATACGCCAACATCTTATTTCTCATAAACCGTGTTTTTATTCGGATGTTGTAAATAGGGCTCGCTTAGTGGCGCGCGATAACGAGTCAACGCAACTAAAAGAGAGCAGCAAGAAAATTATAATACCAAATGAGAGTAGTCATCGGCTGCGGACAACAAGCGTGAGGAAATCAACAAAGCGATATGGTAACCACTTCGGTGGTAATCGTAAATAAAATAATAAGAATGGACATTTCAAGAAAAGGAGATTCAACAATGATGGAAAGACGTCAAAGACCAAAGACTGTTGTTAAGGAAGGAGAAGGACCACCTATCATATGCTTCAAATGCGAGTAGAGGGACACATCATCCGAATCATGCCATGCCATCCAAAGCATGTTATAATTGTGGAAGAGAAGGCCACTTAGCTCGATTTTGTCGCCATCAAGACTTAATTCAACTAGGATGGAGGCACCAAAGGTCATCCCTGCATAAACCAGAGCCTAGTAGTTTAAGAGAGAGCGTTTTTTCTCGTGACGAGGAACCTAAATAAAATTATCACGGGTAAGTTAATCGTAAGCTCTTGCGTCTATCTATACCTTATTAGATACCTTTTCTACCCATTCTTTTATCTCTTTTTTTATGCTCAACGCTTAAATTTGACTCAAGAAATTAGACTTTGATTTATCTATCAAACTTCGCTTGGAGAAACCTTCACACTCTCCAATCGCTTATTAATCTTGTTGTTTCAAATAAACACTTTCACGCTACTTGTCGATCTTATCTCTTTGAAAATACTTGCCTTTGAGGTAATTTTTGAAAACGATTGATTAACTACTCATTATTCTTTTTGTAAGGTTGTTAGCTTTCATATTCCTAACCAACCTGTTATACTTAATTCAAAGTAACCAAACCCTAAAGTTAATCACCATTATATCAAGCCATAAGTAAAGAGCCCGATCCTTTCGTTGTTGACTTTCTTGTGTGGAATGCACCGCCGCATTTTTCAGAGCGCGACGCCACGATCAAGATGGCAAGTTAATAGTATCAATGCGACGACGATCGCCCAAGTCTTGGACGAGAGTAATAGCTTTTGAATGATATTTCTATCATTAATAAATTTCTTGGCGATTCTTGAAGACTTCCTAGCCTACCCTAGAACGTGAAATCGAATTTTGTATCGACCCCAAAGATAAAAAACCCATTTCTTAAACCTCAAATATTTCTTCAACTAAAAGGATCTGCTTATGTGTATTATGATGAAAGTCATAATAAAAGCATTGGAATAATAAAAATCATGGGTATATGAAGTATTAGTAAGTTTTATGATGAGTTATGTTGGTTAGTACGTAAAAACATGAAAGTTTCTTAGAAATCACAAAGAGTTGAAAATCGATTTTAGTGAAAAACGAATATGAAATTAAATTGACCATATCTCCTATTATATTTTGAATTTTTGAATGTGGTCAAATCCTAGAGTTAGATCTATGAGTTACCTAACTAATCCAAGTGGAATTACTGGAAAAGGTGTTGTAGATTTTTGTGTGGACTGATTTTAGCAAATGAGGCCAAAGCTGTAAATTTTGAAAATGCTATCGCCCAGAAACTTTAAGGGGCTGTTTCGCCCTTAAATTATGAGAAAAATTCTGGCCTTTTGGGACATGAAGGTATATGGTATAAAGTATCTCCTGTCCAAAAATGAGCTCATTCTCACTTAAAATGAGCAAGTTATGACTATTTCAATATTTAGGTTTTTCCGATTTAAAACGCTATAACCGAGTTCTATAACTCCGATGACCATGAAATTTAAACTAGAAGCTCACGTTAACATGTGTAAGGTTCTGCCAAGATTTGGGAATTTTTGGAGTTAAACTTGAGGTAGCTAAATTTCTTAAGGAATTAATTAGAAATTGATTTTTAAAAATAGTAAATGAATTTCAAGTGGTTGCAATGGATCTTTTGGTACTTGATGCTCCGCTTTAACTCGTTGACAAGTTAGACACCTTGAGATAAATAAAATGCTATCTCTCTCTTCATATTGCTCCACCAAAATGTATGATAATATCATGATACATTTTGGTACTCCTAGATGGATTGCAAATGGTGTGTTGTGCGCCTCCATCATGATATTATACTTTAAATCGTGGTCGTTAGAACACAAAGTCCGGAGTCGACTCAAGTATTCCTTCTTCATCGATTCTTGCTTCCTAAGATAGCACCTTCTCATTAGGTTTGTAATATTCAAGAACGCAATCAAATTGCATAAATAAATGCTAAGCGTAAAAATCGTAGTTTAAAATTTTACAAACCATATACCCGGATCACCCTTTATGCACAATTATTAATTAAACGAAAAGATAAAGAATAAAATCATACCCTTGAAGATCGAGCTTCCTCGTACAAGTTCACCTCCAATCCTTTTCGCTCAACTTGAATCCACCGGGTTTGGTTCCTTCCTTTGATCAACGTTAGCCACCCATGTGTTTTGCCCTCTGAGGTGATCCACCAAGGAAGAAAAGAGAATTCAAGAAGAAGGGTATTGGCTCAACCCTAGTTTTCTATCTCTATGTAAAAGGGCGCACTCTCCCAACTATTGGAAATATTATGTATGTTGTAAAATCAACAACCCCCCCCCCCCATAATAAGACTCCTCTTATTTATAGATGTGGGCAACCCACCTTAACAATTAAGGAATTGGGATTTATTTAATTAATTAAATTCTTTTAATTAATTAAGCTCCTAATCTTATTAGGGATAATTAATTAAACTCCTTTAACTAATTTTCCTCCTAATCCTATTAGGAATAAATGAGAGTACTTATATTAAATTAATTCCTAAACTCTTTTAGAAATTAAAATAATAATAATTGTAATAATATTAATAAGACTCCTCTTATTAATTTATATTTAATATTTCTAAAATATTAAATAATAATATTAAGCTATTTAATTTATTCTATCACCATAGATTAAATTAAATATACATAACATATTATTACGATTATGCCATTAACTTCTTAAATAATTATTCTTCCTTTTATGGTGTGACCTTTTTGGTTCTCCATATTAAACCTATTGTGAATAAATCAATTAGAATAATTCTAATCTTATTTAAATAAATAAATTAAATAATTAATTTATTTAAATAAATAATATTTATTCTACAATGGATAAGCCTCCCCTAAATGATCAAATCGACTTTCCGTATAATATAGATTTCAACATTAATAATAAAAGAACCTTTGAGTAAATAGTTACCGACAATTCAATCCTTCCACCATACAATGTCCCAATTAAATATAAGACATGGAATTACCGTCAAGTCTTATTTTATTTAATTATATGTATTTCGATCCTTAAATGCACAACTCCAAATAATGCAAATTAGAAACTCCTTTCTAATTTCATTCTCCTTGCCAAGGACTCACTGGGTTGTCATTTATCGAATCACATAGACATTTCTCTTCTTTTATTAGAAGTGGTAGATTCTTTATCGATCATACATTATCTCCATGTATAACTTATTATACCCAAGCATACCTTTGATATACCCTAAGGGTCTTAAGGAATAAGTCAAAGTATAACTCATCATACACAAGATACTATGATGATCTCAAGTCCAAGGATTACTTGTATTACTATCACTACAGAATTCCTATTGACAGTAAATAAAACTCCATTAGGTATTCCTTAGCGAGCCAATGCTCAATTGAACTTATTCTCTAATAAGCACCTACATACTTGCTTTAGTGTCTCCACACAAATGATCACGAGATCAATCATCCTCATCCAATGAAAGAAGCAACGATGTACCAATCTATCCGGATTCACTAATCCCCAATTTAGTAATCCAATGATTGGGAACTATTTTAGTTTTAAGCTTTCTAAGAATTTAGATCTCATTAGAATGATCATCATCATTATTCTAAAAGCATTGCTTAAAACTATGGGTTTATCACATATTATAAAACAAAGATCATGTAGATAATTAAAAGCCTTTAATAAATTAAAACTATTTATTAATAAATGAATAAGATTGTTACAAAGTATATGCTTTATCATCAAACATGATTGGCTTGTGTGCATACTACTTTCAATCTTCCACTTGCACTAAAGCCAATCGTCATGGTATCTTATACTCTTCTTCTCTAAGTGACGATTATCCCGCTGTTGGATAAGCTTTAGTTAATGGATATGTAATGTTGTTCTTGAGAGTCCACTATCTCTATAGTGATTTCCCATCTTTCAATGATTCTAATAATCAAATAAAAGTGCCACAACACATGTTTAGATTCAAGATGAGACTTAGAACTATTCCTAGTTCTCAGAATGAACTTTTAATCCAAACAATCAACTCATAGCTTCATTTATAGCTATTTACTTTGTCTTTATCACTAAACCAAAGAACTATTTCTTTGCTTTGAACCTTTCCAATTCATCGCACCACTGCTCAAGGTAACCCTTTACCTTAAAGTGGATTTTTCTGTCGCCTTGGTCTGCATCGAAAAACTTGAGTCTGTTAAGCCCTCTAGTTTTAATTAAGACCCACCATGAATATGATCACATCCTTAGTGCTTGCTAAGCACTTTAAGATATTTTTCACCGACTCATAGTGAACTTCTCCGATAATACGACCGATCAACATCGTGTCTCTCGTACATTTCATTGCATACATGATTGTCACTCATGCGACCTCTCTTTTCGTGAGTCTGTGGGGACTATTAAGAGATACACTCCATAGCTCATCAACATGAGACATCTCTTGAGTTTGCCATACTAAACGACTTTAGCATCAAATGAATATATCGCCTCTTGGGTTAAGTCGAGCATCCTTTTAAATCTATCTATATAGATTTATATCCCCAATTAAGATACTCTTCCAAATCATTCATGGAGGAATGTTTAGACAACTTTATCTTTACTCGATTGTAGCATTGGTATGTCATTCCTTATCCGTAGTATATCAACATATAATACTAGGAATGTCACGATGCTCCAATCGACCCTTTTGTACACACTAGGTTCATTCTTATTTTTGATAAAATCAAACTCTTTTGATTTCCTCATCAAACGAATGTTCCATATTTGAGAAACTTGCTTCATCCATTTCTCTCGAGTGTCTACAACACTTACCTCATCGTATGTAATCGGATCATCATCTTCTATGATGTGTACCATCATCATCATCTATGATGAATCCATACCTCCTGTGCATCTTCATCTTATTCCGATTTACTGATTGGTTGTTGTATAATAGGTCTATCTACAGGTTCCTCTTATTTGACTTATAGTATTTTGTGGTTCTTGAACTCTTCAAGATCTATTATCCTCCCACTAGCCCCTTCAATGATAAACACCTTTATCTTAGAAGGCAGCGTGTTTCGCAACAAACACCTTTTGCTAAGTAGGATTATAGAACACATACCCTAAACTTACTTTAGGATGTCCCACAAATCGATACATGTCAAATCTTGTCCCAAGCTTATCCTTCGAAACATTTTCACATAAGTTGGACAACCCCTTAACTTAACATACTTGAGATTAGAATCCTCCCCATCCATAACTTTTATGGAGTCTTGGGGCCGGATTTTGAGGTTACCATTTTCGTAGATATGCAGCCATTTTCTAGACATTATCCCGTAAGGATACCGGGAATGTCGGTAAAATTATTATGGACCGCACTATGTCCAACAAGGTATGATTTTTCCTTTCGAGATACATCAATCAATTATTATGTATCGAGAGGCGTCCATTATGAGAAAACCATTTGAGATGATCTAGAAACTTATCGCACAAGTATTTATTCCTCGATCTAATCAAAGAATCTTAATACTTTGTCAATTTGTTTCACTTTTTGAATTCTTTGAACCTTTCAAATAATTCACACTTGTATTTCAAAATACACACATTCAACTCTTTGAATGATCATCTCCTTTTCTTATACTAGTTTGTTCAATTTATAAAATATATTTTCACGTAAGTCAAGTATACAAAATCCATTAAGTAATATTCCATTCTATACAAAACATTATTATTATAAATAGAACAACAATTGTTCTTAATTATAATACCAAAGATTTTATTGTCCAACAATAAAATGGAAATAATATTTTAACAAGAACCGGAATACAATAACAACTTATCGACTTAATAGATTTGCGTTCAGTAGGCATTGCTAAACTATAAGTTTCTATGGCTAATATGGCAATTTTTTCTACATTTCCGCACATAGGATTACTTATATTTGTTTAGCTTTCTACTTACGCTTGGTCCTTCATAAATCTATATTTATGATAACCAAAGCTCGGTATCCAATACCCAAGTAGAACCTCGACTTAAAAAAAATTTATTTTAAATTATGAACAAAATTGTATTTGTAAAAAACTTCACTAAGCTTTTTGGTTAGCCTCTGCAAGATGCTTCTCGCAGCTTTCTTTCCGAAGTCCAGTGCTTATTGCGAAGGAAGCAAACTCCTTTGCTATCCGTGACGCTTTTTGTTCTTATTATCCTTTGTTTACGCCTTTCTATTTACCTTCTTTAAATCAATCTTCTTTTTCAGAAGATCCTTTGGCCCCTACCAGTAAGACATTGTCTTTCTTGGTTGGAAAGTGACTCTCAACATTTTTCAACATGTTAAGCAAATCAACGAAGCTGATATCTAGCTTGTTTATATGAAAAATTCACAACAATTGTGAAAGGAGTCCGGAGTGAGTGCAAGATCAAATCTTGCTCAACTCTCCATCCATGACAAAACCAAATTGTCCTAATCGATCAATCAAATTGATTATGTTAAGAACATTTTGTCTCGCATTTATAATGCCATTGGCCATTCTAGATCGGAAGAGCTCCTTAGATATTTGATATCTATCACCCCCCTACTTTCCTCACCATCAACTACTTGATGTGCAGGAATATAATAGAGTATCCATAGTTTCAGTCGACGCTGAAGCTTGTTACTCATGGATACTGAGCATGATGCATCGAGCCAATCGTGCATCATCTTGCCACTTTCTAAAATAGCAATCTCTTACTCGGAGGCATTGTTCGCAACCATTGCGAGGATAAAGCGTATTAAGGACATAAGATAGCTTTTCAAATATGAGAACTATTCTCAAATTCCTTAACCAATCCGCTTTAATTGATTCGTTAATTTAGCATCTAATATGCTTCATAGTTGATAGTAATTTTAGACATTGTAAAATTCGTAAATGAATTTATAATTAACAACATTTTAACATACATTCTTTTATTAATTACCAAAATAATTTAGGTCTTGTTTTAAATTGGTATCTCCCACTATTTTCTTCAAACTATATTACCTCTCACTTATATAGTTCGAAAATCTAATTAAAGATTTGCTAGTGAGAATAAGGATCCCATTTCAAATGTATATAGCCTTGTGGTGACACAACAAACTATATATAAATAAATAGGTAGACAACTTTTGTCAATTACATCAACTATGCAACTCCTTTTATTTTGCCTCTTAGATTATTTTGATCATCAGGGTGGCACATCCGAATCAAAATTATCCAAGTTAAGTCCAACCTAGCACTCCATATATTCAAAAAGAAAAATATCATCCTTGTGGTGACACAACAAAACAATATTGTTCAATTTTCTTTATAAGCATCAAATGTGATAAATTAACATCTTAAATACTTAATACTTGCCTTGTGGTGACACAACAAACTCATATTAAATATTTAATACTCTATTAATTTTATCATGCTTAGAAAGCGACGTTCTCGATATTCCAAATATCTTTGAACGCTTAAGACTTAATATAAAAATTGAGGGTTTGTTATTAATTTGTCTCATCTCTGTTTAGCGCATTTACGCATTATATATATATAAAATACGCGTATATATTAATGAACATAAGCATGTTTGCATAATATATAATATATATAGTATAAGCATGCACATATATAGAATACTATATTCTACCCGAATTGATTATGGACTTTTATTCTAGTTTGGTTCACTAGAGCCACCAAGTGAACCAAAAGGTCAAACCCTAGGGGTGCAAGAAATAATATTTAAATATAACTATTACATTTAAACCTAGGCTCCATTACAAACGGGTCTTCAAGCGCCTCGCTTCTCTCGATCTCCAATTTTTCAAAATTAATTCTAAATATTCCTATTACAAAACTATTTAAAATAAATAGAAACCTTGATCAACAAATAAAGGAAAGTACATAGAGAGGAGATATAATTTACATTAAGAAAAATTTAGAAGAAGACGAGGTACGCAGAATTCCATTTAATAAAACTCATACATTCATGCATCTAACTAAAATAAAATCCAATCATATTGGTCAAATAGTCCATAATCAATCCCATTTATTATCATACACATCACCATATGCATCAATAAATAACATTCATCTCATGAATAATAAACATTCAATATATATATTGATATCATTTAATGGGCAAATTTAGTTAGTATAAAATCTAATTTTGAATCAAAATAAACTCCTTTATTTTAATCCAAATTTAAATCAAAATAAAACTATTTTATTTTAATTTATCCAATTTTGAATAAAATAAACTATTTTATTTTAATCAAAATTTTTAATCAAAATAAACTCCTTTATTTTAATTAATTATGGAATCCAATTCGTAAAAAAATTATTAAAGGAAACACTTTTATTCTTTTTCCTATTCACAAATAAACTCCTTTATTTTGAATAATATGAAATCTTATTTCATATTTAAATAAACTCCTTTATTTAAGGAAACATGGATTCTCTTTCCTATTCACAAATAAACTCTTTTATTTTGAATAATATGAAATCTAATTTTATATCTAAATAAACTCCTTTATTTAAGGAAATTAGGCAATCCAATTTCAACTCCAATTAGTTATCATGGAATCAAATTCCAACTCTAATTAGTTAAAGATGAAATTTAATTCTAAAATTAAAATAAATCTTTTTATTTTAAGATTAAAATAAACATTTTATTTTAAAATCAAAATAATTATTTATTTTAATAATAAAATAATTAATATATATATATATATTGTATATAGTATAATATATATATATATATATATATATATATATCCGTAAAATATATTATATATATAATATATGAATCTGTAAGTATAACTTCATAAGCAAACTTTTGTATCACCATTCCTATCCTGTTAAAATTAACAAATTTGATATTTGATTTAATTTGGCTTGATAGAAAAACCGTAGCCTTTTATATATAATATTAATAGAATTCACGTGGCCCATCAATTCAAGTAATCATATATCGCTTAATCTCCTCGATTTACGTGATTTCAAAAGCATGTGATATATGTGTCACAATATTAACCAAATCGTGACAATACGATTCTAACAAAGAAGGATTCGTGTTTTTTTTTTTTTTTTAAAATAAATTTTATATAATAAAATTATGCCCAATTAAATTATTCTAAACACATATCAATATACATATCAAATTAAAATAATTAATAATTTGCATAAAGGTTTGGCTCTGATACCACTGTTAGGTTTGTAATATTCAAGAACGCAATCAAATTGCATAAATAAAGCTAAGCGAGAAAAAAATCAAAGTTTAAAAATTTTACAAACCATATACCCTTGGATCACCCTTTATGCACAATTATTAATTAAACGAAAAGATAAAGAATAAAATCATACCCTCAAGATCGAGCTTCCTCGTGTACAAGTTCACCTCCAATCCTTTTCGCTCAACTTGAATCCACCGGGTTTGGTTCCTTCCTTTGATCAACGTTAGCCACCCATGTGTTTGGCCTCTAGAGGTGATCCACCAAGGAAGAGTAGGAATTCAAGAAGAAGGGGTATTGGCTCAACCCTAGTTTTCTATCTCTATAGAAAAGGCGTACTCTCCCAACTATTGGAAATATTACGTATGTTGTAAAAATCAACAACCCCCCCACCCATAATAAGACTCCTCTTATTTATAGATGTGGGCAACCCACCTTAACAATTAAGGAATTGAGATTTATTTAATTAATTAAATTCTTTTAATTAATTAAGCTCCCTAATCTTATTAGGGATAATTAATTAAACTCCTTTAACTAATTTTCCTCCTAATCCTATTAGAATAAATGAGAGTACTTATATTAAATTAATTCCTAAACTCTTTTAGAAATTAAAATAATAATAATTGTAATAATATTAATAAGACTCCTCTTATTAATTTATATTTAATATTTCTAAAATATTAAATAATAAATATTAAGCTATTTAATTTATTCTATCACCATAGATTAAATTAAATATATATAACATATTATTACGATTATGCCATTAACTTCTTAAATAATTATTCTTCCTTTTATGGTGTGACCTTTTAGGTTCTCCATATTAAACCTAGGTTGTGAATAAATCAATTAAACAATTCTAATCTATTTAAATAAATAAATTAAACAATTAATTTATTTAAATAAATAATATTTATTCTACAATAGAGGATAAGCCTCCCTAATGATCAACGACTTTCCGGATAATATAGATTTCAACATTAATAATAAAAGAACCTTTGAGTAAATAGTTACTGTGACAATTCAATCCTTCCACCATACAATGTCCCAATTAAATATAAGACATGGAATTACTTGTCAGTCTTATTTTATTTAATTATATGTATTTCGATCCTTAAATGCATGACTCCAAATAATGCAAATTAGAAACTCCTTTCTAATTTCATTACGCCTATGCCAAGGACTACTGGGTTGTCATTTATCGAATCACATAGACATTTCTCTTCTTTTATTAGAAGTGGTAGATTCTTTATTGATCATACATTATCTCCATATACAACTTATTATACCCAAGCATACCCTTTGATATACCCTAAGGGTCTTAAGAAATAAGTCAAAGTATAACTCATCATACACAAGATACTATGATGATCTCAAGTCCAAGGATTACTTGTACTACTATCACTACAGAATTCCTATTGACAGCAAATAAAACTCCATTAGGTATTCCTTAGCGAGCCAATGTTCAAAGAACTTATTCTCTAATAAGCACCTACATACTTGCTTTTAGTGTTCCACACAAATGATCATGAGATCAATCATCCTCATCCAACGAAAGCAAGCAACGATGTATGTACAATCTATCCCGATTCACTAATCCCCAATTTAGTAATCCAATGATTGGGAACTATTTTAGTTTTAAGCTTTCTAAGAATTTAGATCTCATTAGAATGATCATCATCATTATTCTAAAAGCATTGCTTAAAACTATGGGTTTATCACATATTATAAAACAAAGATCACGTAGATAATTAAAAGCCTTTAATAAATTAAAACTATTTATTAATAAATGAATAAGATTGTTACAAAGTATATGCTTTATCATCAAACATGATTGGCTTGTGTGCATACTACTTTCACCTTCTTGCACTTTCTTCCTCATACGCATCGATCTCCAGTGCAGTAGCTTGAAGCGACTTTTAACTTTATCGATTAAAGTCGGTTCTACTCAGTATACTCGCTTATCATCACATGCGTCCTCAGAGTCTTTAACTCTATCTCCATCCTTTGCAAGTCACACAAAATGGGCCTTTCGCGTTGACAATATCGCACTCAGATTTGCGTATGATTTTCACTCAATGCGTCGGCTACCACGTTCGCTTTTCAAGATGGTATTGGATGGTATGATCATAATCTTTCAACATTCAAGCCAACGTCGTTGTCGCATGTTGAGTTCCTTTTGAGTGGAGAAATATTTGAGGCTTTTATGATCCGTAAAGATCTCCACTTTCTCCCCATACAAGTAATGCCTCCAAATTTTAAGTCTGAAAGATAACAAATGCTAACTCTAGATCATGAGTAGGATAATTCCTCTCATATTCTTTGAGTTGTCATGAGGCATAAACTATAAATTTTCCATGTTGCATAAGAACACATCCCAACCCTTTGCTCAAGCATCATCAGTAGATGACAAATCCTCAAGGCGAGATGGTATTGTCGAACAGTCTTTGAAATAAATCTCCTCTTGAGTTCTTGAAAACTCTTCTCACATTCTTCGCTCAACCGAACTTTGTATCTTTCCGAGTCACCGAGTCGAATGGAGTAGCGATTCGAGAAAATCCTTCCACAAATATCCGATAATAACCAAATAAACCGAGAAAGCTACGTGCTTGGTCCATCGATTTAGGTTGTTCCCGACTTTGAATAGCTTCAATCTTTCTTTGGGTCAATAGATATTCCATGACTTGATACCACGTGCCCAAGGAATGCTACTTCTTCAAGCCGAACTCGCATTTCTTCAACTTGGCATAAAGCTTATATTCACGAAGCTTTTGGAGTGTCAGCCTCAAGTGTTGCTCATTATCTTCACGGCTTTTGGAATAAATAAGGATGTCATCAATAAAGACGACCACAAAGTGATCTAAATATTCCTTGAATACTCGGTTCATCATATCCATGAAGGCGGCGGGAGCATTAGTCAATCCAAAGGACATGACTAGAATTCATAATGCCCGTCTCGAGTTCGGCGAATCTTTGGAATGTCGGCGATTCTAATCTTCAATTGGTGATATCCTAACGAAGATCAATCTTTGAAAAGAATTTGGCTCCTTGCAATCGGTCAAACAGTCATCAATACGTGGCAATGGATACCTATTTTTGATGGTGACATGATTCAACTCCCGATAATCAATACAAAGTCGCATACTCCCATCTTTCTTCTTCACGAATAGAATGTGAGCACCCCAAGGAGAAGTACTAGGGCGAATAAAGCCAATGTCTAACAATTCCTGCAGTTGGGTCTTTAACTCCTCGAAGTTCAATAGAGCCATTCGATATGGGGCTTTGGAAATAAGTTTTGTCTTCGGGTTCAAGGTCGATACAAAATTCAATTTCACGCTACGGGGTAGGCCAGAAGTTCTTCGAGAATACGTCGAAATTTATTAACAATAGAATATCGTTTAAAAGCGGCGTATTTTTATTTAAATCTGTGATATGAGCTAAGAAAGCTTGACATCCGCTTTTCAATAAACGAATAGCTTTATGGCTTGAGATGACCGTGATTGATTTTAATGGTTTGGTCGTTTGAATTAGCATAATAGGTTGATTAGGAATATGAAAGCTAACAACCTTACGAAAATAATCAATTTTTGCATGATAAGTAGTTAACCAATCAATCCCTAGAATCACGCCAAATGCAAGTATTTTTAATGAAATAAGATCGACGGTAAATGTGAGGGTACCGATTTGAACCAAACAAGACTTATAAACGAAGGATGTAATGAAGGTTTCTCCCAACGGAGTTTCCACAGATAAGTCAAAGTCTAATTTCTCCTGAGTCAAATTTAATCGATGAGCCAAGTAGTAGAGAAATAAAAGAATGGGTAGAACCCAGGTATCAAATAAAGTATAGACTTCATTAGAGTTTATGATAAGCTTACCCGTGATGACCTCATTCGGATTCCTTGCTCTTTGGGAGGTCACAACAAAGGCTCTCCTTGCGCTTCTACCGGCTTTGAATTTTCCAGGATGGCCTTTGGTGCCTCCATCCTAGCTAAATTTGTCTTCTATGAACGACAAAATCGAGCTAAGTGACATTCTCTTCCACAATTATAACATGCTTTGACTGGCATGACGCAGCTTTGACCGATGTGTCCCTCTCCTCCGTATTTGAAGCATATGATAGGGTGGTCTTTCTCCTTCCTTAACAATGGGTCTTTGGTGTTGACGTATTTCCACCATTGTTGAATCTCCGTTTCTTGAAATGTCCATTCTTATTGTTTTGGCGGGATTACCACCGTGGTTACCATATCGGCTGTTGATTCCCTCTACGCTTGTTGTCACCGCTTGATGACTACTCTCATTGGTATTATAATTTTGCTTGGGTTGCTTTCTTTTTAGTTGTGTTGACTCATTATCGCATTCCACTAATCGAGCCCTATTTATAACATCTCGAATACAAACACGGTTTATGAGAAATAAGATGTTGACGTATCTCCCGACAAACCTCTTTAAAACATTAGCGCCATTCTCTCTTCATTATCCACCAAGTGGGGCCGAACCCGTGATAACTCATAAATTTTGCCTCGTGTTGCGACACGGTCATATTGTTTTGTTCCAACTTGATAAATTCCACCTCCTTCATGTGGCGAATACTTTCGGAAAAGTATTTGTCGTTAAACGACTCTCCGGAACTTCTCCCAAGATATCTTCATCTGAAGAGGTTGAGTACGTTTTTGGAATTCCCACCAAGAATCCGCCTCTCGCCGCAGAACATAAAGGCGTGAAAGGGAACCTTTGCTCCTCGGAGCATCCCAAGACATCAAATATCTTGGTAATCTGCTTTATCCATGCTTCCGCCGTAAGTGGTTTTGCTCTCCTTAAACTTCGGTGGTCCCAGCTCAATGAATTGTTTAATGCGGTGACCGCCTCGAGAGTTTTCCGTGTTTCCACCTACGTTTTGGGCGAGAGTCGCTTCTCTTTCTTTGTTGTATAAATCACATAAAGCCTCCGAACATTTGATCATTCATCATTTGGTCGGTGTTGTTGTTTGTGAGGATTGTCGCCTTCGATGCACATTATCCTCGATTATTGATATGTGGTGAATCAACGATCGCTGCGCTCCATTCTTATTCTCAACATTCTCGGATGTCATTTTCGATCTCGCCACAAAACAAAAGGTTAATTGACATGTAACAAATTATCCCTATCTTCCCACCAACCAATAAAATAACATATAAACTTAGGTAGGTCATACTAGCGAAGGTATTCCCCGCCTCCCTCCTAGTACTATTCTCACATCTTAGCCAGGGATCATATCCTAAGCTCGATATTAACCGTGACGCCTCCAAAATTGGGTATACATCACCCATCTTGGGTCGCCACTTACATGGTATGTGAATTTAAATACAACTTACTAACATAACTGCATGGTATAATACGACATAAAGCGTGAGTTTAAATACAAATATCGCCTACTAGATATTATACAAACTCAAAAAAGTCCTCATTACAATTATTATCACACTATTTCACGAATAGTGAGGACTACTAATGCTATCTTCGGACCATCACTCGTTTCCCACTAGTCGTCCCAATTTATATTCTCATTTCAAGAAGAACAAAGAAAAGAAAGGGTGAGCTCAACTAGCCCAAGAAGAAATATTATGACTAAGATAATGCGAAAAAAATTATCAATAGTCTTCAACAATGTTAAACCGATAAAATACAATAGACAACCAGTTTAATCTGCAATGAATACGTAATCCATTAAAAGAGTCAAGTAGAAAATAAAATCTACTATCTTTTAGGTTTTAAAAGTTTTTCATCATTATTATAAATTGAGACTCGACTTTAATAAATATTCCACATCATCGAATCACCCCCGCACTACTACCAAGGATATTCTTTAGTATCACGACCACAATTATTCATACACTACGGGCGAAGAATATTTGTGTATTCATTAATGGTCATGATCATGCCAACAATCGTCCATCAATGCACTACTGACCATCGAGGATTTTTACCACATCATTTGTAACATTACGGTCATGATTACACCGAATAGTCTCTCGGTCATAATCATACCAAGTCCATCTATGCACTACAGTGCCACAAATGACTTTAAAAATATATAAACATGAGGATGATGATAATGATATAAGAATTCAATAAAACAAGTTCAAGAATTATTTTATCCAGAATTATTAACGTCCAAATTATCAACATGATCTTTGTTTTGTAGAGTAAAATTCAAGAATGATCGGAAAGAATATTTTCATGAAAAGATCTTTGGATGAAACGCAAATATCAAGGATATTCCACTAATTTCATGGAGTATAGAAGTCAAAGTTTTAACCAACCGGGTATAATAAAGAATGGAATAACAAAAGAAATCACCATGCATGCGATAGACCTGATGAAGATGAAAGTTATTCCAATGTAATAATAAATAACGGAACAGTCGTGTGAAATTCACACCGATGGGATGTTCCAACGTAATAATAAAGATGGAACTGCATCCGTAAAACACATGAGATAGGATATTCCAACGAGAATGATAAAGACGGAACCAGTCCGGTGTAAAACACATGCATGCAGGATGTTCCAATGTAATAATAAAGATTTTAACCAGTCCGTGTAAAACACACAGCATGATGTTCCAATGAATAATAATAAAGACGGAACCAAGTCCTGTAAAACACACGCATGTGATGTTCCAACAGAATAATAGAAGAATGTCACCAAGTATAGGGTAAACCACGTATACGAGTTATTCCAAATGTAATAATAAGCAATGGAATAACAACAGCTTCTCTTCATGAATAAGAAAGAATAACACCCCTACATTTGGTAGGAGATTGAATACGCAAAGCAGCAGTAGTAATAAAATACTCTTCTTCTTTCTCTCTATTCTCTATACTTTCTCTCTATAGCTTGAATGAATTAGTGAAAAATAATGAAGCCCTAGGCCTCTATTTATAGAAGATTTCTAGCTTAAGACCGCCGTGTGAAAAGCAAGTGGCTCAGCGACTAATGATGTGAAAAGAAAAGTGGTTTGACGCTCAGTAATGTGAAACGACAAGTGGTTCGGCGCTTTGTAATGTGAAACGACAAGTGGTTCGACGTCTGTAAAGGTAATTACTATTAACGAAGGTAAATACTATTGTGACGAAGGTAAATACTATTCACAAGGGTAATTACTATCGACGAAGGTAATTACTATCGATTTAAGGTAAATACTATTCACAAGGGTAATTACTATCGATGAAGGTAATTACTATTATTTAAGGTAAATACTATTGATGAAGAGACTCTTAGATGATGACATATAGAGCCCCCATAAAATAATCAAACTTACCACAAATCATTTTTTTCATCAACACATATTTAATCTTTCAACAATTATTAATCATTTATAACTTGTCGTCTCAATTATTGATTTAATACTATAACATATTATACAGATGATACTGTGACAATAATTGAATCAATAATATAAGAGATATGATCCAACAATTCTCAGTAGTAATAATTGAGCATAGGTGAGTGACTTCTCACGTAAGCATCAATAATCAATACTGCAGTGCTTCTATGCAACCACGCGTATTCCTGTACTTTTACCACCGGGTAGTTCAACAGTTTTAACGGTAACACCTCCGCCGTTATTTTTATAAAATATTTTTGTCGCTTTCTCAATCCGATAATAATTTACATTATGGGGGTCCACCAATGATTGAGCCATTATGCGAATATTCCCTAACAAAAAGAATATTCCCCGACCAAACGAATATTTTATAACAACTTGCATACTTTGCAAAATTTACCCACAACTATAACATTATATCAAATTTATTCCATAATATTTAAAAATAATATTTATAGAAAAAATTCATCTTTATTTATAAAAGCTGGGGTCTTACAACCTCCCATTCTTATGAAATTTCGCCCTCGAAATTAGGGTACGTACCTGGTATGTCGAAGAGGTAAGGATACCTTGATTTCATTTCAGATTCTAACTCCCAAGTCATTTCCTCAACATCGTGGTTCCTCCACAAAACTTTGACTTGAGGTATAACCTTGGAGCGTAGAATATGTTCCTTCTTATCCAAAATTTGAACAGGAACCTCTTCATACGTCAAATCTTCCGCTATTTCGTCCGGTTTTAACTCAATAATATGGTTCGGGTCTTTCACATATTTACGTAACATAGATATGTGAAAAACGTTATGAACACGAGACATATTTGGCAGAAAGCGAGTCTATAAAGCACGCCTTCTACTCGATCGAGGATTAAAAATGGACCGATGAATCGAGGATTAAGTTTTCCTCTCTTTCCAAATCTTGTAACTCCTTTCCATGGAGCAACTCTTAACAACACATGATCTCCTATATCGAATTCCACGTCCTTTCGATGAAGATCAACATAACTCTTTTGTCGATTTTGTGAGGTTTTTATACGTTGTCGGATCGTTTGAATCTTTTCCGTAGTCATACGTACCAACTCCGGTCCCAACAACGTTGATTCACCCACCTCATCCCAGCATACTGGAGAACGACACTTTCTTCCATACAACGCTTCGAATGGAGCCATGCCAATACTTGCTTGATAATCATTATTGTAGGAAAACTCCACCAATGGTAAGAACTTGTCCCAACTCCCTTGAAATCAAGGACACAGAGTCTTAATAGATCTTGAAGAGTTTGAATAGTCCTCTCCGATTGTCCGTCCCGTCTCGAGGATGATATCTTGAAAGCTAAATCGTGAAGTCTGTGCCCATAGCTTTTTGCAAACTAACCCAAAATCGTGAAGTGAATCTTGGGTCTCGATCGAAACTATGGATACCGGATACCATGCGATCTTCTGATCTCGTTTATGTATATCTGAGCAAGACGTTCAAGTGTATAAGTTTCTCATGATTTGTCGGTGAAATAAGCGGACTTGGTCAATCTATCAACAATGACCCAAATCGCATCAATGCCTTGAGAAACCTTAGGAAGACCGTAGAATTTAAATCCATGGTAATGTGCTCCCACTTCCATTCGGAATTTCAAGTGGTTGCAATGGATCTTTTGGTACTTGATGCTCCGCTTTAACTCGTTGACAAGTTAGACACCTTGAGATAAACAATACTATCTCTCTCTTCATATTGCTCCACCAAAATGTATGGCGAATATCATGATACATTTTGGTACTCCCGAGATGGATTGTAAATGGTGTGTTGTGCCTCCATCATGATATTATACTTTAAATCGTGGTCGTTAGAACACAAAGTCCGGAGTTGACTCAAGTATTCCTTCTTCATCGATTCTTGCTTCCAAGATAAGCACCTTCATAGGGTTTGTAATATTCAAGAACGCAATCAATTCTAACCTAAGCACCCTATTTATAGGAAAAAATGTTTAGAACACCAAAGCAGAAAATTTAATATAATATTAATATAATTTTCTTAACTTCCTACGCACACCTACCAGCCCACAACATCAGCCACCCACCCACAATAAATAAGAAAAATGTTTTTCTTAATTAAAATATTTTAAACTTCAAAAATTAATTATTCCGAAACTCTGGAACTTCAATAATTCTTAATAAATAGCCCTTTTATCAGAAAAATTCGAACCTTATGTCTTTTCCATAGGAAATTCAATTATCTACAACTTTGTAAGTTTAAGTTTTTCCAAATTCCAAGCAGAAATTGACTAAAATCCATATACGGATGATTTTGCAGTCTATAATCAAATTTCAGTCAAGAAATGGGGTCCACAAACATGAAAAACATGTTTTAAATATTTTTAGTAACAAAAATACTCCTCCTCCTCATATACTCATATATCCCACATTCATTGTAAAAATATCACCATTATTATATTATTAAAAATATAATAATATATTTAAATGAATTATTATCAGAAAAGATAAAATATCAATTTTTTAACAATTTTCACTTTAAAATTTTTCTCCATCTATATCCACATAAAATGAATATTTTCCTTATCATATAAATCAATAATTAATTATTCACAAATAATATTACAGAATCATAATACTTTAATTGTAAGGTAGTTCGGAGAGAGGGGGCTTTCCAATAAGGATTTCTCCTTATCTATGCATGATTAGGTGACCAAACCTCTCCTTAGATGTAACTTTCTAGATATTACCAATAATGTTATCTAATAATATTATTCAAATAATATGAATTATTGATTTAATAAAAAAAAATCTTGTGTAGTGACAATTATTGAAACAACAATTATATAAAATATCAACGTAGCTATTATTGAATCAATAAATAAAATATTGAACGAAGAACTCACGTAATAATTATTGAGTAGTGTCTTCTTACGTAAGAATCAATAATCGGTTAACAATCTGCAGTGTCTTCTTGTGTTTAACCAATTTATTTCCAACAAGATTAATGGTAATAACTACGCCATTATTTATAAATAACTTATATTTGTCGTTTTCTTAATCCAATCGCTTTTAGATTATGGGCCCACACAAGGTTTAAGGTCAGTCATACTACTAATATTCCCCGAAGCGGTAAGAATATTTCACGACCAAACGAATATTCTCCGATAAAATGAATATTTTATAACCACTTGCTTATTTGAAATATTTAAGATTTTACCCATAACTAACCACATTAATCAAATCAACCCTTTCTATTTCAAAATAATAAATAGAGGAAATTCAATTTCATTAATAATAAGTTGGGGTCTTACAACATCCCCTCCTTATGAAATTTCGTCCTCGAAATTGACGTCACATACACAGTGTTTTCAAAGGTGAGGATACCTCGCTTTCATTTACATTTTTTAACTCCTGTGTCATTTCCTCTATAGCATGGTTCCTCCACAAAACTTTGACTTGTGGTATGACCTTTGTGCATAGGACATGCTCCTTCCTATCCAAGATCTTGACAGGTACCTCTTCGTACGTTAAGTTTTCGGCTATTTCGTCCGGTTCTAACTCAATAACGTGGTTCGGGTCTTTCACATATTTATGTAGCACAGATATATGAAAAACATTATAAACACGAGACTTACTTGGAGGTAACGCGAGTCTATAGGCAACATTTCCTACGCGGTCAAGAATCTGAAATTGACCAATAAATCGTGGATTGAACTTTTCTCTCTTCCCAAATCTTGTAACTCCCTTCCATGGGGCAACACGCAACAATACATGATCCCCAATACTAAATTCCACGTCCTTTCGATGAAGATTCGCATAACTCTTTTGTCGATCTTGTGCCGTTTGTATACGTTGTCGAATCATTTGGATCTTTTCTATAGTCATACGTACCAACTCGGGTCCCAACAATGTTGCTTCACCCACCTCATCCCAACATATTGGAGAGCGACACTTTCGTCCATACAATGTTTCGAATGGAGCTACCCCTATACTTGTCTGATAACTGTTGTTGTAGGAGAATTCCACCAATGATAAATACTTATCCCAACTCCCTTTGAAGTCTAGGACACGGAGTCTTAATAGATCTTCAAGAGTTTGAATAGTCCTCTCTGATTGTCCGTCTGTTTGAGGATGGTATCTTAATCAATCGTAAATCTGTGCCCATAGCTTTTTGCAAACTAACCCAAAATCGTGAAGTAAATCTTGGGCCACGATCCGAAACAATGGATACTGGCATGCCATGCATTCTCACTGTGACGCCCCCAAAATAGGTATACATCCAACCCATTCTGAGTCGCCAAATACATGGTACAGAAATAACTACAACTTTATTAATACATTTGTCGTGCAAAATACGACAACATATATATGTGAGTTTAAATACAAATATTGCCATCTAGACAATATCCACACGCAAATAAATCCCCATCATAATTATTGATACATTATTTTACAAAATGGTGAGGACTACTAAACAACTCTCTCTAAACCTTCATTCCATACCCGACTAGTACTTCGCTACATTCTCGCCTCCCGAGAAGAAAAATGGAACAACAAGGAAAAGGGTGAGCTCAACTAGCCCAAGAAAGAATATTATGACTAAGATAATATACAACAAATTATCGTTAGTCTCCAACAGGAAAAAAATCTAATAGAATACAATAGACAACAAATTTTAAATCAATATTCGCGATGAAAATAATAATTCATTAGAAGAGTTAAGTAGAGAATGTAAACTACTATCTTATATATATGAATTTAAAAGTTCATCGTCGATATTTTATCCTCAGTAACATCAATCAATAAATATTTGGAATCAAATATTCATCTTTACCACTACTGAAGCCAAAGATATTCATCATTGATCATGTTCATCTAAACACTGCTCATCTTTGCACTACGGGCCAAAGATATTAATCGATCGGTCGTATTCATCTCAACACTGCTCATCTTTGCACTACAAAGTCAAAGATATTCTTCAAAATCATTCATCTTTGCTACTACAGCCAAAGATATTCGATAATATCATCATTTAAGACCGAGGATTATGAAAAATATTTTTAAAGAAACGAATCCAAAGAAACAAAATGACAAGGATTAAGGATTAAGGATTCGTACTTTGTTTTATCCACGTCCAAAAATACCTCAAAAATAATCATAGTGGTGTAAAATTCGGGAATGATCAAAACATGGATACAATTAAAGCTAGTATCCAATTATAGATATTTTGTATTTAAAAGAAAAATTTTCATTTTTCTATGAATATTCCGCCGATGAATAGTGCCATATCGTGAATAGTAACTCCGACACCAAAAGATAGAAATTCCACAAAAAAAATATCTTCACGCTTCATGAATAGTACTCGTGAATAGTAACTCGTGAATAAGAATCATGAATAAGAACTCGTGAATAGTAATAACTCATGAATAAGAACCCCAGACATGAAAAAGTTCCAAATTTGATAAAAGTTCCAACCAATATTTCAAAGATAATGATATTGAAGAAATAATATCATTTGAGAAGAAAATAACATCCCTTACTTGAAAAGACAAGATTTCTAGTTGAAACACTTGATATAGGCTATGACTTGAACTTGCACCGTATATCAACACTCAAAGTATACTCACAAGAATACGCTCAAAATATCGAGAGAGAAATAGAGAAAAATTCAGGTTTACGGTATGATTTTCAATTCTAACCTAAGCTCCTATTTATAGGAAAATGCTTTAGAACACCAAAGTAGAAAATTGAATATAATAATATTATTTATAAACAAAATTCCTTAGCCCACCTTTGAAATCTGATTTCAGCCATAGCACATATTAAATGAGGTTCACAACTCACCAAAAACGTTTTTCTCAAAATAATTAATTAAAACTCCCAAAAATCAATTATTTCGGAACTCTGGAACTTCAATAATTCATAATAAATAGCCCTTTTATCAGAAAATTCAAATCTCGCGACTTTTTATAGGAAATTCAATTCTCTACAACTTTGCAGAAGAAAGTTTTTCCAAATTTCAAACAAAAATTGACCAAAATCCATAAACGGTCGATTTTACGATTACTATAATCAATTTTCGGTCAAGAAATGGGTCCACCAACACACAAAACATGTGTTAAACATTTAATCCAACAAAATACTCTTCCTCCTCATTTACTCATATATCCCACATTCATTATAAAAAATATCACCGTTAATATATTATTAAAATAATATATTTAAATGAATTATTTTATCGTAAAAAGATAAAATATTAATTTTCAACAATTGTCACATTAAAACTTTTCTCCATCTATATCCACATAAATCAATATTTTCCTCATCATATAAATCAATAATTAATTATTCACAAATAATATTACGTAATCACAAGATCGACAACCGTGCCGCTTCCTTCAGAAAGAGGGCTTTCAATAAGGATCTCTCTCTTCTTGCCATGCAATTAGGTGACCAAACCTCTCCTTAGACGTAACTTTCTAGACATTGCCAATAATGTTTTCTAATAATATTATTCGGATAATATGAATTATTGTCCGATAATGGAAAATACCGTAAATGACAATTTATCAAACAACAAGAATATAAAATATCAATGCAAAGAATTATTGAATCAATAAAATAAAATCTTGAGCGAGAATTCTTCAGAACAATTATTGAGTAGTGCCTTCTTACGTAAGAATCAATAATTGGTGCAATACTGCAAATATCTTCTTGTTCAACAACTCGTAGATAGTGTGTTTTAACCAATAGGGTATTCCAACAAAGATAATCTTGAATAACTACGCCTGTTATTTATAAATAACTTATATTTGTCGCTTTCTTCATCCAATCGCTTTCAAGTTATGGGGCCCACAAAAGATCAAGCAATGCATTTAATATATTCCCCGACGATTTAATATTCCACGACCAAACGAATATTCCCCGACAATAATGAATATTTTATAACCACTTGCTTATTCAAATATTTATGTATTTTACCCATAACTATCCACATTAATCAAATCAACCCTTACTATTTCAAAATAATAAATAGAGGAAAATAAATTTCATTTATTAATAATTTGGGGTCTTAAACTCACAATTTCATTTACCTCACAATCTCACTCACGTATATACTAGCAAGACGTTCAAGGGAATAAGTTTCCTATATCGGCAAGAAATGAGCAGACTTGGTTAATCTATCAACAATAACCCAAATAGCATTTATTCCTTGAGAAACTGTGGGAAGACCCGTATGTAATCCATGGTAATATGTTCCCACTTCCATTTCGGAATTTCAAGTGGTTGCAATGGACCCTTAGGCAATTGATGCTCCGCCTTTACACGTTGACAAGTTAAATACCTCAAGATAAACTTTGCAATCTCTCTCTTCTTATTGTTCCACCAAAATGTATGTCGAAGATCACGATACATTTTGGTACTTCCAGGATGAATTGCAAATGGTGTATTATGTGCCTCCATCATAATTTTGTACTTCAAATTAGAGTCGTTAGGAACATAAAGTCTGGAGTGTACTCGAAGTATTCCTTCTTCATCGATTCTTGCTTCTAGAATAGCACCTTCTTGTACTTTATTCTTCATACGCATTAGCTCCGGGTCTGTGGCTTGAACAACTTTAACTTTATCGATTAAAGTTGGTTCTATGCGTATACTTAACATCATCACACTCGTTCCTGCATATGATCTTCTATTCAACGCGTCAGCTACCACGTTTGCTTTTCCAGGATGGTATTGAATGGTGTGGTCATAATCTTTTAACAGCTCGAGCCAACGTCGTTGCCGCATGTTGAGTTCCTTTTGGGTGAAGAAATATTTGAGGCTTTTATGAACGAATATATCTCCACTTTCTCTCCATATAGATAGTGCCTCCAGATCTTTAGCACGAAAATGACTGTTGCCAACTCTAGATCATGAGTAGGATAATTCCTCTCATATTCTTTAAGCTGTCGCGAGGCATAGGCTATGACTTTCCCATGTTGCATGAGAACACATCCTAACCCTTCGCTTCAAGCATCATCAGAGATAACAAATCCATCCGAACCGGATGGTATTGTCGAACAGTGCCTTAAATGAGTCTCCTCTTAAGCTCTTAAAAACTCTTCTCGCATTCTTCGCTCCATACGAATTTTGTATCTTTCCGAGTCAGTTGAGTTAACGGGATAGCGATTTGAGAAAATCCTTCCACGAATCTCCGATAATAACCAGCTTAACCCAGAAAGCTACGTACTTCGGTCACCGACTTCGGTTGATCCCAACTTTGTATTGCTTCAATCTTCGTTGGGTCAACAGATACTCCATGTTTTGACACCACGTGCCCAAGGAATGCTACTTTCTCGAGCCAGAACTCACATTTTTTCAACTTGGCATATAGCTTGTTTTCACGAAGCCTTTGGAGTACCAGTTTTAAATGGTGCTCATGAACTTCACGGCTTTTGGAATATATGAGGATGTCATCAATAAAAACAACCACGAACTGATCCAAATATTCCTTGAATACTCGATTCATCATATCCATGAAAGCATGCGGGCATTAATCAATCAAAAGACATGACTAAGAATTCATAATGCCCGTCATCGAAGTTCGAAAGTAATATTTGGAATATCCTCATTTCTAATATTCAAATTGATGATATCCGAATCGAAGATCGATCTTTGAAAAAAATTGTGCTCCTCTTTAATGGTCAAACAGTCATCAATACGAGGTAGCGGATACCTATTCTTGATAGTGACATGGTTTAATTCTCGATAGTCAATACAAAGTCGCATACTTAGTCTTTC
The DNA here is from genome assembly GCA_020205615.1 of Panax quinquefolius. Classification (NCBI taxonomy): domain Eukaryota; kingdom Viridiplantae; phylum Streptophyta; class Magnoliopsida; order Apiales; family Araliaceae; genus Panax; species Panax quinquefolius. The sequence goes on along the minus strand of CM035155.1, from coordinate 154,944,316 downwards.
TTCTTTACAAATAAAATAGAGCCCCCAAGGAGATGTACTAGACAAATGAAACCGGCGTGTCCAACAACTCCCGTAGTTGGACTTTAACTCCGAAGTTCAATAGAGCCATTCAATATGGGGTTTTAGAAATGGGCCTTGTACCAGGTTCAAGATCAATAAAGAATTCAACTTCACGTTCTGGGGGTAGACCGAGAAGTTCTTCAGGAAATACGTCAGGAAATTTACTAACAACAGGAAAATTATTCAAATCTGACGTGTCTTTATTCAAATCCATAATATGGGCTAAGAAAGCTTGTCATCCATTTTCTAATAAACGAATGGCTTTATGGCTTGATATAACAGTGATTGATTTTAGTGGTTTAGTTGCTTGAATTCGCACAACAGGTTGGTTAGGAATATGAAAACTAACAACCTTATGAAAATAATCAATTTTGGAATGATGAGTAGTTAACCAATCAATCCCTAAAATCACGTCAAATGCGAGTATCTTTAAAGAGATAAGGTCAATAGGTAAGGTGATGGTGCCAACTTGGATCAAACAAGATTTATAAACAGTTGATGTAATGAAAGTTTCTCCTAACGGAGTCTCCACAAATAAATCAAAGTCTAATTTCTCCGGAGTCAAGTTTAAACGTTGAGCACAAGCAGGAGAGATAAATGAATGGGTAACACCGGTATCTAGTAAGGTATAAACTTCACAAGAATTTATGATTAGCTTACCCGTGATCACCTCATTTGGGTTCCTCAGATTTTGACCACCACGCGACAAACGCTTCTTCCGAGAATCGTTGACTTTGACTTTTACTCGATAACCTTTTGATCACCATCCCCATTGGACTTTGGTTTCATTTCTTGTCTGATTTCGAGCGATATGTCCTTCTTTTCCACAATTATAACATACCTTGAACTGTTGTGGGCGGTTTGGGGCGATATGTCCTCTTTCTCCCATTTATAAGATACGACCGGTGGGTCGCTCTCCTCCCTTAGAATCGATTCTTTTACTTGTCTTTGACGTCTTTGCATTGTCATTATTGAATCTCCTCTTTTTAAAATCTCCCCCCGACTCGCTTCTTCTATTTTCATAGCCATGATTACCACCGGAGTGGTTACCGCTTTTGTCCGTATTTTTTCTTTCTCCGTTTGGTTATCGTTGTTCGATGATCATTGTCCACCGGTATGATCCTCGGTTGTGGTCTCTCGGTTGAACGTGCGTATTCGTTATCTCGCTTCTAATAATTGAGCCTGTTGACAACATCCGAATAGAGAGAAAATTTATGAGAAATAAGATATTGACGTATCTTTGGGTTTCAAACCTCTCGAAACATCCGCGTCATACGTTCCTCATTCTCCACCAAATGAGGTGCAAAACTCAGATAACTCTATAAACTTCGCCTCGTCTTTGGGACACCGCCATGTTGTTTTGTTCCAATATAATAAACTCCACTTCCTTCATATAGATTTAATATTTTCGGAAAGTACTTGTCATTGAATAGCTTTCTAAAACGTCTCCCAAGACATGCCGAAAAGGTTTGGATGGAGTACGCTTCACGATTCCCACCAAGAATCTGCCTCATTACGGAACATAAAGGTGGCGAATGGAACCTTCTGTTCCTCCGTGCATCCCAAGACATCGAATATCTTGAAAATTTGTTTGACTCAAGTTTTTGCCTTAATCGGATCCGACTTTCTCTAGAATTCTGGTGGTCCCAACTCTTTGAACTGCTTGGCTGTGATAAACCGTGCGTTGTTATCATTTCCTCCTGTATTTTGTGCACGAGTCTCCCTCGTCTGATTTTGCATGAACTGCAAAAAACTTCTAAACATTCCGTCGTTCATCGTCTGATCAGTGGGGTTGTTTACAGGAGGAACATTGTCAGCTTGCTGCACGTTCTCCTCATTAGTGAGTAAAGGTGTCTCCACAGTCTCATTTACTCCACTGTTAATATTCTCAGTTGCCATTCTCAAATACTGCCATAAAATAAGGGTTAATTAAAAAAATTGATATGTAATATAATAACCCTATACTCTGACCAACCAACAAATAAGCTTAGGTAGGACACACTAGCGAAAGATTTACTCGTCTTTCCCCTCCTAGTTCTATTCCCCGATCTTCGCCAGAGATCATATTCCTAAGCTCTGATACCAACTGTGACGCCCCCAAAATAGGTATACAACACCCATTCTGAGTCGCCAAAATACATGGTAAAAAACAACTACAACTTTATTAATACAATTATTGTGCAAAATACGACAACACTTAAACTGTGAGTTTAAATACAAATATTGTCATCTAGACAATATCCACACTCAAATAAGTCCTCATTACAATTATTGATACATTATTTTACAAAAATGGTGAGGACTACTAAAACAACAACTCTCTAGAACCATCATTCCATACCCCATAGAACTTCGCTACATTCTACGCCTCACGAGAAGAAAAATGGAACAAAAAGGAAAAGGGTGAGCTCAACTAGCCCGATAAAGAATATTATGACTAAGATAATATAGAACAAATTATCGTTAGTCTTCAAGGAGAAATCGATAAAATACAATAGGCAACAAGTTTTCGGATCAATATTCACAATGAAATAATAATTCGTATATGAGTTACGTAGATAATGAAATCTACTATTATCTATGAATTTAAAGTCCATCATCAATATTTTATCCTGTAACATCAATCAATATTCATCTTGAATCAAATATTCATCTTTGCACTACTGAACGAAGATATTCATCGATTGGACATGTTCATCTTTTTTGCTTCTGGGCCAAAGATATTCATCGAAAAATCATTAATCTTTTGCCTTTACTGCCATGAAGATATTCGATAATATCATCATTTAGGGTAGGGGATGATGAAAAATATTTTAAAGAAAAGCGAATCCGATTGAAACAAAAGAACAAATATTAAGGATTAAGTACTTTAAACAATTCGAGTTCAAAAATACTTCATAAATACTATCGTAGTGAAGTAAAATTCAAGAATGATCAAAACATGGATCTGATCAAAACTAGTATCCATAATAGATATTTAAATAAAAAAGCGAAAAATTTAATTTTTACGTGAATAGTGTCGTATCATCGTGAATAATAACTGAACACTAAAAAGACAAGAATTTTTACAAGAAAAATCTTACCAATATTAAGCGTAATGATATTGAAAGAAATAATATCATTTTTTAAAAAAAATATACTTACCTCGAAAGAGCGATCTTACGATTGGAATACTAGATATAGTCTTTGAAGGGAACTTTACCACCGTATACACTCAAAGTATAAAAAACTCACAAGAATAAACTTCGATAATATAGAGAAAACTTGATTTAAATTGTAATTTTAATTCTAACATATATTTTTATAGGAGAATGCTTAGAACACCAAAATAAAAAATTTAATATAATATTAATATAATTATCTTAACTTCCTACGCACACCTACCAGCCCACAACATCATCCACCCACCCACAATAAATAAGAAAAATGTTTTTCTTAATAAAAATATTTTAAACTTAAAAAATTAATTATTCCGGAACTTCGAAACTTCAATAATTCATAAAAAATAGCCCTTTTGTCAGAAAAATTCAAACCTTATGTTTTCTCTATAGGAAATTCCATTATCTACAACTTTGTAAGTTTAAATATTTCCAAATTCCAAGCAGAAATTGACCGAAATTCACATACGGACGATTTTTCAGTCTATAATCAAAATTAAGAAAAACATTGTTCTTATTAATTGTGGGTGGGTGGATGATGTTGTGGGTGAAAAGGTAGGTAGAAGTTAAGAAAATTATATTAATATTATATTAAATTTTCTGCTTTTGTTTTAAGTATTTTCCTATAAATAGTGTGTTTAGGTTAGAATTAAAATCACATCAAAATCAAGTTTTCTCTCTATATTATCGAAATGTATTCTTGTGAGTATTTTGATACTTTGAGTGTTGTTATACTATGTAAGTTCACTTCAAAGACTATATCCAAAGATTTCACCAAGTAATCGCGCTTTTCGAGGTAAGGGATATTTTTTTTTAAATGATATTATTTCTTCAATATCATTACGCTTTAAATATTGGTAAGATTTTTCTTGTAAAATTTCGTTTTTAGTGTCTGTTACTTATTCACGATACGATACTATTCACATAAAAATTAAATTTTTGTTTTTGTCTAAAATATCTATTATGGATATTAGCTTTGATTGATCCATGTTGTGATCATTCTTGAATTTTTACTACTATGAGTATTAATGAAGTATTTTTGAACTCCTGATTGTTTAAAGTACAATTCTTAATATTTGTTCTTTTGTTTCAATCGGATTCGCTTTTTTTAAAATATTTTTCATCATCCTCACCCTAAATGATGATATTATCAATATCTTTTTCCCATAAGCAAAGATTAATGATTTTTCATTGAATATCTTCTACCAGAGGCAAATGAACAAATGTTTAGATTTAATACGAATTAATCAATTAATATCTTCGCCTCAGAGTGCAAGATGAATATTTGATTCAAGATGAATATCGATTGATGTTATAGGGATAAAATATAGATGATGGAATTTTAAATTCATAGATAATAGTAGATTTCATTCTCTACGTAACTCATCTATGAATTATTATTTTTCATGCTAATATTGATCCGAAACTTTGTCTTCATTGTATTTTATCGATTTTTCCTGTCAAGACTAACGATAATTTGTTCTATATTATCTTAGTCATAATATTTTTAATGAGCTAGTCGAGTTCCATTTTTTTTTCTCGTGAGGCGGTAATGTAATGTAGTTCTAAATGGGTATGAAACGATGGTTATAGAGAGTTGTTGTTTTAGTAGTTCTCACCATTTTTGTAAAATAATGTATCAATAATTGTAATGAAGACTTATTTGAGTGTGGATATTGTTTAGATGACAATATTTGTATTTAAACTCATAGCTTTAAGTTTGTCGTATTTTGCACGACAATCAGATTAATAAAGTCAGAAGTTGCTTCTTTCGTAATGGGTGTCAGATACCTATTTTGGGGCCATGTAATCCAATTGTATTGACAACACTCAAGGCTAACACGGACAAGCCAAAACCTATGGTTTAAGAGAGAATTTTTGTTGTGACATCCCAAAAGACATGAAACTCAAACGAAATTATCAATGATAAGTTGCTCATAAACTCTTATGAAATCTATTATTAAGCCTATGCCCTGTTAGATATTGACACTACCAACTCTTTTATTTACCTGTATGTGTTCAATGTTTGAACTTACTCCAATGAAATTAATATTTAACTCATCTGTTAAAACTCTATTAAGAGAAGTCATCTTGTTTAGTCCAAATTGACACTCACATTACCCGTTGATCTTCTCTCTTTAGAAATGCATGAATTTAATGTGATTCTAAGAATTAATTGATTGACTACTCATTACGCTAAAATTGATTGCTTTTATAATATCGTTAATTTTCATATTTTTAATCAACCTTTTATGCAAATTCAAACAACCAAACCGTTAAAATTGATAACTGTCATTTCTAGCCATAAAATCATTTTTTTATTGAAAAACAGATATCAAATCTTCTTAGCCCATATCACTAATTTATCATTTAAAAACAATTCAATTCAAACACATCTTATTTAATTCAAAAATACTGCATTTGGACTTCCAAACGCTACCGCTACGAAGGCTCTAAATACCTCTTAGATTGAATGATGTAATTAAGACATCCTCAACTTTCAACTTGGTTAGCCACTAATTGAGCTCAAATAACTGTCCGAGCAGAAACAAGAGTCTCAATTCTTGAAACTATTTTTTGTGGGTGGGTGGGTGGGTGGGTGGGTGGGGAGGCCTGAAATTTTACCAGAAACCGTGACTTGATGTTGCACCGGATCCATCAGTGGGAGAAATATATTTCACATAACTAAAGAAGACGAGATCTAAGCCAGCAAAGATGCCGAGAAAACATGAGCCAAGTATGCAGAATGGGTACAAGATCAGATTTTTTCTATCCGTGTTCAGAATTCACTAGTCGAGTACAAATTGATGCTATTATCACGAACAATAAAGTATGAACTCGACTAAAACAAAAGTTTTCTACAAACAAGAGGAAAGCTTACTAGTGATCATTTAGAATGCAAACCGGGATCTGAAGCATTAAAAGAGGGGTAAGCACCTCACTAACTTCCGTGATCATTTATATATTTGCTAGATTTTTCAAGCAGTAAACGTTTCCAAGTGATCTAATCTGGCAGCAACATGCAGTAATCTAAACACCACAAATGGAACTCAACATAGTACATAATCATATCACCAACATTTCTTAAAGTCCTCAAAACCCGCAATATGCAATAGCCAAATGGAGATGTGCATTCATAGAGTTGTAAATACAATTTTCTATCCCCTCACAACTATAGATAAATATACAGTCAACAAAATAACTAACTTAAATCTAGCAAATACATCTAACAAATTAATTACATGTTTGTTGCAGCTTAGGGGGAATTAACACCTATAGGTATGACAGCCTATATTTTCAACCCTAAACCCACTGTCATTCATCTCATCCACCTCATACAAATGATTCACTCTCCTACATTAACAACCCATGGACCTTTACCTTGTGTAAAAATAGGATCCTACTCAACATCACGTAAAGCATATGCAGTTTGTAAATTTACAAAGTGAACTTTCCGGTTGGGTACAAGCGCTACCGACAGTAATCTTTTCTTCCATAAGAGGGTCGCAGCTTACCACCAAATTGACTATCAATAGGATCAAAGCAAGTGAAATTATATATAACTGCAGTTCAGAGAAAAATGACCATAAGAAAAAACAATGTCATTAGCATTTCAAATCTTGAAGCAGACATATAATTACCATTTATGCAACTCTTTCATAGCGAGTCTGAGTTGGTATTATTTTCAAAGGTCTAGGCTACATATTATGCCTACTCATTATTGATTTGTACCACAAAGTTTTCATTCATATAAACAACATAGCTATACATTCTTCAATGATGTAAAGATGTAAAGATGTAAAGATGTAAAGTGCAGAAGGATTTGGCTCAAATGTCCCCATGGATTCCGAAAACAAGAGAAGAAAAGAAAAGAAAAGAAAAGAAAAAATAGGGAGTCCAAGATAAACACTATTACACCATCTAAATTGAGGTCAATGGTTCTAAATTTAAAACCATTTTAACGTATTTAAAAAATTAGTAACAACTTACTCAAACTAAGTAGATGTTAATTTGGAATTCCCCTAGTTTAAGAGACACAATCCACAAGTTGCTTAAAGGATTGTTATCTTGTTATAATTTGGTAATTAATTTTTTATTTTTATTTTTTGGGTAGGTAATTGGTAATTAATTTTTTACTTTAATTTTTTTTAATAGGTAAATTCGCACCAAGTACCTTTAACAGAACCTATAAACAAGTTATCCGGTGTTATGTGATGTTAATTCGGATTCCCCTACTTTAAGAAACATGAACCATAAGTTGCTTATAGGGTTCGTTAATTTGTTATAAATTGGCAATTTATTTTTTATTTCTTGGATAGGTAAGTTTGGACCATGTATGACTATTTCAACCAGTAACCTTGAGGTTATTTCTCAAGGTAATCAAGTTGTGCAACTGTCTAATGACTTTTTTGAACTTTCAAGAATACACTCAAAAAAATTTATTAAAATCTAAATCAGATGATATCCCCAAATAAACTGATCATCAGTGATTGTGATTAAATAATCTGATTGTTGGAAATCTTGATTCAATAACCTAATTGTTAATAATCTTATTGTCGTAATCATTGTTCTAAAAATCCCCGCCTAGGTCCTCCTAGGCGCCTATGCGCTAGGCCCCCCTTGGCGCCCCGCCTAAGCACTAGGCCCCCTAGGCGCCTCACCTAGGTCCAAGGCGGCAAAAAAATCCCTCCAGAAAATTAAGTGGGGCCTAGGCGGAGTATATGCAGAGAGATTTTTTTATTTTAATAACTACCCAAATCAGATCTTAATATATTTATTTTTTAATGATTTACCATATTCATAATACAGGTTGTAGCATATCAAATCACAACAAGAAGTGAACAACATCAAGTCAAAATGAATAATTTTATTATATTTGTAATTTTTTGAACTTGAACCAACTTCAAATTATATAAATGATGATACATTTGTAATATTTAGTTTAATTCAATATAATTCTTAAATTTATGTTTAGTTTTTTAAGTTTTAATATAAAATCATATTCTTGAAATTATAAATTTAATTATTTAATAGCAATCTTGTTTATAAATTTATAAATAAAACTAATACGTTAAAAATATGTTTGAACTTTGAACAATTACAAGTTTGTTTTTAACTTTGACATTAGTAGCAATATGGATGTGTTTAAACTTTAAGCAAAGGCCTTTATTATCTTTATTATAGATTGTTTTACTTTATATTATTGTTTTGTTTGGATAAATGTAAGTTAAAATATTAAAATTGACTTAAAATAAAAAATCCCGCCTAGCGCCTTTTAGAACATACCTTGTAATGTGATTGTAAATAATCTTATTGTCCTAATATGATTGTCAATAATCTTATTGCCGTAACATGATTGGCACTAATCTAATCATCGTAGTGTGATAATCATAATCTCTAGCAGCACCAAACCATAGTTGTCACGGTGCCAAGGCGGGACACAGCGGTAGATGACCGCTAGAACACCTAGGCGATAAGGCGTCCGCCATGGCGTCCGTATGGCGACAAGTCGTTAAAAATGTGCAATTTATACATTGTTTATTTTATTTCAAAAGTATATTACACAATAAAAAAATTTATATACTAAAACCCAAAACATAATAATTAACACAATCTCTACTTTGTTTCTAGTCATAGCTCAAGCAAAGTCATCAACTATGAAGTCATTTAAGTCTCCCTCATGAGCATTACTCTCATTCATGCCCATTACCAATGCATGAGCCTTGGCTAATTATAGGTTATGATGAGTGTTGCTTTCACTTAACTTCTCCAACGCATGAGCCTTGGCGGCTAGGCGTCAAGGGTTTGATGACGCCAACGACAACTATGCACGCCAACAGGGTAAACGTTTGAGAAAAAGTCTAATTTTGTTGTATTTGCTACGCTGTAAATGATGCAACATACAAGTGGGGTGCAGTATTTAACATGTACCAAGCACAAAATTTAACTGTCAAAAATCCATAGGGGAAAAGAAAAATAAAGGGGGGGAGCATTAACATTTTCAAATACCTGAAATTCTTTAAGATATGGATCTCTAAATGTAAGGAATTTTTAATATCTATAATTGCTGGATAAAATTTCATACCAATTGTTATCCTCACATTGAAGCCATAAAAGCAATTCCTTTGATATTCTCAAATTGTTGCCACTGAAAAGATATGGGACCCAAAACTCTTTCCCTATCCACACAATCACAAAATAAATAAATAATAAAGGAAACCACATATAATGATATAACTTAATGGAAATTAATGGGAAACCTTATTTTAGGAACTTAATAGCTAAAAAACATAAGTGTGTCCAGAAAAAAGCAGGATTACAGATGATCGAGAGAGCATACCTCTTATTGGAAAAGCACCCTACATCTTGATCGAACCTGAAAACAATCAGAAAAAGAGTTGAGCAAAAGAAAGATGGAAGCTTGAAGAAAAGTGGAAGTGGGAATTAAAATAATGTTTACTACTCCATATGCATGAGCCAGTATCAAATTCTAGAATTAATTCATAATCTCCACACTTCTGGAGACAAATGTAGCTAAAATCATTTTTACTAGTCCTTATGCTCGAGGAATTATCAAATTGTAGAATTAATTTATAATCTCCACACTTCTGGAGACAAAATGTAAACTACACGGTATATTTGTATATACTGACAAACTTGTCTTTTGAGAGAAAACTGCAAAGCAAACACATAATATTTTTTTTACCATATGGTGTTACCAAAAATATCATGAAAAGCAATAGTGAACTCGCTAAACAGCCAACCGCACACTGCTGCAAAGAATGGAGAATAATTTCCATGCATAAATATGCACAAAAAATTTATCCAAGCAGTTACTTCTAAATGAAACAGAAGAATGGAAAGAGATTGATAGAGGAGAGAGAGAGATGCAATAAATGAAAACTACCGATCATATGGTCAACAAAGTTTAGAATCTGGTATTTTGAAGCAGAAGTAGTTCAGCACATAATACTTCTGAAAGAGGAGAAATGGTCTGTATACTTGTTTCCATAAAAAAATCCCATGCTGTACAAATATCAGGAACAAAGGAAACTGTAACGTCTCATCTATCAGATCCCTGAATCAAAATTTGGGGCCTTTACTTTCTATCCTAAAAATACAACCTTGAAAAATGATGATCCATCCTAAAGTAATCTATATCTTCAATTGGAATAGATGCCATCATTAGAACAAGATATCTATAACATCGCAAAGCTCCCCACTTTCGATATGCAGGAGACTTTTGCCATCCTGAAAATGGTACTTAAATCATAATTCAAGACAAAATGCACTTGAAATCGCACAAAGCTGCCAAATGTTGGGAGGAAATTATAACAGGCCCACCGATCACGATCACATGGTAGATTTTTTACAAGAGCGACCTCCATTCGATCTCTGCATCATCTGGTGCTTTGTACCACAGTATATGCTGAGAACTAAGGAACCAAGACCAGTAGACCTCTCTATATCAGTCCATTGTCTGGAGCATCAAGATTTCGCCCCTTGTTTGATTGCCATATGCCTCTCAATCAACTTGTCCACAAAAGCTCGAATCTGCATATAATAAAAACCAAAAACAAACATGTAAATATACTCGCATACAAATAGTCCCAGACATTTAAATTTAAATGATATAACTATCATTAAAAACTTCCTAAACTAGACTACATTTATTCTACACAATATGGTACCTAAATCGCACGTTGATAACTATATCAAACATTGAAAACATGATGCTCAAGAGCTTCTCACGTGAACAAGCAAGAAACTGGATACGACATACATCACTAAAAAGGATACATTAGCCTCGGTGCCTCTGCACACTAGTCACCATTGAGGTTCTAAAAGTTACACACGGCTTTTGTTTAGTTATATATTGATCCTCTTTCAAATTCTTTCAAAGTGACCTAACAGATTGTGCTAAGGTCATATACAACTAGTTTATAATTCTTATCATACTCTTATCAAAGTGGACTATTATTGGATTCTCTGTTCTACCGATAACAGTAATAGTATTGCACTAACCTGGCAGAGCACATCATCATATTGATCACACTAATATATCATTTGCAGGCGAAATATATATTTTTGAATAACTACGAAAATATACATAGTTTTTTTTTGGTAAGTAAATATTTATTCAAAACTGTCCCAAAAAGGGGGCATCATCCAAGTACATGCAGAGCAAAAAGCAGACAGACCCCAAAATAATGCATCCCGTATCAAACAAAGAAAAATTTCTCAAAATCCATAGTTTTCTGAATGTAAAACCATCAACACCATCCACCACCCTCATTGGCTTCACAACTCCCTTTACAGACTATTAAATCATTTCAACCATACTGTTAAAATGTCATTTCTAAATCACTACCTAAATGGTTAATATTTGTGATTAACGGACAGGGATATCTCCCTTGAGTTACGGTGTAAAAAGCTTCCTACAGGGAAAGAAATCCTATATATAGGGATATATAGGGAATGATCCATAGCCACAGTTAAAAAATATAGGGCAATCCTTGCAAAAACCCAAAAACCCTAGTAGTAAAATGCCAATTGTCCGCACTATTAAAGACAGGTAACCCCATCTAGCCGTTGGATTATAAGCTTTTGATAGGGGATAGCTTAGTATGAACAAAGAAAACCTCTAGATCAGATGAAAAGTTAATCCAAGACAAGTGACACATTTGTTATGACTTATGACTTATGAGAAAACTAAGCTTTTACATATACCGTCTGGCCATACCAATATCACGAAACACATCTTCAAGGGAGACCCTTGAGCCAAAGCAGTTGTAGAACGCCTGGCAAAGGCATCAGCTTAGGAACATTTATTTCGTACCCTTGCACCTTGGGGCTTATGAGGCATACGCCTTATCGCACCTTTATCTTCCACCTTTTCAATTTACACCAATGTACTTGTATTAAATGTAGATTGCTATATTGTGTGCTATGACTTATCATAATTACTCCCTCTGTCCAGCTAAGAATGTCACAGATAAGTTTTAGAATTTCAATTTCAGTGATGGAACAATAATACATTTATTTTAAGGTACTTGCGATCATTTTCACCTTATTGTATTGTTTAATAAAATACAATCATTTTGGCACAAAAGTATTTTGAATTACTTTTGCAATTATTTTCAAGCAAAATAAAATTCGCCCATGACATGCTTTGCTGGATGAAGTATAAAAATTAAAAAATTTAAAGAAAAGGCTCTTTGTAGTGTTCTCTCTCAAGTCTAGCATGCATGTCAATATTACTTTAGTCGTCCCTTTTCTTTCTGAGACACACCTAAATAACTCATCTTTTAATTTTTGGGAATAACTCTTCTTTTAATATAAAAAATCTTGTTCTCTGTAATCTATATTCAACCTAGGTAATTAATTATGTTAAAGTCAAATTTTCAATAAAAAATCTGCCTATAAAAAATTGGACAAGTATTAAGGGACCGGAGGTAATATATGTTTTAGGTATCTCGTGTAAAAAGAAACTTTAATGTCTTAAGGCTTAAGCCTCTTCTCAATGGTAGGTTACACTTTTGCCTTTTAGAACACTAACAATCACTTTAACCAACATTGTTCGCCACCTTGGTCTAGTGATCATCAAACCTCCATATACCTGCAAGCACCAACACTAACCTCCCCCATAACACAATGTCAAACATACAACTGCATGTAATAATACTCATTTTTATTTAAAATTGGAAATTATCTTTCCAACAAGAATTTCTTGTATGAGATTCTCATCTCTCAAACTGATCCTAAATTCATTAAAAAAATATTGCGGTTGGATACAATGGCTGACATCACATCCATCAGGGTCGGTGAATAAATCAGACAGCGGTTGCAATGTATCCGGTTGTTAGCAGTCATGTTACTGATTTTACTTTATTGGTAGGGGGGAATACATTTAGTTCAGCAGATGGATTGAAGACGGTAGTGGATTGATGGGTGGAGTTGGTGTCATGTTGGGTGCATGTTGTTAAAAATTTGGGTGTTCAGAAAAGATCTTAGGAGAGATAGAAAGAGATTGGGGGAAGAAATAGTATAATAGTGGGAAAGGAACTTCTGATTCAAATTTTAAGGGTTACTTGGATATTTGATTTTCAGTTTTTATTTATTTATTTATTTCGATTTTTTAGTAGGCAAAGGCAAGTTTTGGCCCCCAAGTAGTATGGAGATTGGAATAAACGACCTTGAGGTTATTCCACCCAGAGTTACCAGATAATCTCATCTCATGGATCTAGCGAACATATACGGTACTTGCATACCCAAAAGAATACTCTTACGTACCAAAACTCTAAATTTAGAGTACCAAAATTTTTTTTTTGTTTAACCTATAATTGCACAAATTTATAACTTAATATTGGATACTCAAACATTATATTTTTACTAAAATATTTATAGAACAATCAACTTGTTGCTAAAAATCATCTATTAAACATAGGTTTATTACATTTGTATTTTAAGAGAATTCCTAACTATAAGAACTTATATAAAGATACCCTAGCGTACCGTATTTTAACTATGTAGCGTAATGCATACCTGTATTCGTACCATGTACCGAAATGAATCAGGTTTAACACTGATTCCATCATTCAACTTGTTCAATTGATTATGTCAATCAATAAAATCTTACTTATAAACACCAGTCTTTCCCAGGTAAACGAGTACAGTCATAGTTAAATGTTAGGGCTACCAAGTGTAATATACCCATACTTATAAACATAAAGGAAGAGAAGTCATTAAACGACTAGGAAATTTAAGTAAAACATTTTTCCTGAGCCTAATCAGAAATAAGATGTTACCTAAACAAAAAGATACAGATCTAAAACTAAGGGGGTGTTTGATAAAAATTGAATGAATCTAAATCTGAATAATCTGAATCTGAATGAGTTGAATCAGAATCAGAATGAAAAAAGCGGTTTGATAATTGACATGTCTGAAACATCTGAATGACAAAACTTTATTATTTTACCCTTCTGAAAAAATTCAAAATTGTTGTAAATTTATTTAATATTACTTAATATAATAGTTAATTTTTTTATTTTTTTTTTTTTTTAAATTTTTTTTTACTTCATTCAACTATTCATTCAGTCATTCAGCTAAAAAATCTGACTTAGCCATTCAGCTCGTCCATCTTAAAACAAACGCACTGACCGATTTAGCCATTCAGATTCAGCTCCATTCAGCTCTAAACAAACAGCCCCTAATACGGTTGCCAAAAAGAAATTCAGTACACACCTTGTTTTTGCGCTTAAAATCGAGAAACTCAAAAACAGTCATTAATTTCTCTACATCTGTGGTCTGCTCCATGACCTGTAAAGTGGGACGGGGAAAAAGACAAAGGCCATAAATGATAACCCGAGTCAGAAACTAAACCACAGTAATCCACAAGGCAGTAGAGGTGAGAAAGTCGTGATGTTCCTTTCACATGTTTTCTCATTCGAATGTGTGATTATCTTTCTACATTACCAAGTGGACCACGAAGCAAGAATACAGCAACAGATCACTAATATATGATAGATTAGCAAGAGCTAAGGAAAAAATTAAATAGATGAAAGAAGAGGAAATTTACCTTGGTAGCAGTTTTCTTCATTATAGACTTATAACCATCCTTGTCAATTTTTCTTGCTTTATAAAGAGGCATGAGCAAAGTTGCAACGTAATCCACAACGGCTTGTTTAATTTTCTCTGTTCCTCTAGGTTGATTCTCGACCAACTCCCTGTTTATAGTAACTTGTGAAGCAGAGCTGTCATTGGCCAGGCCGTTATGCTTCCGCATAGGTGGTCTTAAATTAATGTTTGAATCCTCCTCATCCATAATGTGCATAGTCCGATTAAAGAAATCAGAATCAGCGGCAGCAGCTTGAGACTGCCATCTCTCTATGGCACTGTAATCCTTTATCCCTTCACTACCAGCACTGTCAACCCATGCTTTTGTAAATATACTGCTGTCCACAGCCACACTTTCTCCAGAGTGCTCTCTGAAGTTCAACTGACATGCAATCTCATTTGAGTGGCTACGCTGTGAAAGGTTATCAACGGACATTTTTGAACTTTCAAGGTTGACACAAGCAGCAGCAGAGAAATCAACAGCCCAATCCCTTACCTTACAATTCCTAGAATCTATTTCTGATATACAATCTTGTCTTCCTAGAACACCACCAGACCACCTCCTTCTAATATCAGACTCATCCATCTGTGGATACTGCTCACGTCTAGCAAATTTGTGAAATGATGGTATCTTTGGAAGCTGCAGAGATGTGCTGCACCTGGGATCCGATGACGCATATGCCTACAAGCAGAAAATTACTTGTAATAAACATCTACAACATAAGGCAAAAGTATACATAATGGAAAATGAAGATGGCAGTTATACTAATTTCCACCAAACTACACATTCATCAAATCACTGATGGTGCAGAACTGAAGTTTGTTTTGATGGTAGTAGACAGTGCAACGCCATCTACAACATGAGAAAGAGCAAGTAAATAAATCTAAAAAAGTAAGACTTCTTGGACCCCACTCAACCCCTTCCAGCCAATCAAACTCTGGGTTCAGACGTGTTTACAGTACCTAAACACCTACTGCAAATAAATAAATTCAACAAGGTGTAATAACACACACACACACACACGCATGTGTATACATATGTATGTATCAACATTATCGGATAGAATATTAATAAAAATATGTGTATCACGTTATCAGATATAAAGATTATCATAAACTACTCCCTCGGCAAGAATATAAAATAATTTAGAACCAATGTTATCCTGCTCAAACTTTGAAAGAAACCCAAGACACACACAAAGCCAGAAACTATCAATCGGATATTTATAAATTTAAAAAAAAAAACAGTTCCGATACAAGAATATTCAAAATGTTTTCAAACAGTTAAAACCAATGAACTTGGCAACGAAGCAAGTAACTACAACTGCTGTTTAAGCACACCACATTTTTTAATTTAATACTGTATGAGTTTTTCTAAAGCAGATATGAAAGTGAAAGTACAAGGAAAAAGAGACTCTAGGAGTCGAATCAAGCTCAGCCTTTTGAATCTTAATAAAACGCAATTCATTATTCGAGCTAAAAAAAAACTATAAGCAAGAGCCAATATGCTTGCAAAGCACTTGTTTTGAGTCTGTCTACACGCATCTCTATGGATATGATAGACATTATCATGATGATCTATACCCTTATTGCTTTTTACAGGTATGTTAGTATGTATAATCTAGCAAGGAAGAATATTTTGCTACCTGATGTTCGAAAACGTATGGGAGAGAGTAATTAACAAACATGAAGCATATGCCTCATGAGCAGGAACAAAGAAAAAAAAAAGCACACAACAGCAGACATCGGACCATGCCTCAGTTCGTGAAGGGTATCATCTATGAAGGGAAATTTCCTATTCTAGGACTGCCTAAAGCTAAGGTGAGCATCAAAGGCGACATTAAAAAAAACTGACTGACTTTTTACTACAGCACCAAGATAATAGTAAAATAATGTTCCAATTACAAGAGAAACAAACCTTGGCAGCAGCAATTGCTGCAGCACGAGCTTCTTCTTCAGCAGCTAAAGCAGCCTGTTCTTCTTTAGAGAGTGCATAATCTTTATCCTCCTCCACCTTAGAATCCTGTCTTCCTACTGAACCTTGAGACCTTGAAGGTTTCACCTCTGATTTGGCGTCAGTCCTGGTTTCCAACTTGACAAGCTTGATGTTCCCCTTTTTACCATTTGAATTGGGAGGTAAATGGGTTCCAGTTCCTCTGTTGTCTGGTGCTCCATGGTGTGTGCGTAGGGGTGGTTTTCCTGAAGCTAGATTATATTTGCTTTTTGAAGAATCGAGAGTGCTTGATGGCCTCAGTAACTTCAGCCCACCATTAGATGCTTTCTCTTTGCGAAAAACTTCAATCCATACATTAACCAATTGGCTTGCAACGGCACGTATATCACGGCTTGTATGTACACATACTTTTTCTTTAACAGTTTTTCCTATACCTACAACAATGACATAA
Source organism: Panax quinquefolius (assembly GCA_020205615.1). Classification (NCBI taxonomy): domain Eukaryota; kingdom Viridiplantae; phylum Streptophyta; class Magnoliopsida; order Apiales; family Araliaceae; genus Panax; species Panax quinquefolius. Next base: position 154,927,077 of record CM035155.1, on the reverse strand, counting down.
TGTAAAAATCTCATTTTCTATTTAAAAAGTAATAAAGTAAGGATCTTAGAAACAAAGCATGGACTGAGGGTAATCTAGTAGACAATAGCCTCAACATGAGTGTGGCTAAATATATATATATGGATTGATACAGTTTGAACTACTTTCATGAAGATTGAAGACAGTATCTCATGAATACAAGCTACAAATTACTTCAGCCCACCACCATCAATGAAATTCTCTCGCCAATACTATTCAATTGCAGTAACCACAGGCTTTCTTAGCACAAAAATATTCTTTAAATTGAATAAAGAAAGTTGGGACCTACAATTTCATGACTGCCTCTATATTCCCCAAGACAATACCGAACAGGCCAAAAGACATCATATTATTGGTGTCTGTGCTATTTTTATGGACTTTTTTTTACAAAAACGCCTTACGATGGCAATGCCATAGCATACCCCGCATACCCCGCGCAGGGGGCAGGGGGTGGGGGTGGGGGTGGGGGTGGAGGTGGTGTTGAAGAATATTCAGTGCTTTTTTAAAGAGCAATAATCATTCAGTGCTATCCCTCTATGTAGAATGTATATATAATATCATACCTGACAAGCGAACGGCCAGTAGATCAGTTGAAACAAGTACAAGGAGACGAACACAATGCCGCAAGAGTTGAGTCCCATCCTTTCCCATTGAATCCTGTTGTGAAAGATAAAATATAGACATTAAGAAAATTGTCAGCTGCCAAATGGCATCAAAATAATTCAATATTTCATATGTACTTTAGATCAGAGATGGAATGAATAATGATATATCATAGGTAACACATACCAGTATCCATGAGTTAAGAGTGCTGAGCCCTTTTTTAGTCCCAGCAAAGGATTTCAAAACTCCAACTGGAAGACTCAACAACTCTTTAACCAGATGGAATCTAGCAGCTGTAGTTTTTGCTTTAAAGAACATATCCTTTAGCAAAGCTTCTCGCGTCATAATATGTGCCCCGTCCAAAGATTTCTTGTACAAAGCGTTTGAAAGCTCTACAGCATCAAGTCTCTTCATGATGTCCCTAACTTCACTTCTTTCACTGTCTGTATGTCTCTGAGAAGCCTCCATGGCATTCACTTCTGCTGTACAATCACTTCCAGTGCTTAATATATTCATTATACGGACAGCCTCTCGAAGCCCACTCATCATTGCACCACCGACTGTGTCTGGGTGCTCCTTGCATGTAGCTTCACCAGCAAAAAACAAACAGTTCTCAACAGGCCTACCCAATATGTCATAGTCTTCTCCAGATGCCCCTATGGCAACGTAGGAGTAAGCACCATAGCTATATGGATCCCTTCCCCAATCAGTCACTACTGACGCAACTGGATCAGGTACCTCAGCAGCTCCAAAAAGTTTTCTAAGAACCACCAAGGCATGATTTACATGATCAGCTGAGCTCATATTTTGCCCATATAGTGCCGCCTTACCCACAACTAAAGCTATAAGAACGGGCCCCTAACTGTTTTCCTGACATTCCAGAACATAAAGCAGTGGCCCTCTTGTTTGTTTCCTTGGCAGTTGCACCAAAGTAATCAACAGAATCATCCCAAAATACTTCCGAGAACTCCAAAACTACTTTATTAAGCACACCAAAACCAAGTCGCTGGATGGACAAATTTTTCCATTGAGGCAAGGACGGTGAAAACTTGATGGATTCCTTTTTAGGCACCCAAAGCGGCACTGTGACTAAAACTGCATCCCCAAAAAAATCCTTGTCATTTAATGTGGAAACTTTGACTTTTCTATGCTGATCATTATTTGTTACAATATCATTTGTGTGATACGTAACATTCGTGACCACATGGTTCAAGTGGATGCAAAGTCCTTCTCCCAGCGATTCAACTACAGTGCTGTAACCCCCTTTAATCATACAATGAGCTCCTCCAAATCCTCCATATACGTCATCCTGATTCCAGTAAGGAAGTGAGACTTCCTTGAGCAAAGCAGCACAACCATACTCCAAGTGAGCAAAATGCCAATCCATGACCCTCCTCTCAAGAGGACTCAAAATCTCCGCTATAGAATCATTATTCCCAATAACCTGATCATCAACAATAGCTGCTGATTTATGCAAATCACTTTCTACATAATTTTTACTAGATCGAACCATGCGACGTCTCTGAAGGGCATATTCTAAACCATCCTCAAGAGACATTCTCATTGCATGATCCCCCTTTTGTGCAACCAACAGTACCATGTCATCAAGCAGGCTATTGTATTCTGCTTCCAAAGCTTCATCTAAATCTGCGGGAACTTTATGACCTGTAACAGTATCATAAAGAGGACAGTCACTGTTCAGTACTGTTAATTCGAGGCCCAACTGAGCGCAAACTAATGAAGAAGGATCTGGTCGTCTTTCAGTAGCCACATCTGCTTCAACACCTGTAATAATGCTAGCCCCAAGATCCACTGGTACTGAAAGAGATGTTCGATCCGTAAAAACACGGCCCCCTATTCTACCCCTAGCCTCCAGAACAGTAACATGAAAACCATGCCTCTGCAAGTGGCGAGCTGCAGCTAAGCCAGCAGGCCCAGCCCCTATTACAATGATTCTCTTTCTAACTTCCGAATCACTCTGCATATGTTGATGTACCTCATTGTCATCAACACCCCCAGATAGCATGCCACAAGAATTATTTGTGTGCTCTGAAGGTATAACATGGGCTGTTCCACCATCCACAACTTCATTAAGAGAAATTGAACTAGAAAGATCCACATTAGCAATTATGTTGGACGTTCTTGCCTCAATGCGACCATTTCCCTGGAAATCATCACATTCTTCGGGTTCTACTGGAGTTGATAACTTCAAAGCCTGTGGATCAAGAAACGTCTCGTCTCTTTTGTCTCTTGCCGTCCTATTTTTATCATCACATGTAGCAACATTCTTTTCGTCCATCAATTTATCAAAATTCTTATCCCTACCGAGAATAAAGGAAACTCCATCATCTGAATCAGTAAGTTGGGACCCGAATTTCTCCCCAAAATTTTTCTCTTTTAAAATTTGCAGATTTTGCTTTGAACCAGATTCTGTAATCTCCTTTCCAGAAGCAACTCCAATATTTATGTAACCCTGTAAAAGAGTTGTCATTATCCAAAACATTATAAACTTAATTAAAGGGATATCCCAACTCATTAATAAAATATCAACAAAAACAACAAAAAATTAGACAGCATAAGAAAGAAAAAGGAAATAATTGATAACTTTTCATGAGCAAAAAGAAAAAGAATCCAAAGCAAACTTGACGTATTCTGAAAGACTTACAGAGTGATCAAGAAATGCATAAATATCCCTAACTAGAGAAGCACACGGTGATTCATCAACCATATGTTTGTCAGAGACTCCACAGTCTGAGAGAGGCAAAATGCGACTAACATCTTTATTCCAAAGACCTAAGATATGATTCCTGCACCAAGTGAAACATTATAATCCTTGGACAAAGCAGAAATAGCTAAAACACATATAGCAAATATAACATGTTAACAATAAATTGACTTGCAAAATTCTTATGGGGGAAAACACCATCTAACATATATGAAGAATCCCATATAGCAAGCATCGTGTTGTAATCTTGTTACCCAAGAAGCTTTCATCAAAAACAATAAAATAAACCCTTTAAGGCAAACTTGCTACAATTCTCTATTAAAGGAGGCATCAAGAGGCAAAAATCCAAAAAACTTGTACCTACTAGAAATGAAAGATTTACCATTTCAGGAAAGAAACATTATCTATATCATTAGCTTTCCCCTTCATTTTTTACACAAGTAACTATTTAACAATCAGAAATCATGTTAAAATATAATATAAGAATCGAAATGTTGGCAATCCCAAGAAATTTTAACTCCAAATTCATTTGCAATACCGCAGCTTCCAAGTCCAAGGGAGGTTAGATGGGTCAATCAGAGGTAAACGTATAACTGAAATACATGTAATTAATAATCCCACGCACTAGATGTGGACCCAGCAAGATGGCATGTAGCCCGGAGTGTGAAATTTGGATAGCTGGTGCAAAGGAAACAACACAACCCTGTGATACCTCACTCTTATAGAGAGCCCTAACCAATTTCAAATGAAACTCAAAAAAATCAATCATATATCATTAATGCGGAACATCTTCAAGTTTTGACTGAAATATTAACAAGCATACAAATACTTAGAAGCCAAATGATAGGCATTCATATTCTTTTATGAAAATAATGAATAACAATACCAGTAAAGTAACCGCATTTGCCATAAGTACTATTTGATTCTGACAATTTCCTTTCCAGAGATGAGATTCAAGAAATATACCAGCCTACTTAGAGAGTCCTTTAGTATTTAAACAAAGTCGTGGCACTCCCTTGGTGCCTTTTTTTAATATAAAAAATATATTTATCATAAAAAAATTATCTTAACAAAGCCAAAAGTTTCAAACACTTCAAAGCTTTTAAAGTGTCAACATAAGTTTTAGCTTGTAAAAGAGATAAATAAAAGTATAAAACACCAAGTCAATAAATGGTTATGTCAAAATGCAACAATTTCTCTGGATACTTAAATTTGGTAATTGATCAAAGCCTTCAAAGGACCCATAAAGGTGTTTAGTTACCTCCCATATGTTCATGAGAAAATTTGTTGGTTCAGCAACAATGACATGCAGTAAAAATTCATATCACAACTAATTAATATAAAGTGATAGTGTAAATACAGCAACTTGAAAGAGAAACTTCCATAAAATAGTAAGAGCCTGTAAAAAGACATCAATATAGCCTGGATTCTTGAGAATATACAACCCAAGTGTTAGTCAATAATGACAAGATATGTGTTACAGCATGAATAAGGCACCTTAAAGCATGTCATAGCAAAAACATATATTATATGTATACAGATATATTTAATACCAGAATTAAGAACTAGTAACACACCTGCATTCTAGATACTCTTGAAGGCCACCTTTGCGCTTCAATACCTCCTTAAACTTAATCTTCTCAACTGGACCAACTGCACGAGCTTTGAGCCCAGCAGATACTGCTGCGGCACCTCCATTTTCAGCCTCTGAAAACATGGAATCTAATTTTTCTCTTCTTTTAAGCTGGTTATCATCTTCAGCCTGATTACTAACAAGAAAATTCTGCTCATGTATCAGAATATTCCAATCAGCATCCCCTTCATAAGCCATGTCCATTTGCCTACGCTTTCTTGTTATACGCACAGCACGCTGGCCAACTGAAAGCTTATTGTCTTTACTTTCAGGATAAGGCACCGATCCTATATCATCTGCATAATTTCCATTACGATCTGGCGTAGATGACGGAGAAGAGGATCCATTAGCTACTTCATCACCAGATAAATCATGGGTAGGAATATGAACACCCTTGCACACATCATCAGATGCTTGGTTTTGATGGAAACTGGAACTGCTCCTTGGAAATGAGGTACTGGATTTATATAGAGGCACTTGTTGAGGAAGACTACCAGGGTCGTCACCAGTTTCTAGGGAATTCTCCAACTGATTTACTTGGAAAGAGTTTTCCTGTTTATGGTCTCCACTTGGTGACACTGTAGATAACCTACTATCAGACGCAGAGTCTTCCTCCTTTTGTGAGGAAACTGAAGCAAAATCTGGCTCTTCAACGGATATACCTGTAACTCGGTTGGGAATAATACAATCCTTGCAAATAACTACCTGTCGTGATGAATCAAAAGCTGAAGTTGATGCTTGAGGTTGAGCTTGCCGGGACCCTTTTAGACACTGCAAACTACCTATCCCGTCCATAGGTTTTGAGGTCACAGTCATATTCTCATTGCATGTTAATGAGTACTGTGATAGGGATGCTGTTGGCTCTAAGAATTCTCCAGATGTCTGTTTAATGGTCTCATGAGATATATCTTCGCATAAACTGTTTGACAAATCATTACCAAGACAAGGCCCCTGAACATCTTTGTCAAAAGCTGAACAAAATTTCTGGTCTGTGCTTGAAGTTTGGCTTCTTGCAACACACTTAGACTGTTGATCCAGACTATGACTGAATCCTCCTGTTGGCATGTCCGCATCAGACAGGTTGATCGTCTGCATCTGTTCTAGAGCAGATATTGAATTGTTCATTTCAACAATATCATCCCCCAAATCACATGCTTTCCTAATTGAAGAAAAATTATTTACCTCGTCAACAGAACTATTGATTCCTAAGGTAGGCTCTTGACTAGGAAAAGAACAATTTTCCTTCATTTTTGCACAAAGAAACTCCTTTCGATTCCCATCAAGAAAATGGTCTGAGTCATGGGATTCCAGCTTTATTCCTTCTTGAATCCCACAAGTTTGCTCATTTACTTCACCATCTTGGAGCATTGAAATATTATTAGAACATAACATTAAATAGGATTGAGATTGTTGAGCTGAGGAAATGGCAAATGAATCATCGAAAGTTCCTCGAGAAGATCGACCATGTAGTATTTTGTCACTGGATCTCAAAATATCATTTGTAATCAATAGACCAGAAGAAATCCCTAGACATGGATCACTTGATAATTCGTTTGGCCCTATGCAATTTGAAACTTGAGAGAAAGTGCAGTCAGTGTTCTGAGTTTTTCCATTATTATTCTTATCACATGTTAAATCTGTTGAACCTCTCCCAGACTCTAGATGAAAACTATTATCAAATCCAGTAACTGCAGTCACATAATTTAAAGGAGGTTGAGATATCATCACATCTGGCAAAGGATCTTCCAAAAGACCATCACAGTTTCTCTGTTTTGACCTTGAGGAACTGTGAGATTTCCTAATTGACCCAGATTGTGCCTTTCGGATAAAGGCAGACAAGGAATCTTCTAAATTTTCACCCAAACAGTCATTTGAGCCACCACCAGACCCTATAGTGCACTCTCTCTCACTTGGTAGTGATTGATCCCCAGATCTCTGACCATTCCCCGCATCATCAAACTCAGTGTTGCGCCGAGTTTTCTTCTGCAGCGCAGCACTCCTGGATCTCTTGCTTTTCACTTTTGCTTTATTTGCAAACTTTTTATCAGCAGCGCCGTCAGATCCATCATCGCCAGTAATCTGATCCTTCTCTGCTTCCTTTGAGATCGATGCTGAAACCAAATCCTCATTCTTCACAGGCCCATTCGGATATTGAACTGATGGTTCAGCCACATTTATATCCAAATCCCTTCCTGCAATTAGCCCAGATCCAGTGTCCTTCTTAGGTGCCTTCAACTTCTTCTTAAAACTAGCCAATGTATCATTCATGCCCCCTAAATCCTCATCTTTGACCAGCAACCTCTCCTCCCTCAATTCAACCTGTTTGTCATTGATTTTACCACCATTAAATCCCACCTTAACCTTCTTAGGGTTTCTTTTGCTTTTCACCTTAAACATAGACCCAATTGGCTCATCATCGTCTGAATCAAACCTCACCTCAATTTCCGTAACTCTTCTCTTAGAAACTGTGCTTTTTCCCTCATCATCCATCTTGTCAACCCTAGGTATCTTATCAACACATCCAACATCTAATCCTAACCCAGATTTCTTCTCAGACCCATCATACAATCCATGCAACAATCCTAAATCAGAGTCATCACATTCCATCTCTTTGTTATTGTAAACTTCACACTCATATCTCATGTACAGCTCTTATTAGAACAACTAAAAACCACACCTACAATTGAACCTAACCCAGACATAACAAAATCAATTCAAACCCTAGAATTATTTATATAAAATCAATTGTACCTCCTTTTTTCAATCACTGGGTATGTGCAAATTCTGTCAATGCTTGTCTCTACTGCAACAACCTACAAATGTCCATCCATGATATAATAAATTTGACAACAAACAATTTTAAAAAATACATAAAAAAATTATTAAAAGCAAGTAATTTGATGAGAGAGTTGTTATATAGATTATACCTGTTTGTTGAAGCTTGAGGTAGCTTGAATGGATTCATTCGAATACAGTGAGGTGCGTACGTTAGCTCTGCGTTCTCGAGAGGAAGAAGCTTGGCATCGGCCCTAGAATACTGCGCCTAGTAGATATACAAAAAATTAGCAGGACCCTTTTTAGTCCGACTAATATAAATATTGGTAAGTGACCAAAGTATTGTGGCTTGCTTATTTGCCTGACACGAAGAAGAGGTATATATGTGTGTATAGGGCAAATTCAGGGAAATGTATGGTGTGTTTGTTGGTGCTTTTTATTCTTTTAGCACAAATTTCTACCCCTCTATAGGGCATTTCTCATGTTACAATTTTTTTCACAAGTTTGTTTTTCAATCCCTACGTTTTTCTTTTGTTTGTTAAATAATAACTCTATTTATTGAGACCTAATTTCACGTGTTTATACTGACAATCAATTAATATTTCTTTACACATATATAGTTAGTTATCTCCAATTATGTTTGCATATTAGTATTTCGAGGGGTTAAAGTTAGCTATGTACAGTTATATTTGCACATTTGTAGTTAGTTATTTATAGTTATTTTAATTTAAATAATCACGCGCGCGTCAATAGTTAGTTGCTTATAGTTACATTCGCGCTCTTTGTGTAATTTAAACATTTTGTCATTATATATGTAAATTAAAGATTATATTCATATAATGTGTAGGGCATATAATTTAGCAACTGTATATGTGTTTTAAAGAGGGTGCTTTCATTCTTTTATTGCAAGTTTCTACACCTTTTTATAGGACATTTCTTATGTTTCAATTTTTTTCAAAAGTTCATTGAAAGTTTTCACACTAATTATAATAATCAATTTATAGTTTTTTTACGAGTATATGGTTAGTTACCAACTTACCTATAGTTATATTCATACATGTATTTCACGTGTTGATAGTTAGTTATATACCGTTATATTTATGTGGTAGGATTTTCCCGTTTGTAGTTAATTATTTATAGTTATTTTAACTCAAACAATCTTAAGAGTTACTGGTGAATAATTAATTGTTTAAACTTACATTCGCGTTCTGTGTTCTGTGTATAATTTAAACCTTTTGTCATTGTTTATAAATAATATAAGGAAACTTATGTGTGAAATGATTTTGAACTGTATTTATATTAAAGATTTATTCATATAGTGTGTATAGCAAATAATTTAGCACATGTACGTGTGTTCTAATGAGATGGTGCTTTTATTCTTTTACTACAAATTTCAACACCCTTTTTACTGGCCATTTTCATGTTTCAATTTTTTGAAAAGTTTGTTGTCTAATTAATAACTCAATTTATTGAGAATTTATATGGAAGTTTTTAGGTTGTTATTGAGAAGTCAGACAAGGCGAAAGTCAAAGCTTGGACATTAGGCAATTGGGACTTTTTCTTTTTCTTTTAACAATGAAAAATCCCTTATTATTCTTTTAACAAGATTTCCTTTATGGCGTAACAGCGGTAGAACGTAACAAAATATTATGGCCAATTAACATGACGCCCGAAAGTATTGTAAACTCGGCCAAAATATGACATCTGAAGGGCTATTTTTCCACCTTAGTTGTCATATGCATAGTCACTCGCATGAGGAAGGTTCCTGCACAAGACAAGGAATAGAGAGAGCCTTTTCATTTGAAAGGGAATAGATGTCTTGTTGAGAGTGAACGGAAAAAAAAATTTCATAGAGGAGAGTGATAGGTCGGTTCCTAACAAACAGTATAGTTTTTTCACGAGTATGTAGTGAAACAATTTATATTTTTTTCGAGAGTATATGGTTAGTGATCTACAGTTATATTTCGCACGTTTGTAGTTTGTAATTCGCACGCATTAATAGTTAGTTATTCATACATACATTCATTTTAATGTGTAATTTAAATATTTTGTCATTTTTAAAAATAATATAGGAATAATTATAAGTGTAATGATTTTGAATTGGATTTCTATAAAAGATTATATTCATATAACTAAAAATATGTTCGCAAGGTAAATAGTTCATCAAATGTATGTGTGTTCTAAGGGAAATGGTGCTTTTGCTCTTTTAGTGCAAATTTCTACACCCTTTTTAGGGCATTTCTCGTGCTTCATTTTTTGTTTCAAAAGTTTATTGATCAATCCCCAACTCTCTTTTGTTTGTTTAATTAATAACTCAATTTATTGTGACTTTATATGGAATTTTTTCACGTGTTTATACTAACAAATAATTTATTATTTTTTCACAAGCATATAGTGACACTCAATTTATAGTTTTTTTTCGCAAGTATATTGGTAGTGATGTACAATTATATTTGAGTATTAATATTTTGAGTGGTTATAGTTAGTTATATACAGTTATATTCGTGTGTTGATATTTTGCACGTTTGTAGTTCGTTATTTCCACGCGACAATAGTTAGTTATTCATACTTAAATTCCGCTATTTGTGTGATTTTAACATCTTGTCTTTGTTTAAAAATAATATAAGAATAATTATACATGTAATGATTTTGAATTGGATACATATTAAAGATTATATTCATATAACTAAAAGAGAACTGATATTTCTAAGATTATATACATATAATTAAAAGATAACTGATATTTTTACATGCTCAATTTTTAAGAATAAGGTAGGAAAATCCCTTGAAGAAAGGCTTCAGAAAGAGCGTGGGGGTTAAAATGAGTATACATTAGGTCTCATTTTCATGCTAGAAAAATCAAGTAGAAATATAAAAAATACATGTAAAAATAGTATTCCCTAACTAAAAATACGAATGCATGATTCATGAAGTGCAAATTTCTACAACATTTTATTGGGCATTTCTCATGTTTCAGATTATTTTTTTCTCAAAAGATTGTTGATCACCATTTCTTTTGTTTGTTTAAATAATAACTCCGTTTATTGAGACTTTAAATGGAATTTCAATATGTTAATATTGATAATTAGTCTATAGTTTTTTTTGGCACGTATATAGTTAATTATTTATCGTGGTGTTAGTATTTATTGTGTCAGTGGTTAGTTATTTTAACTTGAACAGTCTTGCGCGTCTATAGTTAATTTTACATAGTTGCATTAGTGCGCTTTGTGTACTTTAAATATTTTTAACATTATTTAAAAATAGCATAAAAATAACTTTACGCGTAATGATTTTGGAGTGAGTAAGGATCAAAGATATAATATCCCAACTTATTATTAATAAAATTAAATTTTTTCTATTTATTATTTTAAAATAGTAAAGATTGATTTGATTAATGTGGTTAGTTATGAATAAAATGCGCAAATATTTCAAATAAGCAAGTGGTTATAAAATATTCATTGTTGTCAGAGAATATTAGTTTGTGTAATCTGTAATATATAGTATTATTTAATATATATAAATATAATAATTAAATTTATGCGAGAACATAAATAAATTATAAAATGAGTAATAAATAAATCGAGTCCTTTGAATTACAAAGTCTCTTTAAAAGCAAATTTATTCCTCACGAGGTCTTTAAGGATTAATTGAATAATTGCTTCCCAATATAAAACGGATTTTCAGTTCTTAATTAGAAGCACTTCAAAATTAAGAACACATCGAACCAATTTTAATGTTATGTACTGAACTTACAATAATTATGCATGTAAATATGACAAACAATAATGATTCATGAAGAAACTGGAAAAAGAAATCTTACTATACAATGTTTGTCTGTCAAACTTGTAGAGAACGGGAAACGAGAAACGAAAATTGCAGAAAACGAGAAGGAGCAAAATGTCAGGACGGGAAATAATAGACTGCAGAACGGGATACTTCAAAACGGAAATTTCAGAAACAAAACAGGACGGAGAAGGAAAAAATGGAAAAATTATATGTCTGTAATGCTTCCCACACCGTTTATTTATAAGAAAAATTAAGTGGATATTATTTTAGTTGGCGTAAGCAGAATCGTCGTCAAACAACGTAGTATCGTGATGATAATTATTAAACAAATTTTGTCTAAAAAATATATATCACGACCCGCCCAAACCCGAACCCTGTAAGACCCCAACTTTTATAAATAAAGATGAATTTTTCTATAAATATTATTTTTGAATATTATGGAATAAATTTGATATAATGTTATAGTTGTGGGTAATATTTATAAATTTTGCAAAGTATGCAAGTTGTTATAAAATATTAGTTTTGGTGGGGAATATTCTTTTTAGGAATATTCGTACTGCTGGCTCAATCATTGGTGGACCCCACAACAAAATTATTGTTTGATTGAGAAAGCGACAAAATATTTTATAAAAATAATTACGGAGGTATTACCGTTAAAACTGTTGAACTACCCTATGGTAAAAGAAATGCGATGTCTGGCATTGGTTGCGTAGTAGTACTTAGCGGTATTGATTATTGATGCTTACGTGAGAAGTCACTCACCTATGCTCAATTATTACTACGATAATTGTTTGCATCATATCTCTTATATTATTGATTCAATTATTGTCACAATATCATCTCAGTATAATATGTTATAGTATTAAATCAATAATTGAGACGACAAGTTATAAATGATTAATAATTGTTGAAAGATTAAATATGTGTTATGATTTGTGGTAAGTTTGATTATTTTATGGGGGCTCATATGTCATCATCTAAGAGTCTCTTCACGATAGTAATTACCTTGTGAATAGTATTTACCTTCAATCGATAGTAATTACCTTCGTCGATAGTAATTACCCTTGTGAATAGTATTTACCTTCGCGTCGATAGTATTTACCTTCCGTTAATAGTAATTACCTTTACTAGACGTCGAACCACTTGTCGCGTTTCACATTCTGAGCGTCGAACCACTTGTCGTTTCACATTACAAAAGGCCAAACCACTTTTCTTTTCACATCATTAGTCGTCAAGCCACTTGCCTTTTCACACTAAGCGGTCTTAAGCTAGAAATCTTCTATAAATAGAGGCCTGAGGGCTTCATTATTTTTCACGAATTCATTCAAGCTATATAGAGAGAAAAGTATAGAAAGAATAAGAGAGAAAGAAGAAGAGTATTTTGTTACTACTAATGCTGCAGATTCATTCTCTCCTACCAAAAGTAAGGGGTATTATTCTTTCTTATTCATGAAGAGAACTGTTGTTATTCCATTGTTTATTATTCTGTTGGAATAACTTTTGTATACGCTGTGATTTACCTATACTTGGTGACATTCTTCTATTATTCTCATTGGAACATCCATGCGTACATGTGTTTTACACCCACTGGTTCCGCTCTTTATTATTATTATTCGCATTGGAACATCCTCATCATGTGTTTTTTACACCGGACTGGTTCCGTCTTTATCATTCTGTTGGAATATCCAATCGTGTGTTTTACGGATCTGGTTCCATCTTTATTATTCTGTTGGAACATCCTCAATAAATGTGAATTTCACGACTGGTTCCGTTATTATTATTCAGGTTGGAATAACTTTGCCTGTCAATCTACCGCATGCATGGTGATTTCTTTTGTTATTCCATTCTTTATTATACCCGGTTGGTTAAAACTTTGACTTCTATACTCCATGAAATTAGTAGAATATCCTTGATATTTGCGTTTCATCCAAAGATCTTTTCATGGAAATATTCTTGATCATTCTTGAATTTTACTAATTTGGGCGTTAATAATTCTGGATAAAATAATTCTTGAACTTGTTTTATTGAATTCTTATATCATTGTCATCATCCTCATGTTTATATTATGTTGAAAGTCATATGTGGCTCAGAGTGCGTATGATGGACTTGGTATGATTATGACCGGAGACTATTCATTGTAATCATGGCCGTAATGTTACAAATGATGTGATAAAAAATCCTCGATGGGCGTAGTGCATTGGTGGGCGATTGTTGGCATGATCATGACCATTAATGAATACACAAATATTCTTGGCCAGTAGTGCATGAATAATTGTGGTCGTGATACTAAAGAATATCCTCGGCGTAGTAGTGCGGGGTGATTCGATGATGTGGAATATTTATTAAAGTTTGAGTCTCAAATTATAACATGATGAAAACCTTTTAAAACCTAAAAGATAGTAGACTTTATTTTCTACTTGACTCTTTTTAATGGATTGCGTATTCATTGCTGCAGATTAAACCGGTTGTCTATTGTATTTTATCGGTTTAACATTGTTGAAGACTATTGATAATTTATTCTGCATTATCTTAGTCATAATATTTCTTCTTTGGGCTAGTTGAGCTCACCCTTTCTTTCTTTCACCGTTTCTCTTGAAAATGAGAATATAGTTTGGGACGAGTCGGGAAGCGAGTGATGGTCCTCAAGATAGCATTAGTAGTCCTCACTATTACAGTAAAATAGTGTGATAATAATCATAATGAGGACTTTTGTTTGAGTTTGTATAATATCTAGTAGACGATATTTGTATTTAAACTCACGCTTTATGTCGTATTGTACCACGGCAGCTTATGTTAATAAGTTGTATTTAAATTACATACCATATGTAAGTGGCGACCAAAGATGGGTGATGTATACCCAATTTTGGGGCGCCATAGTTAGTATCGAGCATAGGATATGATCCTGGCTAAGATGTGAGAATAGTACTAGGAGGGGAGAGGCAGAATACCTTCGCTAGTATGACCTACCTAAGTTTATGTGCTTTATTTTATTGGTTGGCGGAAGATAGGGATAATTTGTTACATGTCAATTAACCTTTTGTTTTGTGGCGATGTCTGAAAATAACATCCGAGAATGTTGAGAATAGCAATGGAGCGCATGCGATCGTTGATTCACCACATATCAATAATCGTGATAATGTGCATCGTGAAGGCGACAATCCTCATACAAAACAACAACACCGACCAAATGATGAATGAGCAAATGTTCGAGGGCTTTATGCAATTTATGCAACAAAGAATGCGAAGCGACTCTCGTCCCAAAACGTAGGTGGAAACACGAAAAACTCTCGGCGGTCACCGCTTAAATAATTCAAGGAGCTGGGACCACCGGAGTTTAAGGGTGAGCTAAAACCACTTCTGCGGAAGCATGGATAAAGCAGATTACCAAGATATTTGATGTCTTGGGATGCTCCGAGGAGCAAAAGGTTCCTTTGCACGCCTTTATGTTGCTGGAGGAGGAAGATTCTTGGTGGAAATCGGTAAAAACGTACTCAACTCCATTGTCTTGAAGATATCTTGGGAGAAGTTCGGGAGTCATTCAACGACAAATACTTTCTGAAAGTATTCGCCATACGGCGAGGAGTGGAGTTTATCAAGTTGGAACAAAACAATATGGCCGTGTCGCAATACGAGGCAAAATTTGCGGAGTTATCACGGTTCGTCCCCACTGTGGATAATGAAGAGAGAATGGCGCGAATGTTTTTAAGAGGTTTGAAGCGGGAGATACGTCAACATCTTATTTCTCATAAACCGTGTTTGTATTCGGATGTTGTAAATAGGGCTCGATTAGTGGAGTGCGATAATGAGTCAACGCAACTAAAAGAGAGCGGTAAGCAAAATTATAATACCAATGAGTAGTCATCGAGCGGTGACAACAAGCGTGGAGGAATCAACGGGCGGATATGGTAACCACTTGGTGGTAATCGGGGCCAAAACAATAAGAATGGACATTTCAAGAAAAGGAGATTCAACAATGATGGAAAGACGTCGGCCACCAAAGATCCATTGTTAAGAAGAAGAAAGACCACCTATCATATGCTTCAAATGCGGAGGAGAGGACACATCGATCAAACTGCGTCATATCGTCCAAAAGCATGTTATAATTGTGGAAGAGAAGGTCACTTAGCTCGATTTTGTCGTTTCCATCAAGACAAATTCACTAGGATGGAGGCACCACCAGGCCATCCCGAAAATTCAAAACCGGTAGTCTGAGGAAAGCGTTTGTTGTGACCTCCCAAAGAGCGAGAATCCGAATGAGGTCATCACGGGTAAAATTATCATAAACTCTAATGAAGTCTATACTTTATTTGATACCGGTTCTACCCATTCTTTATTTCTCCTACTTGCGCTCATCGATTAAATTTGACTCGGGAGAAATTAGACTTTGACTTATCTCATGGAAACTCCGTTGGGAGAAACCTTCATTACATCCACTTGCTTATAAGTCTTGTTTTGTTCAAATCGGTACCTCACATTACCCATCGATCTTATTTCATTAAAAATACTTGCATTTGACGTGATTCTAGGGATTGATTGGTTAACTACTTATCATGCAAAAATTGATTATTTTCGTAAGGTTGTTAGCTTTCATATTCCTAATCAACCTATTATCTTGAATTCAAACGACCAAACCATTAAAATCAATCACGGTCCATCTCAAGCCATAAAGCTATTCGTTTATTGAAAAGCGGATGTCAAGCTTTCTTAGCTCATGTCACGATTTAAAAAAATACGTCGGTTTTGAACGATATTTCTATTGTTAATAAATTTCTGACGTATTCCCCAAGAACTTCTGGCCTACCCCAGGCGTGAAATTGAATTTTGTATCGACCTTGAACCCTAGACAAAACCTATTTCCAAAGCCCCATATCGAATGGCTCCTATTGAACTTCGTGAGTTAAAGACCCAACCGCAGAATTGTTAGACATTGGCTTTATTCGTCCTAGTACTTCTCCTTGGGGTGCTCCCTGTTCTATTCGTGAAGAAGAAAGATGGGAGTATGCGACTTTGTATTGATTATCGGGAGTTGAATCATGTCACCATCAAAAATAGGTATCCATTGCCACGTATTGATGACTGTTTGACCCGATTCACGGAGCCAAATTCTTTTCAAAGATTGATCTTCGTTCCGGATATCACCAATTGAAGATTAGAACCACGACATTCCAAAGACGGCTTTCGAAACTTCAATGCGGGCATTATGAATTCCTAGTCATGTCCTTTGGATTGACTAATGCTCCTACTTTGCCTTCATAGATATGATGAACCGAGTATTCAAGGAATATTTAGATCACTTTGTGGTCGTCTTTATTGATGACATCCTTATTTATTCCAAAATCCGTGAAGATCATGAAAGCAACACTTGAGGTGACACTCCAAAAGCTTCGTGAATATAAGCTTTATGCCAAGTTGAAGAAATGTGAGTTCGGCTTGAAGAAGTAGCATTCCTTGGGCACGTGGTATCAAGTCATGGAATATCCGTTGGCCGAGCAAAGATTGAAGCTATTCAAAGTTTGGAACAACCTAAATCGTTGGCCAAAGTCGTAGCTTTCTCGGTTTAGTTGGTTATTATCGGAGATTCGTGGAAGGATTTTCTCGAATCGCTACTCCATCGACTCAAATGACTTCGGAAAGATCAAAGTTCGGTTGGAGCGAAGAATGTGAGAAGAGTTTTCAAGAACTCAAGAGAGACTTATTTCACCACCGCTACGACAATACCATCCGGCTCGGAGGATTTGTCATCTCTGATGATGCTTGAGCAAAGGGTTGGGATGTGTTCTTATGCAACATGGAAAAGTTATAGCTTATGCCTCGCGATAACTCAAAGAATATGAGAGAGAATTATCCTACTCATGATC
The DNA here is from genome assembly GCA_020205615.1 of Panax quinquefolius. NCBI lineage: Eukaryota > Viridiplantae > Streptophyta > Magnoliopsida > Apiales > Araliaceae > Panax > Panax quinquefolius. The sequence goes on along the minus strand of CM035155.1, from coordinate 154,909,679 downwards.
TAGAGTTAGCAAATTGTTGTCTTTACCTTAAAATTTGGAGGCATTACTTGTTGTATGGGAGAAAGTGGAGATCTTTACGGATCATAAAAGCCTCAAATATTTCTTCACTCAAAAGGAACTCAACATGCGACAACGACGTTGGCTTGAACTGTTGAAAGATTATGATCATACCATCCAATACCATCCTGGAAAAGCGAGCGTGGTAGGCGGCGCGTTGAGTAGAAAATCATATGCAAAGTCTGAGTGCGATATTGTCAACGTATGAGGCCCATTTGTGTGACTTGCAAAGGATGAAGATAGAGTTAAAGACTCGAGGACGCGTGTGATGATAGCAAGTATACTGAGTAGAACCAACTTTAATCGATAAAGTTAAAGTCGCTCATTCTACTGACACACAGAGCGATCGTATGAAGAAGAAAGTCAAGAAGGTCTTTATCTTAGGAAGCAAGAATCGATGAAGAAGGAATACTTGAGTCAACTCCGGACTTTGTGTTCCTAACTAACGACGATTTAAAGTATAATATCATGATGGAGGCGCACAACACACCATTTGCAATCCATCTCGGGAGTACCAAAATGTATCATGATATTAAATCGCCATACATTTTGGTGGAGCAATATGAAGAGAGAGATAACTGCTTTTATCTCAAGGTGTCTAACTTGTCAACGAGTTAAAGCGGAGCATCAAGTACCAAAAGGTCCATTGCAACCACTTGAAATTCCGGAATGGAAGTGGGAGCACATTACCATGGATTTCGTTCTGGGGTATTCCTAAGGTTTCTCAAGGCATTGATGCGATTTGGATCATTGTTGATAGATTGACCAAGTCTGCTCATTTCTTACCGACACGAGAAACTTATACACTTGAACGTCTTGCTCGTATGTATATAAACGAGATTGTAAGATCGCATGGTATCTTAGGTATCCATAGTTTCGATCGAGACCCAAGATTCACTTCACGATTTTGGGTTAGTTGCAAAAAGCTATGGGCACAGACTTACGGTTTAGCTCGGCATATCATCCTCGAGACGAGACGGACGATCGGAGAGGACTATTCAAACTCTTGAAGATCTATTAAGAATCTGTGTCCTTGATTTCAAGGAGTTGGGACAAGTTCTTACCATTGGTGGAGTTTTCTGAACAACAATTATCAAGCAAGTATTGGCATGGCTCCATTCAAGCGTTGTATGGAAGAAAGTGTCGTTCTCCAAAGATATCTTTGGGATGAGGTGGGTGAAGCAACGTTGTTGGGACTTTGGAGTTGAATACGATGATGACGGAAAAGATTCAAACGATCCGACAACGACGTATAAAAACCTCACAAAATCGACAAAAAGTTATCTTGATCTTCATGAAAGGACGTGAAATTCGATATAGGAGATCATGAGTTGTTAAAAGTTGCTCCATGGAAAGGAGTTACAAGATTTGGAAAGAGAGGAAAACTTAATCCTCGATTCATCGGGTCCATTTTAATCCTCGATCGAGTAGAATCGCGTGGCTATAGACTCGCTTTCTGCTTGAAATATGTCTCGTGTTCATAACGCTTTTCACATATCCATGTTACGTAAATATGTGAAAGACCCGAACCACATTATTGAGTTAGAAATCCAGGACGAAATAGCGGAAGATTTGACGTATGAAGAGGTTCTGTTCAAATCTTGGATAAGAAGGAACATATTCTACGCTCGAAGGTTATACCTCAAGTCAAAGTTTGGTGGAGGAACCACGATGTTGAGGAAATGACTTGGGAGTTAGAATCAAAAATGAAATCAAGGTATCCTTACCTCTTGACATACCGTATCGTACCCTAATTTCGAGGAAAAATTTCATAAGAAGGGGAGGTTGTAAGACCCCAACTTTTATAAATAAAGATGAATTTTTCTATAAATATTATTTTTGAATATTATGGAATAAATTTGATATAATTTTATAGTTGTGGGTAATATTTATAAATTTTGCAAAAGTATGCAAGTTGTTATAAAATATTCGTTTGGTGGGGAATATTCTTTTTAGGAATATTAAATACAACGGCTCAAATCATTGGTGGACCCCACAATGAATTATTATCATTTGATTGAGAAAACGACAAATATATTTTATAAAAATAACTACGCCCGGAGGTGTTACATGATTAAAAGCTGTTGAACTACCCGGTGGTAAAGTAATACGATGTCTGGCGTGGTTGCATAGTAGCACACGGTATTGATTATTGATCTTTACGTGAGAAGTCACTTCACTATTCTCAATTATTACTACTGATAATTCTTTGCATCATATCTCTTATATTATTGATTCAATTATTGTCACAATTATCATCTCAGATAATATGTTATAGTATTAAATCAATAATTGAGACGACAAGTTATAAATGATTAATAATTGTTGAAAGATTAAATATGTGTTATGATTTGTGGTAAGTTTGATTATTTTATGGGGGCTCATATGTCATCATCTAAGAGTCTCTTCAATCAATAGTAATTACCTTGTGAATAGTATTTACCTTAAATCGATAGTAATTACCTTCGTCGATAATAATTACCCTTGTGAATAGTATTTACCTTCGTCAATAGTATTTACCTTCGTTAATAGTAATTACCTTTACCAGACGTCGAACCACTTGTCGTTTCACATTCAAACGTCGAACCACTTGTCGTTTCACATTCTGAGCGTCGAAACCACTTTTCTTTTCACATCATTAGTCGTCAAGCCACTTGCCTTTTCACACGGCGGTGCTAAGCTAGAAATCTTCTATAAATAGAGGCCTAGGGCTTCATTATTTTCACGAAATTCATTCAAGCTATAGAGAGAAAGTATAGAAAGAATAAGAGAGAAGAAGAAGAGTATTTTGTTTACTACACTGCATGCGGATTCAATCTCCTACCAAAAGTAAGGGTGTTATTCTTTCTTATTCATGAAGAGAATGTTGTTATTCCATTGCTTATTATTACATTGGAATAACTTTGTATCGCAGTTTACCTATACTTGGTGACATTCTTCTATTATTCATTGGAACATCACATGCATGTGTTTTACACGGACTGGTTCCGCTCTTTATTATTATTACATTGGAACATCACATGCATGTGTGTTTTACAGGACTTGGTTCCGCCTCTTTATTATTATTCTATTGGAACATCACATGCATGTGTTTTACACCTGGTTTCGTCTTTATTATTATTATTTTGGAACATCCACATGCATGTGTTTTACACCGGACACGGTTCCGTCTTTATCATTCTGTTGGAATATCCTATCTCGCAGTGTTTTACACCGGGATCCGTTCCATCTTTATTATTCTCATTGGAACATCCCGCTTGCATTGAATTTCACGACACCGGTTCCGTTATTATTATTCGATTGGAATAACTTTTATCTATCTGGTCTGCGCATGCGTGGTGATTTCTTTTGTTATTCCATTCTTTATTATACCCAGGTTGGTTAAAACTTTGACTTCTATACTCTATGAAATTAGTAGAATATCCTTGATATTTGCGTTTCATCCAGATATCTTTCATGGAAATATTTTTCGATCATTCTTGAATTTTACTAATTTGGGCGTTAATAATTCTGGATAAAATAATTCTTGAACTTGTTTTATTGAATTCTTATATCATTGTCATCATCCTCATGTTTATATTATGTTGAAAGTCATCCATGGCACATAGTGCATAGATGGACTTGGTATGATTATGACCGAGAGACTATTGGTTATAATCATGGCCGTAATGTTACAAATGATGTGATAAAAAATCCTCGATGGGCGTAGTGCATTGGTGGGCGAGGTTGTTGGCATGATCATGACCATTAATGAATACACAAATATTCTTGGCCGTAATGCATGAATAATTGTGGTCGTGATATTAAAGAATATCCTTGGCCGTAGTGCGTGGGGGTGATTTGATGATGTGGAATATTTATTAAAGTGAGTCTCATTATATACTGATGATGAAAAACCTTTTAAAACCTAAAAGATAGTAGACTTTATTTTCTACTTGACTCTTTTAATGGATTGCATATTCAGCTGCGATTAGCTAAGCGGGTTGTCTATTGTATTTTATCGGTTTAACATTGTTGAAGACTATTGATAATTTATTCTCGCATTATCTTAGTCATAATATTTCTTCTTGGGCTAGTTGAGCTCACCCTTTCTTTCATTGTTTTCTTTGAGAAATGAGAATATAGGCTGGACGACGCCTGGGGAAGCAGTGATGGTCACGAAGATAGCATTAATAGTCCTCACTATTCAGTAAAATAGTGTGATAATAATAAGCGTAATGAGGACTTTTTGTTTGAGTTTGTATAATATCTAGTAGACGATTTTGTATTTAAACTCACGGTTTATGTCGTATTGTACCACGACGCTTATGTTAATAAGTTGTATTTAAATTACATACCATGTAAGTGGCGACCAAAAAGATGGGTGATGTATACCTAATTTTGAGGCGTCACAAACCCGACTTACTTGAACCGGAATCCGATCGGACGGACAACGGCATGCAGGCAGCAAGGTGGGTTTGAACCATGCCTTGGCTAGGTCTTCTTCCTTCCACAAAAGTGGGGTGCCCCTTGGGGCCCTTCCCATTGAGCAAACATCCCATATATAATGACTTCACATTTTCTTCACACATCCGATGTGGGACTATGCAATTTACAACATATCAAGTAGGTGACTTTGAAGTCAATTTTCTCATTCAATTTCTAATGGATTTGAACAAATAAGTATACCACGTTATACTCCTCACAGAGGAGAATGTATATGTCCATAGACCCGACATTTTCAGAGTGTCGATCCCATATTAAATTGAGCCTCAAAATGCTCTAATATTTAATGTTTCAAATACCATTTCCAACAATCCCCCACATGAATGTAAAATTGCCTTTACATTATGTAAAATATGTTATGAATATGCAGACACTAGTTCGAGTACATGAGAAAAGATATTTCATCGGTTAAGTAGCTGAAGTGGCTTTGAACATGCCTAGTAAAATCTATCTCAGTTTACTTGGCTAATCGATGAACTTGATGTCTTTGAACTGTCACCTTTTTGTGTAAACCAAGATAATAGAATTCACAAAATATCTCTTCAGACATAGTTGGTTCTCACGTTTGTGTTCATTTTGGCCTTGAAACACCTCTTGGTTCCGTGAGTATATTTGTGACGCCCCCAAAATAGGTATACATCACCTATTCTGAGTTGTCAATACATGGTACAGAAACAACTACAACTTTATTATTACAACAGGAAAGCTGTGAGTTTGAATACAAATATTATCTTCAGACAATATCTATACTCAAATAAATCCTCATCACATTTATTGATACATTATTTTACAAAATGGTGAGGACTACTAAACAATCCTTTCTAAAACCTTCATTCCATACCCCAGGCTAGTACTACTTCGCTTATATTCTAGCCTCTGACGAGAAGAAAAATGGAACAAAAAGGAAAAGGGTGAGCTCAACTAGCCCGAAGAAAGAATATTATGACTAAGATAATATACAACAAATTACCGTTAGTCTTCAACAGGGGAAAATCTAATAGAATCTGATAGACAACAAATTTTAAATCAATATTCGCAATGAAAATAATAATTCATTAGAAGAGTTAAGTAGAGAATGCAAACTACTATCTTACATGTATGAATTTAAAAGTTCATCGTCTATCTTTTATCCCCTGTAACATCAATCAATATACATCTGGAATCAAATATTCATCTTTGCTTCTGGGCCAAAGATATTCATCGATTAATCATGTTCATCTAAACACTGTTCATCTTTGCATTACTGACGAAGATATTCTTGAAATCATTCATCTTTTACTTCTGGGGCGAAGATATTCAATAATATCATCATTTAAGACCGAGGATGATGAAAAATATTTTTAAGAAACGAATCCAAAGGTGAAACAAAATGACAAGGATTAAGGATTAAGGATTCGTACTTTGTTTTATCCACGTCCAAAATACCTCAAAAAAATAATCATAGGGGTGTAAAATTCAAGAATGATCAAAACATGGATATAATCAAAGCTAGTATCCGAATAGATATTTTGGACAAAAAGAAAAAATTTTATTTTTCTATTGAATAAGTGTAGATATCGTGAATAGTCTGAGTATCGTGAATAAGTAACTCAGACACCAAAGATAGAAATTCCACAAAAATATCTTCACGCTTCATGAATAGTACTAAATGAATAGTAACTTTCGTGAATAATAACTCATGAATAAGAACCCCAGACATGAAAAAGTTCCAAATTTGATAAAAAGTTTCAACCAATATTTCAAAGATAATGATATTGAAGAAATAATATCATTTAAGAAGAAAATAACATCCCTTACCTCGAAAGATTAAGTACTTACAAATTGGAATCTGGGATATAGTCTTTGAAGGGACTTTACCGCCGTATAACAATACTCAAAGTATACTCAAAATACTCACAAGAATACGCTCGATAATATAGAGAAAACTTGATTTACGGTGTGATTTTCAATTCTAACCTAAGCACCTATTTATAGAAATTCTTTAGAAAACACAAAAGCGAAAAAATTTAATAAATTAATAATATAATTATATAAATTTCCTACACATGCCTAGAATCTGATTTCACCATCAAACACATGCCACATTCTAGAAAAAGTAAGAAAAAATGTTTTCTAATTTTAAATATTTTAAACTTCCAAAAATCAATTATTTGAGACTTGAACTTCAATAATTCATAATAAATAGCCTTTTCATCAGAAAATTCAAATCTCCAATTTTTATAGGAAATTCAATTCTCTACAACTTTGCGAGAAGAAAGTTTTTCCAAATTCCAAATAGAAATTGGCCAAAATCCTGAAATCCAAGCGATTTTACATTTATAATCAAATTTCAATCGATAAATGGGGTCCACCGAGCATGTTTAACATGTTTTAAACATTTATTGCAACAAAATACTCTTCCTCCTCGTATACTCATATATCCCACATTCGTTGTAAAAATATCACCATTATTATATTATTAAAATATAATAATATATTTAAATAATTATTTTATCGAGAAAAAGATAAAATTTCAATTTTCAACAATTGTCACATTAAAATTTTTCTCCATCTATATCCACATAAAATCAATATTTTCCTCATCATATGAATCAATAATTAATTATTCACAAATAATATTACGAAATCACAATATTGGCTAAACCGAGCGGTTCCAGGAAGAGGGGCTTTCGAATAAGAATTTCTCCTTCTTGGCGCGCAATTAGGTGACCAAACCTCTCCTTAAGCAGAACTTTCTAGACATTGCCAATAATGTTATCTAATAATATTATTCGAGATAATATGAATTATTACTTGATAATGAAAAATATTGTGTAATGTGAATTATTAAACAACAACGATATAAAATATCAACGCAACAATTATTAACTCAATAAAATCTTTGAGCAAGTAATTACGTAACCATTATTGAGTAGTGCCTTCACGTAAGAATCAATAATTGGTGCAATCTGGTGTATTCTTGTGTTTTAACCACCGAGTATATTTTAACAATGATAATCTAGTAATAACTACTGTAGATTATTTTTAACCAACTTATATTTGTCGCTTTTCTTCATCCAATCGCTTTTCAGTTATGGGGCCCACATTATCGCATTTGTTGTAAATGCGAATATTCTCCGACAGTACGAATATTCCACGACCAAACGAATATTCCCCGACAACAATGAATATTTTATAACTACTTGCTTATTTTGAAATATTTGCGTATTTTACCCCTAACTATCCACATTAATCACATCAACCCTTACTATTTCAAAATAATAAATAGAGAAAATTAAATTTCATTAATAATAAGTTGGGGTCTTACAATATTAGAGAATTCAGCCTTCAAAATTCTCACAGAAGTGGCCCCCTTCTTACTCACGTAGGTGACTTCTATCAAGAGTATCCTGCAATACCCCACTTGAACAAATTTTAAGATATAAAAATATTTAAAAGCATAACTTATCCTGATTCTCGCGGCAGATGTGCACTATCTCATTTTAGGAATGGTTAAGAGTAAATATCTCCTCAGTGCTGTACTGAGTACTACATAGTTCGGTTTGTCCATTGAACCTAGATCTTGGGATCTCCAGTCAGCTAGGTTGGGTTGCCACTATGACGACTCTTATTTAAACAGTAGGCTTTAAACCCATTACCCCTCGATGATTTTTCCACTTGCTCTCTTGTTAAACCTTTCGTAAACGGATCCGCAATATTATCTTTTGACTTTACATAGTCAATTGAGATAATTCCATTTGAGAGCAATTGTCTAACGGTATTATGTCTTCGTCGTATATGCCGCGACTTACTGTTATATAAATGACTATGTGCTCTTCTAATCGCTGATTGGCTATCACAGTGTATACATATAGCTGACACATGTGATGCCCCCAAAATAGGTATACACGACCCATTCTGAGTCGCCAGATATCACACTATAAAAATCAAATACAAACTTCAAGTATACAACTGTTGAACTATCGTATAGAATACGACCACAGTTAAGGTTTGAGTTTTAATACAATATTGTCTCATAGACAGTATCCAAACTCAAATTGTTACAATGCCATATAAAATACAGCAGCAAAAATTTTAAGACCCCAAAGAAGAACGAGAAGATTACTATCATATTCATTCTAATGAGGTGCACTTTTGACGCTTTCAAAGTTGGGTTCTCATCACCCTATTGTTGTTACGCCAAAATCAATTATTAAGTGACGTATAAATCGACACACACACGACAGGTCCTCAATACAATTATCATTGCATGTAATGCCGCTTTTATAATGTATTGAGAAACTTGACGATCTCGAACCATCACACTATTTCCTCGTTATCCCATTTCGACCCGCCTACACTCTTATTACAGAAAAGGAATTGTGAAAGCAAAAGGGTGAAACACAACTAGCCCAGATAAAGAATATCATGACTAAAGATAATTAAATTATCAATAGCTTTCATCAATAATAAATCAGAGATTTAGAACATATGGTAGATGATAAAAATTTTCAACCATAAGTACAGCGGAACGAACAATCCATTAGAAGAGTCAAATAGACCATCAGATCTATTATCTTCTCTATGTTAAAAGTCCACCGATAATGTTTTATCTCTGCAACATCAATCAACAATTCCTGTCCACAATCATATGAATAACTCATAATCATAATTGTGGTTCTAAATTCCTCTTCGCACCCAGGACGAAGATAATTTTTATCACCTATCTTTACCTGAAATATCAAAAATCATGGTTATACCAAATCACAATTTATGCTCATAATCATACTAATTAAATCATCTTTGCACTACGGCCAAAGATATTCATTTTTATCACATCTATGAATTAATATTTCATTGCTGAGACTCAGCTCAATAATTAATCTACATCATCGAATCATCCCTGCATTACAGGCCAAGTATATTCTTTAGTATCACGACCACGAATTATCCATGCATTACGGGCCAAAGATAATCGTGTTTTCATCAACGGACCTGATCATGCCATAAAATAATTCATCTTTGCACTTCTTGGCAAGAAGAAATTCATAGCCATAATCATACCAAAAACTGTCCATCAATGCACTACGGGTCAATGAGGACTTTTTCCACATCATTTGTAACATTACTGTCATGATTATACCGAATAATCCATGTTCATAATCATATCAATTCCATCTATGCACTACAGGCCACAGATGACTTTCAACATAATATAATCATGAGGATGATGACAATATTATAAGCATTACTCAAACGAAATCAAGGATAAATATTAAATACTTTAAATTTATCCAAATATTATCAATCACTTAATAAAATCATAATCTAATATTGTTAATATTATAACAATATTTTAATCACTTCTTAAACTTATAAACAATTTAATTTAATTGATTACACTTTACCAAATAATACATTTAATCATTCAAAATGCCACTCATAAGATTTCATCACCAATAATCAAATCACTCATCAAAAATCTGCATATACCTTATATAGAATTTTCAAGCCATAAAATTCTATTTACCAATTTTTTAACTTCACATAACATATTTAATTCATATGTTCGTAACTAAACCATTTTTATGAAAAATACTAAATCAGTCCCAAAAATTATTCTTTTTTGGGATTTAACAGAATATAGTCCCATATTGAACATATATTTTTCTCATAATTTTTAAAATTCATTTACTATTTTTTAAAAATCAATTTCTAATTAATTTCTTAAGAAATTAGCTACCTCAAGGTTAACTCCAAAAATTCCTAAATCATGGCAGGATCTTACACATGTTAACGTGAGCTTCCAGTTTAAATTTCATAGTCATCGGAGTTATAGAACTCCGGTTATAGCGTTTTTCGTCGAAAAAACTTAAATATTGAAATAGTCATAACTTGCTCATTTTAAGTCAGGATGAGCTCATTTTTGGACAGGAGGTACTTTATACCATATATTTTCATGTCCCAAAAGGCCTAAATTTTTTTCATAATTTATAAGGCCGAAAATGCCCTTTTAAAATTTTGGACAGTAGCCTTTTTGGAAATTTCGGTTTTTAACTCCTTTGCTAAAATCAGTCCACACGAAAATCTACAACACTTTTTTTAGTGATTCCACTTGGATAAGTTAGGAAACTCATAGATCTAACTCTAGATGTTGACCACACTCAAAAATTCGATATATAATAGGAGATATAGTCAATTAAATTTTATGTTTCATTTTCACCAAAATCTGATTTTTCAACCCTTTGTGATTTCTAAGAAACTTTCATGTTTTCATATAATAACCAACATAACTCATCATAACACTTACTAATACCACATATTCCCATGATTTTTATCAGTCCAATGCTTTTATTATGACTTTCATCATAATCCACGTAATGCATTATTTGCATAATTTAATAAGGAATGAAATCTGAAAGGATCATTCACCGTGCACGTGGTAATCCACATAGACGAGTTATTCAATGAAATAATAAAAATAGAATAACGAAAGGATTCACCATGTAATGCGATAGACTGCCACGCACGGTTATTCCCAATGAGAATAATAAATAATGGAACCGGTCGTCCCGTAACGCTTGTAGCGGGATATTCCAACGAGAATAATAAAGAATGGAATAACAACGAAATCACCATGTATGTGATAGGCCTTTACAGGCGAGTTATTCCAACGAATAATAAAGAAACGAGAATCAAGTCGGTGAAATTCACACCCAAGCGGGATATTTCAAATGAATAATAAAGAATATAATAACAATGATAAGTCACCGTAAATGATGATCGCATAGACGGAGTTATTCAACATAATAATAAATAATGGAACCAGGTCCCAAAATAAATGCCTTGGCAGGATATTCCGACGAATAATAAAGAACGGAATAATAGAAGAATTTCACCGTGTATGCGGTACTTTTACATAAGCAGGTTATTCCAACATAATAATAAAGAATGGAATAACGGAAGAATTTCACCATGTATAGGGTAGATACATCCCAAAATTTTTTAAATAAAAGGAATTTCCTTTATTTATTATTTTGAAATAGTAAAGTGGATTTGATTAATGTAGTTAGTTATGGGTAAAATCTGTAAATATTTGAATAAGCAAGTGGTGATAAAATATTCATTATCGTTGGGAATATTCGTTTGGTCAAATGGAATATTAAATCTTTGTGGGGAATATTAAATACTGACAGTACTTGATCTTTTGTGGGCCCATAACTAGAAGCGATTGGATGAAGAAAACGACAAATATAAGTTGTTTATAAATAACGGCGTGGTTATTCACAGATTATCTTGTTGGAATACGGTGGTTAAAACACTTATTAATCGGCGTTGTTGAGCGATGATACACGGTATTGCACCATTATTGATTCTTACGTAAAGGGCCTTTTCGATAATTATTACGATAATTACTTATTCGATTATTTTATTTTATTGATTCAATAATTGTTGCGTTGATATTTTATATTCTTGTTGTTTTTCATAATTGTCATTACACGTGATTTTTTTTTATTATCGAAGCAATAATTCATATTATCTGAATAATATTATTAGATAACATTATTGGCAATGTCTAGTAAGGGTGGATTTGATTAATGTGGTTAGTTATGGCTCTATGCGTATACTTGACATCATCGCACTCGTTCCCGCATATGGTCTTCTACTCAATGCGCCGCCTACCACGTTAAACTTTACCGGGATGGTATTGAATAGTGTGGTCGTAGTCTTTCAATAGCTCGAGCCAACGTCATTTCTGCGTACGTGTTGAGTTCTTTTGAGTGAAGAAATATTTAAGGCTTTTATGGTGCGAATATATCTCCACTTTCTCCCCATATAGATAGTGCCTCCATATTTTTAACGCGGCGGCGATTGCTTTATGACTCTAGATCATGAGTAGGATAATTCCTCTCATACTCTTTAAGTTGTCGCGAGGCATAGGCTATGACTTTCCCACGTTGCATGAGAACACATCCTAACCCTTTGCTGAAGCATCGTTTGTGAATAACAAATCCATCCGAACCGGATGGTATTGTTAGAAACAGTCTTAGAAATAAGTCTCTCTTAAGCTCTTGAAACTTTTCTCGCGTTCTTGCCTCCCTCGAAGCGAATTTTGTATCCTTAGGGTTAAATTTGAGTTAATGGAGTAGCGATTCGAAAAACCCTTCCACGAATCTCCGATAATAACCAAATAAGCCCAAAAACTACGTCTTGATCGAAACTTGGTTGCTCTAACTTTGTATTGCTTGAAATCTTGGCCGATCAATGAGATACTCCATGTTTCGACACCACGTGCCCAAGGAATGCTACTTCCTCGAGCCGAACTCGCATTTCTTCAATTTGGCATATAGTTGGTTTTCACGAAGCCTTTGAGTACCGAATTTCAAATGGTGCTCATGATCTTCACGGCTTTTGGAATATATGAGGATGTCATCAATAAAGACAACAACGAATTGATCCAAATATTCCTTGAATACTCGGTTCATCATATCCATGAAAGCCATGAAGCATTAGTTAGTCCGAAAGACATGACTAAGAATTCATAATGCCCATACTGGGAGTTACGAAGGCGATCTTTGGAATATCCGCCTAATTCTCATCTTGGTGATGATATCCGGAGCGAAGATCGATTTTGAAAAGAATTGTGCCCTCTTGCAATTGGTCGAATAAGTCATCAATACGAGGTGGGGATACCTATTCTTGATGGTGACATGGTTCAATTCCGATAGTCAATACAAAGTCGCATACTCCCCGCTCTTTCTTCTTTACAAATAAAACAGGAGCACCCCCGAGGAGATGTCTTGGATCGAATGAAACCGATGTCCAACAATTCCTCGTAGTTGGACCTTTAACTCTGAAGTTCAATAGGAGCCATTCGATATGGGGTTTTAGAAATGGGCTTTGTACGAGGTTCAAGATCAATAAAAATTCAACTTCACGTTACGGGGTAGACCGGAAGTTCTTCTGAAATCGTCGGGAAAGTCAATAACAACGAAATATTATTCAAATTTGGCGTGTCTTTATTCAAATCCATAACATGGGCTAAGAAAGCTTGACATCCGTTTTTTAATAAGCGAATAGCTTTATGATTAGATATGACGATGATCGATTTTAATGGTTTAGTTGCTTGAATTCATTCAACGGGTTGGTTAGGAATATGAAAACTAACACACTTACGAAACAATCAATTTTGGCATGATGAGTAGTTAACCAATCAATCCACAAAATCACATCAAAAGCAAGTATCTTTAAAGAGATAAGGTCAATGTGTGAGTAATGGTGCCAACTTGAATCAAACAAGATTTATAAACGATTGGATGTGATGAAAGTTTCTCTAACGGAGTTTGTGAGACCCCAGTTTTATCAATAAAGATTTAAATTTTGTGAAATAATTTTTAATATTATGGTGTGAATTTGAGATAATATTATAGTTGTGGGTAGTATTTATAAATTTTGCAAAGTATGCAGTGGTTATATTATATTAGATTGGTGGGGAATATTAGGTTTAGCGAGGGAATATTAAGACAACGGCTCAATCATTGGTGGACCCCAGCGAAATTATTGTCGGATTGAGAAAATGACAAAAATATTTTATTGAAATAACGGCGGAAGTTTTACCGGTAGTTCTTGTTGAACTACTTTCGGTAGTAAAATGCGATGTCGTGTGGTTGCGTAGTAGCCTTACGGTGTTGATTATTGATGCTTATGTGAGAAGTCACTTTCGGTTTGATTCCATTATTGTCGATTAATAATATGAATTATTATAGCGATAATGACGTTTTGTTTTATTAAGTATTTATTAACGTAATAAAAGCGAAACATCTTTATATAAAATAGAATACTTTATTAAAGTTATTACATAAATAGAATATATTATATTTTATTATGCATAGTGTTGCGTAGTGTTTTTTGTAGTGTTTTGCATAGTATTGCGTAGTGTTTGCATAGTAAAATGTTTTTATATAAATAGAATATATTATATTTTATTTAAAAGATTTTTCTTTAAATATGGACCGTCAGATTAAAATAAATCAATACTGACTAGTTAAATGGATTAATTCTTATGCATTCCATTTTCCTATAAATAGAAGCTCATTCCTTCATTATTTTCTTACGAATTCATTTGAAACTCTAGAGAGAAAATTATAGAGAGAAGCTATAGAGAAAATTATAGAAAGAAGAAGAGTATTACGCTACTTCATTTACTTTTATATTCGGTTCTTTTTACGGTAAGAGGTGTTATTCTTTCTTCTTGAAGAGAACTTCATTATTCCATTCATTATTATTACATTGGAATAACTTTTGTAAAAGTGGCATACCTATACATAACTTTTGTATGGCATATCTATACTTGGTGAAATCCTTATATTATTCCATTGCTTATTATTACATTGGAATAACTTTGTATCTGTGATTTACCTATACTTGGTGACATTCTTCATTATTACATTGGAACATCACATGCATGTGTTTTACAGGACACAGTTTCCGTTTTATTATTACTGTTGGAACATCACATGCGTGTGTTTTACAGGACACTGGTTAAAATCTTTATCATTCTGTTGGAATATCTATCATGTGTTTTACAGGATCAGGTTCCATCTTTATTATTACATTGGAACATCACATCGGTGTGAATTTCACACGACACAGTTCCGATTATTATTATTACTGTTGGAATAACTTTGTCTACATCACAATCTGCGTGCGTGGTGATTTCTTTTGTTATTCCATTCTTTATTATACCCAGTTGGTTAAAACTTTGACTTATATACTCCATGAAATTAGTAGAATATCCTTGATATTTCGTTTCATCCATATCTTTCATGGAAATATTCTTACGATCATTCTTGAATTTTACTCTACAAAGCAAATGCTCTTGTTGACAATTTGGGCGTTAATAATTCTGGATAAAATAATTCTTGAACTTGTTTTATTGAATTACTTATGTCATTGTCATCATCCTCATGTTATATTATGTTATCTTTGGCTTACGTGCGTAGATGAACTTAGTATGATTATGACCGGGGATCATTCGGTATAATCATGACTTGATATAAATGATGTGACAAAAAGTCCTCGATGGCACATGTAATGCGATGGATGGATAGTTTTTGGTATGATTATGACCGAGGGGTGATTCGGTATAGTCATGACCATTGATAACTTGATGAAAATCCTTGGCCAGTAGTGCGGGGATGATTAGATGTGGTGGTTTATTTTTTAAAATTTGAGTCTCGTGATAAAAATTGATGAAAACCTTTTAAAACCTAAAAGATAGTAGACTTTATTCTCTCTTGACTCTTTAATGGATTGCTTATTCAAGCTGCAGATTAAACTTGGTTGTCTATTGTATTTTATCGGTTTAACATTTGTTGAAGGCTAATGATAATTTATTACGCATTATCTTAGTCGTAATATTTCTTCTTGGGCTAGTTGAGCTCACCTTTTCTTTCACTTTTTTCTTGAGGAAATGAGAACATAAATTTGGAGACGAGTCGAGGGAGCGGAGTAATGGTCGAGAGGATAGCATTAGTAGTCCTCACTATTACATGAAATAGTGTGATAATAGTTGTAATGAGGACTCCTTTTGAGTTTGTATAATATCTAGTAGATAATATTTGTATTCAAACTTCATGGTTTATGTCGTATTATTATACACTGACGTTATATTAGTAAGTTGTATTTGAATTTATGTACCATGTAAGTGGCGACCCAAGATGGGTGACGTATTTAATTTTAGAGCGTCACGGTTGGTATCAAAGCCGTAAGTGTGAAGCCAGCGGTGACTTCGTTGATGGGGAATGCAAAGCCGGACTCTCCGTATACCTGTCTTTCGATTAATGATAGAAATACTAATGTGAGGCTTGACACAGTTGGTGTCCAGAGTCAGCTTAGTATCGAGGATAAGTAAAGAGCCCGACCTCTCCTTGGTGACTTCTGTTGATGGGGATGCTTGGCCGACTCTCCGTAGGGGACGCCAGATTCTCGTGATGGCAAGCAATAAGTACCACTTTGAGGTCTTGTCCACGGTTGGGACACGAGATTTACAGGTTAGTTATCGAGCTTGGGGATATGATCCTGCTAAGAGAGGTGAGAATAGTACTAGGAGGGAGAGGGCGGAAATTCCTTGTTAGTATGACCTACCTAAATTTATTTGGTATTTAATTGAATCGGTCGATGTATAGGGATAATATGTGATATGTTAATTAACCCTTATTTTGTGGCGGTGTTTGAAAATGGCATCCGAGAATGTTGAGAATAGCAATGAAGCACATGAGAGTGTTGATTAGAATTTCTCAAACAAAAGGTAACGACTAACAACACGATAATAATCATCTTTGTGGCGGCGGCCTATCGAACAATGATAACCATCGTGGGAAATTATCATGCTTAAGAATGGTAACCACTTCGGTGGTAATCATGGCAAAGATAATAGAAGTGGAAATTTCAAGAAGAGAAGGTCATTTAGCTCGATTTTGTCATTATAGTGAAGTCGTATCCATTTGGGATAGTGGCACCAAAAGCGGATCTGAATAAAAACAAAATCGGTGGTTTCGGGAAGAAGCGTTTTTGACTTCTCAAAAGTGGGTAACGAACGAAGTTAGTACGGGTTGAGTTAATTATAAATTCTTGCGAAGTCTATACCTTATTAGATACTGGGTTCTACCCATTCTTTTATCTCTCTCTTGCTTTGCGTTCAGCGTTTAAATTTGACTCAGGAGAAATTAGACTTTGATTTATCTATTGAAACTTCGTTGGGAGAAACCTTCGTTACCTCCACATTTTTATTAATCTTGTTGTTTCAAATAAACACTTTCACGTTACTGTCGATCTTATCTCTTTGAAAATACTTGCCTTTGAGGTAATTTTGAAAAGCGATTGGTTAACTACTCATCATTACTTTTTTAAAAGGTTGTTAGCTTTTATATTCATAACCAACTTTTGTTATCTGAATTCAAAGTAACGAAACCCTAAAGTTAATCATTGTTATATCAAGCCATAAGTAAAAGAGCCCGATCCTTTCATTGTTAACTTCGTTGTGTGGAATGCTTGTGAAGCGGACTTTCTGTAGGCGACATCGTGAATGAAGATGGCAAGTTTATAGGTATCGTTGTGAGGTCTTATCTAGGTTAAGGGATAGAAGTCACAGTTGGTATCGATGTGACGTCTTATCCAAGTCTTGGATAAAATGTGATTTTGAATGATATTTCTATCATTAATAAATTTCTTGGCGTATTCTTGAAGATTTCCTAGCCTACCCTAGGCGTGAAATCGAATTTTGTATTGACCCCGATCTGAAAACCCATTTCTTAAACCCTCGAATATTTCTTGACTAAATAAGCGTTTACGTGGTTTATGATGAAAGTCATAATAAAAGCATTGGAATAATGAAAATCATGGGTATATGAAGTATTAGTAAGTTTTATGATGAGTTATGTTGGTTAGTATGTGAAAACATGAAAGTTTCTTAGAAATCACAAAGAGTTGAAAATCAGATTTTTGGTGAAAAAAGCGTAACATGAAATTCAATTGACCATATCTCCTATTATATTTTGAATTTTTGAATGTGGTCAAGTCCTAGAGTTAGATCTATGAGTTACCTAACTAATCCAAGTGGAATTACTGGAAAAGGTGTTGTAGATTTTTGTGTGGACTGATTTTAGCAAAGGAGTGCAAAGCTGCAAAAATCGAAAAACTTCTGCCATGATTTTAGAGAGGCTGTTTCGGCCACTTAAATTATGAGAAAATTCTGGCCTTTTGGGACATGAAAGTATATGGTATAAAGTACCTCCTGTCCAAAAATGAGCTCATTCGACTTAAAATGAGCAAGTTATGACTATTTCAATATTTAGGTTTTAAAATGAAAAAGCAGCTATAACTTAGAGTTCTATAACTCCGATGACCATGAAATTTAAACTGAAGCTCACGTTAACATGTGTAAGGTCCTGCCAAGATTTGGGAATTTTTGGAGTTAAACTTGAGGTAGCTAATTTCTTAAGGAATTAATTAGAAATTGATTTTTAAAAATAGTAAATAAATTTTAAAATTAGAAAATATATTTTCATTATGGGACTATATTATACTAAATCCCATAAAAGAAATATTTTTAGGACTGATTTGGTATTTTTCATGAAAATAGTTTAATTCTGAACATATGAGTTAAATATGTTATGTGAAATAACAAAGTTGAAAATAGGATTTTATGGCTAGAAATCTATATAGAGTATATGCATATTTTTTTGATGAGGATTTGATAATTGGTGATGATATCTTATGAGTATGACATTTTGAATGATTAAATGCATTATATGGTAAAGCGTAAACAATTAAGATAAATTGTTTATAAATTTAAAGAAGTGATTAAAATATTATTATAATATTAATGTTATTAGATTATGAGATTATTAAATGATTGATAACATGGGGATATTCTTGAATCTGGATAAATTATATTATAAATGTTTAATATTTATCCTTTATCTCATTTGATTGATTCTTTATATCATTATCCTCATATTTATATTATGTTGAAAGTCAATACATGAGCTTACGTGCGTAGATGGACTTGGTATGATTATGACCAGGGGATTGTTTCCGGTATAATCATAGCAGTAATTGAAAACTGATTATCTTTGGTAGTAGTGCATGGATAATTTGTGGTGCGTGATCTTAATGAATACTAATATCCTTGGCACGTAGTGCGTGGATGATTCGATGATGTGGATTAATTATTGAAATGAGTTATCTTGAAATATTAATTCATGGATGTGTTGAAAGTAAATGCATGAAATGATGCGTAGATGGACTTGGTATGATTATGACCGAGGATTGTTAATAATCATAGCATAGTAATTGAAACCACAATTATCTTTGGTAGTGTATGGATAATTTATGGTGCGTGATCTTAATGAATATCCTTGGCACGTAGTGCGGGGATGATTCGATGATGTGGATTAATTATTGAAATTGAGTCTCGTGATGAAATATTAATTCATTGGATGTGTTCAAAGTCATCATGCATGTGGCTTACGTGCATAGATGGACTTGGTATGATTATGACCGGTGATTGTTCGGCATAATCATAATCGTAATCTAAATGAATACTGATTATCTTTGGTAGTAGTGCATGGATAATTTATGTGGTCGCATTAATCTTAATGAATATCCTTTTATCTTTGTAGTAGTGCGGGGATGATTCGATGATGTGGATTAATTATTGAAATTTGAGTCTCGTGATGAAATATTAATTCATGGATGTGTTCAAAGTCATCTTGGCTACGTGCGTAGATGGACTTGGTATGATTATGACGAGGATTGTTGGATAATCATAATGTAATTATTGATTATTATGGTAGTAGTGCATGGATAATTTGTGGTCGTGATACTAATGAATATCCTTGGCACGTAGTGATGCGGGGATGATTCGATGATGTGGATTAATTATTGAAATGAGTCTCGTGATGAAATATTAATTCATGGATGTGGTTCAAAAGTAAATACATGGTAGTACGTGCATAGATGGACTTGGTATGATTATGACCAGGATTGTTCGGTATAATCATAGTAGTAATTGAAAACACGAATATCCTTGGCCGGTTGGTGCATGGATAATTCGTGGTCGTGATCTTATTAAGGCTGCGTCTTAGCATTATTGGTTTTACGATTGTATATCTTTGCTTTGTAGTGCAGATGAATTGTTAATGAATAGCTTTGGCGATTTCAAAGATGAATTTAATATTTTAAGCGATAAAGGTATTGAGGTATCCTCATCTCTTTATCATATCAGTCGTACCACAATTTCGAGTGAGAAATTCCATAAGGAGGGAGATTGTGAGACCCAGTTTTATCGATAAAGATTTAAATTTTGTCGAAATAATTTTTAATATTATGGTGTGAATTTGAGATAATATTATAGTTGTGGGTAGTATTTATAAATTTTGCAAAGTAGTATGAGTGGTTATATTATATTCGATTGGTGGGGAATATTAGGTTTAGCGAGGAATATTAAATACAATGACTCAATCATTGGTGGACCCTACAATGAATTATTGTCGGATTGAAAAAGCGACAAAATATTTTATTGAAATAACGGCGGAAGTTTTCTGGTAGTTCTTGTTGAACTACTTTCGGTAGTAAAAAAATGCGATGTCGTGGTTGCATAATAGTAGCGCACGGTATTGATTATTGATCTTTATGTGAAAGTCAACCGGTTTTGATTCCATTATTGTCGATTAATAATATGAATTATTATAGCGATAATGACGTTTTATTTTATTATTATTATTAACGTAATAAAAGCGAAACATCTTTTATATAAAATAGAATACTTTATTAAAGTTATTACATAAATAGAATATATTATATTTTATTATGCATAGTGTTGCGTAGTGTTTTTGCGTAGTGTTTTGCGTAGTATTGCGTAGTGTTTGCATAGTAAAATGTTTTTATATAAATAGAATATATTATATTTTATTTAAAAGATTTTTCTTTAAATATGGATAGTCAGTTAAAGTAAATCAATGCAGATAGCCGTTCATGGATTAATTCTTATGCATTCCATTTTCCTATAAATAGAAGCTCGTTCCTTCATTTATTTTCTTACGAATTCATTGAAACTACAGAGAAAATTATAGAGAAAGCTATAGAGAAAAATTATAGAAAGAAGAAGAGTATTACTGCTTCTTCTTCTTTTATATTAGGTTCTTTTTACGGTAAGGGGTGTTATTCTTTCTTCTTGAAGAGAACTTACATTATTCCATTCATTATTATTACATTGGAATAACTTTTAAAAAGTGGCATACCTATACATAACTTTGTATCTGTGGCGTACCCTATACTTGGTGAAATCCTTATGTTATTCCATTGCTTATTATTACATTGGAATAACTTTTGTCTGTGGTTTACCCTATACTTGGTGACATTCTTATTATTACATTGGAACATCACATGCATGTGTTTTACAGGACACAGTTAAAATTTTATTATTACATTTGGAACATCACATGCGTGTGTTTTACCGGGACTGGTTAAAATCTTTATCATTACATTGGAATATCTATCGTGTGTTTTACACAGGATGCGGTTCCATCTTTATTATTACATTTGGAACATCACATCGGTGTGAATTTCACGACACAGTTCCGTTATTATTATTATTATTTGGAATAACTTTTACATCACAATCTGCGCATGCGTGGTGATTTCTTTTGTTATTCCATTCTTTATTATACCCGGTTGGTTAAAACTTTGACTTATACTCCATGAAATTAGTAGAATATCCTTGATATTTGCGTTTCATCCAATATCTTTTCATGGAAATATTCTTGATCATTCTTGAATTTTACTCTACAAAAGCAAGTATCTTGTTGACAATTTGGACGTTAATAATTCATGGATTAAATAATTCTTGAACTTGTTTTATTGAATTATTATGTCATTATCATCATCCTCATGTTATATTATGTTATCTTTGGCTTACGTGCGTAGATGAACTTAGTATGATTATGACCGAGGATCATTCGGTATAATCATGACTTGATATAAATGATGTGACAAAAGTCCTCGGTGGCTTTTAATGCGATGATGGATAGTTTTTGGTATGATTATGACGAGGGTGATTGGTATAGTCGTGATTGATAATTTGATGAAAATCCTTGTAGGTAGTGCGGGGATGATTAGATGTGGTGGATTTTTTTAAAGTCCTGATAAAATTGATGAAAACCTTTAAAACCTAAAAGATGACTTTATTCTGTTGTCTTTTTTGGATTTTATTAAATTTGAGTTAAACTTGTTGTCTATTGTATTTTATGATTTAACCTTTTAAGGCTAATGATAATTTATTAGATCTTGAGTAATATTTCTTTATTGAATTTCTCTTTCTCGAGTTTAAGCGTTGAGCAGTCGGGAACATAATGGTCCGAGGATAGAGATAAATGAATGGGTATAATAGTTGTAATGAGGTAAGGTATAAACTAGTAGATAATATTTTTATAAATAATGTCTAACCTGTGATCATATTAGTTTGGGTTCCTCATTTATGTTACCATGACCCGGTCGTAATGGGTGGCGCTCTTCCGGAATCGTTGACTTTGACTTTTACTCGACGATCTTTTGAGTCCCATGGGTCCCTTGAACTAGGTTTATTCTGCGTAAATAGCTGATCTCGGCGATATGTCCTTCCTTTCCTGAATTATAGCATACCTTGAGTGTTGTGGGCGGTTTGGTGATATGTCCCTCTTTTCGCATTTGTAGCATATGGTGGGTGGTGGTTCTCCTCCCATAGAACCGATTCTTCTTGAAACTTTGTCGTCTTCACATAGTCGTTGTTAAATCTCCTCTTTTAAAATCTCCTCATTTCGCTTTCTTACATTTTTCATGGCCATGATTACCACAGTGGTTACCATTTTTGTCCGTCTGTTTCTTTCTCATTTGGTTATCATTATTACATTGGCTACTTTATCTACGAAGTGCGATCCTGGTTATGGTCCCTCGGTTGGTAGTACTCGTTATCTCGCTCTAATAATTGAGCCACATTTCTGACATCTGAATAAAGAAAATTTATGAGAAATGAGATCTTGGCGTATCTTAGGGTTTGAAACCTCTAAGAAACATCCGCGTCATCGTTCCTCATTCTCCACCAAATGAGGTGCTGAGCACGGATAACTCTGCAAACTTTGCCTCGTCTTTGAGACAACAAATCGTATTTGTTTGTTCCAATCGATGAACTCCACTTCCTTCGTATAGCCGAACACCCCAAAATAGGTATACATCACCTATTAGACGAGTTGTCGATATACATGAGTGCGAAAAAATAGCAACTACAACTTTATTATTACAACGATAAAAGCGTGAGTTTGAATACAAATATTATCTTACAGACAATATCTATACTCAAATAAATCCTCATCACATTTATTGATACATTATTTTACAAAAATGGTGAGGACTACTAAACAATCCTTTCTAAAACCTTCATTCCATTACCCAGGCTAAATACTATTATATTCTTCGCCTCCACGAGAAAAATGGAACAAAAAGGAAAAGGGTGAGCTCATTAGCTTCGATAAAGAATATTATGACTAAGATAATATCTGACAAATTATCGTTAGTCTTGACGAGGAAAAATCTAATAGAATCTGATAGACAACAAATTTTAAATCAATATTACATGGTGAAAATAATAATTCATTAGAAGAGTTAAGTAGAGAATGCAAACTACTATCTTACATGTATGAATTTAAAAGTTCATCGTCTATCTTTTATCCACAGCAACATCAATCGATATACATACGGAATCAAATATTCATCTTTTGCACTGGGCGAAGATATTCATCGATTAATCATATTCATTTAAACACTTGTTCATCTTTTTCTTACTGGGCCAAAGATATTCTTGAAAATCATTCATCTTTTTCTGGGCGAAAGATATTCTTAAAAATCATTCATCTTTGCCTTCTGAGGCCAAAGATATTCCATAATATCATCATTTAAGGCGAGGATGATGAAAAATATTTTTTTTTTTAAAGAAAGCGAATCGATTGAAACAAAATGACAAGGATTAAGGATTAAGGATTAGTACTTGGTTTTATCCGTCAAAAATACCTCAAAAATAATCATAGTGGTGTAAAATTCGAGAATGATCAAAACATGGATCTGATCGAGTTAGTATCCGAATAGATATTTTAGACGAAAAGAAGAAATTTTATTTTTAATTGAATAGTCTTAGTATCGTGAATAGTCTTGGTATCATCGTGAATAGTCTTAGTATCGTGAATAGTAACTCAGACACCAAAAGATAGAAATTCCACAAAAAACATCTTCACGCTTAATGAATAGTACTACGTGAATAGTAACTTCGTGAATAGTAACTTCATGAATAGTAACTTCGTGAATAGTAACTCATGAATAGTAACCCATGAATAGTAACCCCCAGAAGCATGAAAAAGTTCCAAATTTGATAAAAACTTGGATCGACATTTGACATAATGATATTGAAGAAATAATATCATTCTGAAAAAAAAATAATATCCACTTACCTCGAAGATCGATCTTACAGCTAGAACAGGGATATAGTCTTTGAAGGAACTTGCCTTAGTATAGCAATACTCAAAGTATACTCAAAATACTCACAAGAATAAACTCGATAATATAGAGAAAAACTTGATTTTACGGTGTGATTTTCAATTCTAACCTAAGCACCTATTTATAGGAAAATGCTTAGAACACCAAAGCGAAAAATTTAATAAAATATTAATATATATTATTAAATTCTCTCACACCTTAAAATCTGATTCAAACCATCAGCCACACAAGATGACTCACCTTGCCTAACTTAAAAAAAAAAAACGTTTTCTTATTAAAAATATTTAAAACTTCAAAAATTAATTATTTGAACTTGAACTTCAATAATTCATAATAAATAGCCCTTTCATCAGAAAATTCGAATCTCATGAGTTTTTATAGGAAATTCAATTCTCTACAACTTTGCGAAAGAAAGTTTTCCAAATTCCAAATAGAAATTGGCCAAAAATCCACAAGCGAAATTGATTTTACAAATTATAATCAAATTTGATCGATAAATGGGGTCCCAGAGCATGTTTTAACATGTTTTAAACATTTATTGCAACAAAAATACTCTTCCTCCTCGTATACTCATATATCCCACATTAGTTGTAAAAATATCACCATTATTATATTATTAAAATATAATAATATATTTAAATGAATTATTTTATCGAGAAAAAGATAAAATTTCAATTTTCAACAATTGTCATTTTAAAAATTTTCTCCATCTATATCCACATAAAATCAATATTTTCCTCATCATATAAATCAATAATTAATTATTCACAAATAATATTACGAGAATCCTGATATTGTGACGAGGCGGTTCAGGAAAGAGGGGCTTTCGATAAAAATTTCTTCTTCTTGGTGGCGCGATTAGGTGACCAAACCTCTCCTTAGAGCGAACTTTCTAGACATTGCCAATAATGTTATCTAATAATATTATTAGGATAATATGAATTATTGCCGATAATGAAAAATCTTTGTGTAATGACAATTATTGAAACAACAATGATATAAAATATCAATATGACAATTATTAACTCGATAAAATAAAATCTTGAGCGATAATTCTTTGTAACCATTATTGAGTAGTGCCTTCTTACGTAAGAATCAATAATTGGTGCAATCTGGTGTCTTCTTTGTTTCGAATGGCGTATTAGTGTGTTTTAACCACAGGGTATTCAATGATGATACTTGATAACAACTTCTGTAGTTATTTTTAAAAACAACTTATATTTGTCGTTTTCTTCATCCATAAACTTTTTCAGTTATGGGGCCCACACATGGGCTTGCAGTCGTAAATGCGAATATTCCCAAGCGATCTGAATATTCCACGACCAAACGAATATTCCCAAACGATAATGAATATTTTATAACCACTTGCTTATTTTGAAATATTTGCGTATTTAACCCTAACTATCCACATTAATCAAATCAACCCTTACTTATTTCAAAATAATAAATAAAAAAATTCCTTTTTATTAAAAATTTGAGGGTCTTCTGACCTCCCTCCTTATGAAATTTAGTCCTCGAAATTGGCGTGCGTACACAGTGTTTGAAAAGGTGAGGATACCTCGCTTTCATTTAGTTTCAATTCCCGGTCATTTCCTCTATAGCATGATTCCTCCACAAAACTTTAACTTGTGGTATGACCTTTCTTGGCGTGGGACATGCTCCTTCTATCCAAGATCTTGGCGGTACCTCCTCAATCGTTAAGTCTTGGTATCTCGTCCGGGTTCTAACTTCGATAACGTGGTTGGGTCTTTCACATATTCTGAAATGCGGATATGTGAAACACATTATGAACACGAGACATACTCGGAGAATAGCTTGTGAGTCTATAGGCTACATTTCTACTCGGTCGAGAATTTGAAATGGACGATAAATGCGTGGATTGAGCTTTCCTCTCTTCCCCGAATCTTGTAACTCCCTTCCATGGAAGCGACTTCATGACAATACATGATCCCCACATTAAATTCCCGTCCTTTCGATGAAGATCCGCATAACTCTTTTATCGATCTTGTCTTGGTTTGTATCGTTGTCGAATCATTTGGATCTTTTAGGTGATCAAATACGTCTTAACTTTCGGGTCCCAACAATGTTGCTTCACCCACCTCGTCCCAACATATTGGAGAGCGACATTTTAGTCCATATAATGCTTGAATGGAGCCACACCTATACTTGCACGATAAGCTGTTGTTGTAGGAGAATTCCACCATGGTAAATACTTATCCCAACTACCCTTGAAGTCTAGGACCACGAGTCTTAATAGATCTTGAGAGTTTGAATAGTCCTCTCGATTGTCCGTCCAGGTTTGGGGATGGTATCTTAGAACTAAATCGCAAATCCGTGCCCCATAGCTTTTTGCAAGCTAACCCAAAATCTTGAAGTGAATCTTGGGTCACGATCCGAAACTATGGATCTGGGCATGCCATGCAACCTCACAATCTCATTCACGTCACATACTAGCAAGGCGTTCGAGGAATAAGTCTCCGTGTCGGCAAAAATGAAGCGGAACTTGGTTAATCTATCAACAATAACCCAAATAGCATTGATGCCTTGAAAGCCGTAGGAAGACCCGTGCGAAATCCATAGTAATGTGTTCCCACTTCCATTCAGGAATCTCAGTGGTTCTGCGGACCCTTAGGTACTAGATGCTCACTTTTTACTGCGTTAGCAAGTTAAACACATCGAGATAAACTTTGCAATCTCTCTCTTATTGTTCCACCAAAATGTATGTCGAAGATCACGATACATTTAGTACTTCGAGGATGGATTGCAAATGGTGTATTGTGTGCCTCCATCGTAATCTTGTACTTCAAATCGAGTCGTTAGGAACCTGAAAGTCTAGAGTGGACTCGAAGTATTCCTTCTTCATCGATTCTAAGCTTAGGAATAGCTCCTTCTTGTACTTTCTTCTTCTTCATACGCATCATTTCTCAGATTGGGTGGCTTGAAGCGACCTTAACTTTTTCTATTAAAGTTGGCTCTGTCGTATACTTGACATCATCGCTTTTCGTTCCGCGTATGATCTTCTACTTTCGATCGTCGTCGGCTACCACGTTAAACTTTTCCGGGATGGTATTGAATAGTGTGGTGGTAGTCTTTCGATAGCTCGAGCCAGCGTCATTTGCGCGTGTTGAGTTCTTTTTGAGTGAAGAAATATTTAAGGCTTTTATGGTGCGAATATATCTCCACTTTCTCCCCGTATAGATAGTGCCTCCATATTTTTAAGCGGCAAAATTGCTTGCTTGACTCTAGATCATGAGTAGGATAATTCCTCTCATACTCTTTAAGTTGTCGCGAGGCATAGGCTATGACTTTCCCGTTGCATGAGAACACATCTAACCCTTTGCACGAAGCATCGGCGTAGATAACAAACCATCCAGACGGATGGTATTGTTAGAAACAGTCTTAGAAATAAGTCTCCTCTTAAGCTCTTGGAAACTTTTCTCGCGTTCTTGCTCCAAGCGAATTTTGTATCCTTAGGAGTTAGGCGAGTTAATGGAGTAGCGATTAGAAAAAACCCTTCCACGAATCTCAGATAATAACCGGTAAGCCCAAAAAGCTACGTACTTGATCCATGACTTGGTTGCTCCCACTTTGTATTGCTTGATCTTGGCGGGATCAGCGGATACTCCATGTTTTGACACCGCGTGCCCAGGAATGCTACTTCCTCGAGCGAACTTCGCATTTCTTCAATTTGGCATATAGTTGGTTTTCACGAAGCCTTTGGAGTACCGACTTCAAATGGTGCTCATGATCTTCCACGACTTTTGGAATATATGAGGATGTCATCAATAAAAAACAACAACGAATTGATCGAAATATTCCTTGAATACTCGGTTCATCGTATCCATGAAAGCGCGGAGCATTAGTTAGTCAGAAAGACATGACTAAAAATTCATAATGCCCATCTGGGGAGTTACGAAGGCGGTCTTTGGAATATCCTCGATTCTAATCTTGGTGATGATATCGAGCGAAGATCGATTTTTGAAAAGAATTGTGCCCTTACTGTTTGGTCGAAACAAGTCATCAATCGAGGTGAGGATACTATTCTTGATGGTGACATGGTTCGATTCCAGATAGTCGATCTGAAATCGCATACTCCGTCTTTCTTCTTTCTGAAATAAAGCAGGAGCACCCCGAGGAGATGTCTTGGGGCCAATGAAGCCGATGTCCAACAATTCACGTAGTTGGACCTTTAACTCTGAAGTTCAATAGGAGCCATTCGATATGGGGTTTTAGAAATGGGCTTTGTGCGGGTTGAAGATCGATAAAAATTGACTTCACGTTACGGGGTAGGCAAGGAAGTTCTTGAAAAATCGTCGGGAAAATCGATAACAACGGGAATATTATTCAAATTTGGCGTGTCTTTATTTCAAATCCATAACATGGGCTAAGAAAGCTTGACATCCGTTTTTTAATAAGCGAATAGCTTTATGATTAGATATGATGGTGATTGATTTTAATGGTTTAGTTGCTTGAATTAAATACAACGGGTTGGTTAGGAATATGAAAACTAACAACCTTACGAAAACAATCAATTTTGGCATGATGAGTAGTTAACGATCAATCCTAAAATCACATCAAAAGCAAGTATCTTTAAAGAGATAAGGTCAGCGGTAAGGTAATGGTGCCACTTGAATCAAACAAGATTTATAAGCGATGGATGTGATGAAAGTTTCTCTAACGGAGTTTCCACGAGATAGGTCAAAGTCTAATTTCTCGGTCGAGTTTAAGCGTTGAGCACATGCGGAGAGATA
This sequence comes from Panax quinquefolius, assembly GCA_020205615.1. NCBI lineage: Eukaryota > Viridiplantae > Streptophyta > Magnoliopsida > Apiales > Araliaceae > Panax > Panax quinquefolius. Next base: position 154,880,322 of record CM035155.1, on the reverse strand, counting down.
AATGAATGGGTATGCCGGTATCAAGTAAGGTATAAACTTAGCGAAATTTATAAATAGCTTACCGTGATCACCTCGTTTGGGTTCCTCGCATTATGACCGATCCTGACAAAGCGCTCTTCCGGAATCGTTGACTTTGACTTTTACGGGACGATCTTTTGAGTCATAATCCCCATTGAACTAGGTTTATTCTTCTATCTGATCTCGGCGATATGTCCTTCCTTTCCACAATTATAGCATACCTTGAGCTGTTGTGGGCGGTTTGGTGATATGTCCCTCTTTTCGCATTTGTAGCATATAATGGGTGGTCGTTCTCCTCCACTTAGAACCGATTCTTTGCTTAAACCTTTATCGTCTTCACATAGTTAGTTGTTAAATCTCCTCTTTTAAAATCTCCTCGACTTTCGCTTCTTACATTTTTCATGGCCATGATTACCACGAGTGGTTACCATTTTTGTCCGTCTCTGTTTCTTTCTCATTTGGTTATCATTATTACATTGGCTACTTTATCTACGTGCGATCCACGGTTGTGGTCCCTCGGTTGGTAGTACTCGTTATCTCGCTCTAATAATTGAGCCACATTTTACAACATCTGAATAAAGAAAAAATTTATGAGAAATGAGATCTTGGCGTATCTTGGGGTTTCAACCTCTAAGAAACATCCGCGTCATCGTTCCTCATTCTCCACCAAATGAGGTCTGAACACGGATAACTCTGCAAACTTTGCCTCGTCTTTGAGACAAATCGTATTGTTTTGTTCGTCGATGAACTCCACTTCCTTCCGTATAGCGAACACTTTCGGGAAAGTATTTGTCATTAAATAGCTCTCTGAAGCGTCTCCCGAGACATCTTTGAGTCTTGGTTTGGATGGAGTGCAACTTCCACGAGACTCCCACCGATGATCTGCCTCGCCACGGAACATAAAGGTGGCGAATGGAACCTTCTGTTCCTCCGTGCATCCCAGACATCGAATATCTTGGTAATTTGTTTGACCCGTGTTTCCTTGTGATCGGATCGGCTTTCCCTTAAATTACGGTGGTCCCGACTCTTTGAGCTGCTTGCATTTGTGACAACTTGTGTAATTCTTATCATTTCCTCTGTATTTTTGAACACGAGTCTCCTAAATGCGATTTTGCGTGAGCTGCAAAAAACTTCTAAACATCCCTCGTTCATCATCGCTTTCGATGGTGTTGTTCACGGGAGGAACATTGCCCGACTGTTGCCGTTCTCCTCGTTGGTGAGTCTGAGGCGTCTCCACGGTCTCATTTCCATTGTTAATATTCTCGATTCGACATTCTCAAATCTTTGTCGTAAAAGCAAGGGTTAATTAAGAAATCAATATATCACATAATATCCTATATCTTGACCAACTAACAAATAAGCTTAGGTAGGACACCTTTAGCGAAGGATTTACTCGTCTCTCCCCTCTGGTTACATTCCCCGATCTCATGGAGATCGTATCCTAAGCTACGATACCAAGCTGTGGCGCCCCCAAAATAGGTATACATCACCCATTACGAGTTGTCGATCGTAGATGCGAAACAACTACAACTTTATTATTACAACGATAAAGCGTGAGTTTGAATACAAATATTATCTTACAGACAATATCTATACTCAAATAAATCCTCATCACATTTATTGATACATTATTTTACAAAAATGGTGAGGACTACTAAACAATCCTTTCTAAAACCTTCATTCCATTACCCAGGCTAAATACTTTCATTATATTCTAGCCTCTCGAGAAAAAAATGGAACAAAAAGGAAAAGGGTGAGCTCATTAGCTTCGATAAAAGAATATTATGACTAAGATAATATCTGACAAATTATCGTTAGTCTTGACGAGGAAAAAATCTAATAGAATCTGATAGACAACAAATTTTAAATCAATATTACATGGCGAAATAATAATTCATTAGAAGAGTTAAGTAGAGAATGCAAACTACTATCTTACATGTATGAATTTAAAAGTTCATCGTCTATCTTTTATCCTGTAACATCAATCGATATACATCTGGAATCAAATATTCATCTTTTTGCACTTTCTGAGGCGAAAGATATTCATCGATTAATCGTATTCATTTAAACACACATTCATCTTTTTTTTCTGGGCGGGTATTTCTTGATATTCTTGAAAATCATTCATCTTTTTTTGCTACTGGGCGAAAGATATTCTTAAAAATCATTCATCTTTTTTCACTCTGAGCCGAAGATATTCCATAATATCATCATTTAAAGGCGAGGATGATGAAAAATATTTTTTAAAAGCGAATCGATTGAAACAAAATGACAAGGATTAAGGATTAAGGATTAGTACTTGGTTTTATCCACGTCCAAAATACCTCAAAAATAATCATAGTGGTGTAAAATTCGAGAATGATCAAAACATGGATCTGATCGAGTTAGTATCCGAATAGATATTTTTTGGACGAAAAGAAGAAATTTTATTTTTGGGTGAATAGTCTTGAGTATCGTGAATAGTCTTGAGTATCGTGAATAGTCTTAATATCGTGAATAGTAACTCAGACACCAAAAGATAGAAATTCCACAAAAAAAACATCTTCACGCTTCATGAATAGTACTAAATGAATAGTAACTGAATAGTAACTTCGTGAATAGTAACTTATGAATAGAATAGTAACTTCGTGAATAGTAACTCATGAATAGTAACCCATGAATAATAACCCCAGACATGAAAAAGTTCCAAATTTGATAAAAACTTGAGATCAACATTTGACATAATGATATTGAAGAAATAATATCATTTGAGAAAAAAAAAATAATATCCACTTACCTCGAAGATCGATCTTACAAATTTGAAACAGGGATATAGTCTTTGAAGGAACTTGCCAAGTATAGCAATACTCAAAGTATACTCAAAATACTCACAAGAATCATTCGATAATATAGAGAGAAAAAAACTTGATTTAATTGTGATTTTCAATTCTAACCTAAGCACCTATTTATAGGAAAATCTTTAGAACACCAAAAGCGAAAAATTTAATAAAATATTAATATATATTATTAAATTCCTCTCGCACCTTAAAATCTGATTCAAACCATCAATACACAAAGTGTGACTCACCTTGCCTAACTCAAAAAAAAAAAACGTTTTCTTATTAAAAATATTTAAAACTTCAAAAATTAATTATTTGAACTTGAACTTCAATAATTCATAATAAATAGCCCTTTCATCAGAAAATTCGAATCTCGCGAGTTTTTATAGGAATTTCAATTCTCTACAACTTTGCGAGAAGAAAGTTTTCCAAATTCCAAATAAAAATTGGCCAAATCCCACAAGCGGGTGATTTTACGGTTATAATCAAATTTGATCGATAAATGGGGTCCCATAGAGCATGTTTAACATGTTTTAAACATTTATTGCAACAAAAATACTCTTCCTCCTCGTATACTCATATATCCCACATTAGTTGTAAAAATATCACCATTATTATATTATTAAAATATAATAATATATTTAAATGAATTATTTTATCGAGAAAAAGATAAAATTTCAATTTTCAACAATTGTCACATTAAAAATTTTCTCCATCTATATCCACATAAAATCAATATTTTCCTCATCATATAAATCAATAATTAATTATTCACAAATAATATTACGAGAATCACATATTGTGAGTTAAGGAAAGGGGCTTTCCAGTAGTTCAGGGAAGAGGGCTTTCGGTTCAGGAAGAGGGGACAAACCTCTTTCATTGCCAATAAAATTTCTTCTTATTATTGGATAATATGATTATTAGCCTTGATTAGGTGACCAAAACCTCTCCTTGATTAAATCGAAAAATTTCTAGACATTGCCAATAATGTTGAGTAGTGCCTTAATGTTATAATCGATAATTTTATCGATAAAGATTTAAATTTTTGCTTGACGAATTTATCGATAAAGATTTATTTTTTTTTTTAATATTATGGTGTGAATTTTTATAATATTTTATTTATAAATTTTGAAAGTATTGAATATTTGTTATGGTAGTATTTATAAATTTTTGTGGGTATGCACGAATAAATTATATTATATTATTGATTGAGAATATTAAATTTTATTTAGCGAGGGAATATTAATTTGAGATAATATTATAGTTGCGGGTAGTATCGATCATTGGTGGACCCTATGCAATTATTGTCGGATTGAGAAAGCAGAAAATTATTTTATTGAAATAACGGCGGAAGTTTTCTGGTTGATCTTGTTGAACTACTTGGTAGTAAAAAAATACGATGTCGTGTGGTTTGCGTAGTAGCTATTATTGATTGATCTTTATGTGAGAAGTCACTCGGTTTGATTCCATTATTATCGATTAATAATATGAATTATTATAGCGATAATGGCGTTTTGTTTTATTAAATATTATTAGCGTAATAAAAGCGAAACATCTTTATATAAATAGAATACTTTATTAAAGTTATTACATAAATAGAATATATTATTTTTTTATGCGTAGTGTTGCGTAGTGTTTTGCGTAGTAGTTTTGCATAGTGTTGCATAGTAAAGTAAAATGTTTTTATATAAATAGAATATATTATATTTTATTTAAAAGATTTTTCTTTAAATATGGATAGTCAGTTAAAAATAAATCAATACGATAGTTCATGGATTAATTCTTATGCATTCCATTTTCTATATAAATAGAAGCTCGTTCCTTCATTATTTTCTTACAATTCATTGAAACTACAGAGAGAGAATTATAGAGAGAAGCTATAGAGAAAATTATAGAAAGAAAGAAGAGTATTACAGTACTTCTTTTACTTTGATTCATTCTTTTTACGGTAAGGGGTATTATTTGTTGTGCACGTGTTATTCTTTCTTATTCTTGAAGAGAACTTACATTATTCCATTCATTATTATTACATTGGAATAACTTTTGTAAAAGTGGTATACCTATATCATAACTTTGTATCTGTGGCGTACCTATACTTGGTGAAATCCTTATGTTATTCCATTCTTATTTATTACATTGGAATAACTTTTGTATCTGTGATTTACCTATACTTGGTGACTTTTTCATTATTACATTCTTTAACATCACATGCATGGAATATCACATGTATGTGTTTTTGCAGGACTGGTTACATTATTTCCATTCACATTGTATTTTTACAGGGACTGGTTAAAATCTTTATCGATACATTGGAATATCTATCATGTGTGTTTTACAGGATGGTTCCATCTTTATTATTACATTTAACATTGGATCATCACATGGGTGTGTGAATTTCACGACACAGGTTAGTTATTATTATTACATTGGAATAACTTTTATCTGTCAATCTCTGCGTGCGTGGTGATTTCTTTTGTTATTCCATTCTTTATTATACCCGGTTGGTTAAAACTTTGACTTATACTCCATGAAATTAGTAGAATATCCTTGATATTTGCGTTTCATCGATATCTTTTCATGGAAATATTCTTACGATCATTCTTGAATTTTACTCTCTGAAAGCGATGTCGTGTTGACAATTTGGGCGTTAATAATTCATGGATTAAATAATTCTTGAACTTGTTTTATTGAATTATTATGTCATTGTCATCATCCTCGTGTTATATTATGTTATCTTTGGCTTACGTGCGTAGATGAACTTAGTATGATTATGACCGAGGATCATTCGGTATAATCGTGACTTGATATAAATGATGTGACAAAAGTCCTCGATGGCACATGTAATGCGATGATGGATAGTTTTTGGTATGATTATGACCGGGGGGTGATTCGGTATAGTCGTGACCATTGATAATTTGATGAAAATCCTTGGCCAAGTGATGCGAGGGATGATTAGATGTGGTGGTTTATTTATTAAAATTTGAGTCTCGTGATAAAAATTGATGAAAACCTTTTAAAACCTAAAAGATAGTAGACTTTATTCTCTCTTGACTCTTTTAATGGATTGCTTATTCATTGCTGATTAAAGCTGGTTTGTCTATTGTATTTTATCGGTTTAACATTTGTTGAAGGCTAATGATAATTTATTACGCATTATCTTAGTCGTAATATTTCTTCTTGGGCTAGTTGAGCTCACCCTTTCTTTCCTTTGTTCTCTTGAGGAAATGAGAACATAAATTTGGAGACGAGTCGGGGAGCGGAGTAATGGTCGAGAGGATAGCATTAGTAGTCCTCACTATTACGTGAAATAGTGTGATAATAGTTGTAATGAGGACTCCTTTTGAGTTTGTATAATATCTAGTAGACAATATTTGTATTCAACTCTCACGATTTATATCGTATTATTACCACGACAGTTATATTAATAAGTTGTATTTGAATTTATGTACCATGTAAGTGGCGACCCAAGATGGGTGGCGTATACCTAATTTTAGGGGCGTCGCGGTTGGTATCGAGCTTAGGGATATGATCCACAGGCTAAGATGTGAGAATAGAACTAGGAGGAGGAGGCGGGGAATTCCTTATTAGTATGACCTACCTAAGTTTATTTGGTATTTAATTGGTCGATTCGAATATAGGGATAATATGTGATATGTTAATTAACCCTTGTTTTGTGGCGGTGTTTGAGAATGACATCGAAAATCTTTGAGATAAGCAATGAAGCACATGAGAGTGTTGATTATTTCGAACAAAAGGTAACGACCAACAACACGATAATAATCATCTTTGGTGGCAGCGGTTATCGAACAATGATAACCATCGTGGGGAAATTATCATGCGAGAATGGTAACCACTTGATTGGTAATCATGGCAAAGATAATAGAAGTGGAAATTTCAAGAAGAAGGTCATTTAGCTCGATTTTTGTGCATTATAGTGAAGTCGAAAGTCCAAATTTGGGATAGTGGCACCAAAAGGCGGATCTGGACAAAACAAAAGTCGTTGGTTTTAGGAAGAGGCGTTTTTCGTGACTTCTCAAAAGTGGGTAACCCGAGCGAAGTTAGCAGGGTTAGTTAATTATAAATTCTTGCGAAGTCTATACATTATTAATCTACAGGTTCTACCCATTCTTTTATCTCTCTTGCTTGCGTTCAGCGTTTAAATTTGACTCAGGAGAAGTTAGACTTTGACTTATTGGTTGAAACTTAGTTAGTAGAAACCTTCGTTACCTCTCTTTTTTTTAATCTTGTTTGATTCAAATAAACACTTTCACGTTACTGTCGATCTTATCTCTTTGAAAATACTTGCCTTTGATGTGATTTTTGAAATCGATTGATTAACTACTCATCATCTTTTGTAAGGTTGTTAGCTTTCATATTCATAACCAACTGTTATCTGAATTCAAAGTAACCAAACCACAAAGTAATCATTGTTATATCAAGCCATAAGTAAAAAAGCCCGATCCTTTCGTTGTGTTGACTTCCTTGTGTGGAATGCTGCGAAAGCGGACTTTACGTGGCGACGTCGTGAATGAAGATGGCAAGTTGATAGGTATCATTGTGAGGTCTTATCTAGGTTAAGGGATAGAAGTCACGATTGGTATCGATGTGACGTCTTATCCAGTCTTGGATGAAGTCACGATTTTGAATGATATTTCTATCATTAATAAATTTCTTGGCGTATTCTTGAAGACTTCTAGCCTACTTAGGCGTGAAATCGAATTTTGTATTGACCCCGATCTGAAAACCCATTTCTTAAACCCTCGAATATTTCTTGACTAAAAGGATGCATTTACGTGGATTATGATGAAAGTCATAATAAAAGCATTGGACTAATGAAAATCATGGGTATATGAAGTATTAGTAAGTGTTATGATGAGTTATGTTGGTTATTATGTGAAAACATGAAAGTTTCTTAGAAATCACAAAGAGTTGAAAATCAGATTTTGGTGAAAAGCGTAACATGAAATTCAATTGACCATATCTCTATTATATTTTTTGAATTTTTGAGTGTGGTCAAGTCCTAGAGTTAGATCTATGAGTTACCTAACTAATCCAAGTGGAATTACTGGAAAAGGTGTTGTAGATTTTTGTGTGGACTGATTTTAGCAAAGGAGGCCAAAGCTGTAAATTTCGAAAAAATTACTGCCATGAAACTTTAAGGGGCTGTTTCGGCCACTTAAATTATGAGAAAAATTCTGGCCTTTTGGGACATGAAAGTATATGGTATAAAGTACCTCCTGTCCAAAAATGAGCTCATTACGACTTAAAATGAGCAAGTTATGACTATTTCAATATTTAGGTTTTTAAATGAAAAATGCTATATACAGGAGTTCTATAACTCAGATGACCATGAAATTTAAACTAGAAGCTCACGTTAACATGTGTAAGGTCCTGCCAAGATTTGGGAATTTTGGAGTTAAACTTGAGGTAGCTAATTTCTTAAGGAATTAATTAGAAATTGATTTTTGAAAAATAGTAAATGAATTTTAAAAATTAGAAAAATATATTTTCATTATGGGACTATATTATGCTAAATCCCAGAAAAGAAATATTTTTGGGACTGATTTGGTATTTTTCATGAAAATAGTTTAATTCTGAACATATGAGTTAAATATGTTATGTGAAATAACAAAGTTGAAAATAGGATTTTATGGCTAGAGAATCCTATATAGAGTATATGCATATTTTTTTGAGAGATTTGATAATTGGTGATGATATCTTATGAGTATGGCATTTTGAATGATTAAATGCATTATATGGTAAAAGCGTAAACAATTAAGATAAATTGTTTATAAATTTAAGAAGTGATTAAAATATTGTTATAATATTAATGATATTAGATTATGAGATTATTAAGTGATTGATAACATGGGGATATTCTTGAATCTGGATAAATTATATTATAAATGTTTAATATTTATCCTTTATCTCATTTGATTGATTCTTTATATCATTATCCTCGTTACTTATATTATGTTGAAAGTCATACGTGGCTGTTTGTGGTGCGTAGATGGACTTGGTATGATTATGACCGAGGGATTGTTTCGGTATAATCATAGCAGTAATTAAAAACACTGATTATCTTTGGTAGTAGTAAATGGATAATTATGGTCGTGATCTTAATGAATACACGATTATCTTTGGTAGTAGTGCATGGATAATTTGTGGTGCGTGATCTTAATGAATACACATTATCTTTGGTAGTAGTGCATGGATAATTTGTGGTGCGTGATCTAATGAATACACAATTATCTTTGGTAGTAGTGCATGGATAATTTGTGGTGGTAATCTTAATGAATACACAATTATCTTTGGTAGTAGTGCATGGATAATTTGTGGTGCGTGATCTTAATGAATACCACAATTATCTTTGGTAGTAGTGCATGGATAATTTGTGGTGCGTGATATCTTAATGAATACACAATTATCTTTGGTAGTAGTGCATCTTAATTTGGTGGTAATCTTAATGAATACCACAATTATCTTTGGTAGTAGTGCATGGATAATTTGTGGTCGTGATCTTAATGAATACCACGATTATCTTTGGTAGTAGTGCATGGATAATTTATTTGCATGGATAATTTGTGGTGCATTGATCTTAATGAATACCACGATTATCTTTGGTAGTAGTGCATGGATAATTTATGGTGCGTAATCTTAATGAATACCACGATTATCTTTGGTAGTAGTGCATGGATAATTTGTGGTGCGTGATCTTAATGAATACCACAATTATCTTTGGTAGTAGTGCATGGATAATTTATGGTGCATTGATCTTAATGAATACACAATTATCTTTGGTAGTAGTGCATGGATAATTTGTGGTCGTGATCTTAATGAATACACGATTATCTTTGGTAGTAGTGCATGGATAATTTGTGGTGGTGATCTTAATGAATACCTGATTATCTTTGGTAGTAGTGCATGGATAATTTATTGGTCGTGATCTTAATGAATACCTGATTATCTTTGGTAGTAGTGCATGGATAATTTGTGGTGCGTGATCTTAATGAATATCCTTGGCACGTAGTGCGGGGATGATTCGATGATATGGATTAATTATTGAAATTTGAGTCTCGTGATGAAATATTAATTCATGGATGTGGTAAAAGTCGTCTTTTGGTAGTAGTGCATTGATAGACTTGGTATGATTATGACCAAGATTATTCGGTATAATCATGGCCGTAATTGAAAACACGAATATCCTTGGCGATGGTGCATGTGGATAATTAGGTGGTTGTGATCTTATTAAAAATTGAGTCTCGGCATTATTGGTTTCTGATTTGTATATCTTTGGCTTTGTAGTGCAAAGATGAATTGTTAATGAATATCTTTGGCAGGATTGTTAATGAATATCTTTGGTAGGATTGCGAAGATGAATTTAATATTTTCAACGATAAAGGTATTGAGGTATCCTCACCTCTTTATCATATCAGTCGTACCCTAATTTGAGGCGAAAATTCCATAAGGAGGGAGATTGTGAGACCCAGTTTTTATCGATAAAGATTTAAATTTTGTCGAAATAATTTTTAATATTATGGTGTGAATTTGAGATAATATTATAGTTGTGGGTAGTATTTATAAATTTTGCAAAGTATCACAGTGGTTATATTATATTCGATTGGTTGGGGGAATATTAGGTTTAGCGAGGGAATATTAAATACAATGACTCAATCATTGGTGGACCCTACAATGAAATTATTGTCGGATTGAAAAGCGACAAAAATATTTTATTGAAATAACGGCGGAAGTTTTCTGGTTGATCTTGTTGAACTACTTTCGGTAGTAAAAAAATGCGATGTCGTGTGGTTGCGTAGTAGCGCTACGGTATTGATTATTGATCTTTATGTGAGAAGTCACTCGGTTTGATTCCATTATTATTCGATTAATAATATGAATTATTATAGCGATAATGGCGTTTTGTTTTATTAGTATTATTAGCGTAATAAAAGCGAAACATCTTTATATAAAATAGAATACTTTATTAAAGTTATTACATAAATAGAATATATTATATTTTATTATGCGTAGTGTTGCGTAGTGTTTTGCAGTGTTTTGCATAGTATTGCATAGTGTTTGCATAGTAAAATGTTTTTATATAAATAGAATATATTATATTTTATTTAAAAGATTTTTCTTTAAATATGGAATGAGTCAGATTAAAATGCGTCAATCTGGATAGTTCATGGATTAATTCTTATGCATTCCATTTTCCTATAAATAGAAGCTCGTTCCTTCATTATTTTCTTACGAATTCATTGAAACTACAGAGAGAAATTATAGAGAGAAGTATATAGAGAAAAATTATAGAAAGAAGAAGAAGTATTACTACTTACTTCACTTTACTTACATATTAGGTTCTTTTTACGGTAAGGGGTATTATTTGTTGTACCGTAAAGGGTTTATTCTTTCTTATTCATGAAGAGAGAACTTACATTATTCCATTCATTATTATTACATTGGAATAACTTTGTAAAAGTGGTATACCTATCATAACTTTGTATATCTGGCGGCGTACCTATACTTGGTGAAATCCTTATGTTATTCCATTCTTATTTATTACATTGGAATAACTTTTGTATCTGTGATTTCCCTATACTTGGTGATCTTACATTATTCCATTCTTTATTATTACATTGGAATATCACATGCATGTGTTTTACAGGACTGGTTCCATTATTTTATTAACATCACATGCATGTGTTTTACACAGGACTGGTTAAAATCTTTATCGTGTGTTTTGGAATATCTGGTTCCATGTGTTTTACAGATTAGTTCCATCTTTATTATTACATTGGATCATCACATCGATTGTGAATTTCACGACACTGGTTAAGTTATTATTATTACATTGGAATAACTTTTATACATCTGATCTGCGCATGCGTGGTGATTTCTTTTGTTATTCCATTCTTTATTATACCCGGTTGGTTAAAACTTTGACTTATATACTCCATGAAATTAGTAGAATATCCTTGATATTTGCGTTTCATCGATATCTTTTCATGGAAATATTCTTACGATCATTCTTGAATTTTACTCTCTGAAAGCGATGTCGTGTTGACAATTTGGGCGTTAATAATTCATGGATTAAATAATTCTTGAACTTGTTTTATTGAATTATTATGTCATTGTCATCATCCTCATGTTATATTATGTTATCTTTGGCTTACGTGCGTAGATGAACTTAGTATGATTATGACCGAGGGATCATTCGGTATAATCATGACTTGATATAAATGATGTGATAAAAAGTCCTCGGTGGCACATAATGCGATGATGGATAGTTTTTGGTATGATTATGACCGGGGGTGATTCGGTATATAGTCGTGACCATTGATAATTTGATGAAAATCCTTGGCCAGTGAGTATGCGGGGATGATTAGATGTGGTGGTTTATTATTTATTAAAATGAGTCTCGGCGATAAAAATTGATGAAAACCTTTTAAAACCTAAAAGATAGTAGACTTTATTCTCTACTTGACTCTTTTAATGGATTGCTTATTCATTTGCGATTAAAGCTGGTTGTCTATTGTATTTTATCGGTTTAACATTGTTGAAGGCTAATGATAATTTATTACGCATTATCTTAGTCGTAATATTTCTTCTTGGGCTAGTTGAGCTCACCCTTTCTTTCTTTGTTCTTTGAAATGAGAACTTAAATTGAAATGAGAACATAGCATTAGTAGAGACGAGTCGGGGCGATAGTAATGGTCGAGAGGATAGCATTAGTAGTCCTCAAACTATTACGTGAAATAGTGTGATAATAGTTGTAATGAGGACTCCTTTTGAGTTTGTATAATATCTAGTAGACAATATTTGTATTGAAACTCACGGTTATATCATCAATATTATTGACGATACAGTTATATTAGTAAGTTGTATTTGAATTTATGTACCATGTAAGTGGCGACCCAAGATGGGTGGCGTATACAACTAATTTTTTCTTCAGGCGTGCTTATTTGTTAGTTGGTTAGTATATAGGGATATTATGTGATATATTGATTTCCTTAATTAACCCTTGTTTTATGGCGATATTTGAGAATGTCGATTGAGAATATTAACGATAAAAGTAAATGAGGCCAGTGGAGATCGTGTCTTTACCAACGAGGAGAAACGTCTGTGGTGTGGCGATGTACCTCCTGTGAACAACACCACCCGGTAGATGATGAAAGAGGGATGTTTAGAAGCTTTTTGCGATTCATGCAAAATCGAGACGAGGAGACTTCGTGTTCAAAATCACGGGAGAAATGATAGCAATTCACGGGTGGTCACACCCAAGCAGTTCGAAGTTGGGACCACGAGTGCAGGAAAGCGGGATCCGATTAAAGGCGGAGATGTGGGTCAAATAAATTACCAAGATATTCGATGTCTTGGGATGCGGAGAGCAGAGAAAGTTCCATTCGCTACTTTTATGTTTAAAACGCTTGGCGATTCTTGGTGGGAATCGTGAAGCGTACCCATCCAATTTGCCTTCGGCATGTCATGGGAGACGTTTGAAAATAGTTCAATAACAAGTACTTCCACGAAGTATTAATCGTATGAAGGAAGTGGAGTTTATTAGACTAGAATAACATGGCGGTGTCCCGATGAGGCGAAGTTCATGGAGTTATCGAGTTTTGCACCTCATTTGGTGGAGAATGAGGAGCGTATGGCGGATGTTTACGAGAGGTTTGAAACCCAAAGATACGTCGATATCTTATTTCTTATAAATTTCTCTCTATTCAGATGTTGTCAGCGGGCTCGATTGTTAGAAGCGAGATAACGATGCGTTCAACCGAGGGACCATAACCCGAGGATCATCTGAAGATAGCGATCATCGAATAACGATAACTAGTGGAGAAAGAAGAATACGGACAAAGCGGTAACCACTCTGAGTGGTAATCGTGGCCATGAAAATAGAAGAAGCGAGTCGGGAGGAGATTTTAAAAAGAGGAGATTTAACAACGACCGTATGAAGGCAGCGGTCTTGCGTGACAAGCGGGTTCCAGGAGAGAAAGACCACCGGTTGTAGTATGTTACAAATCACGGAAAGAGGACATATCATTGGCCGCCTTACAACAGTTTAAGGTATGCTATAATTGTGGAAAAGAAGGACATATCGCCGAGATTATGCGATATCGAAACCAGATCCGGTAGGAATGGTGACTCGAAAGGATGTCCCGAAAAAGTCAAAGACAACGATTCACGGAAGGCGTTTGTTGTGGCCAAATCAAAATCGAGGAACCCGAACGAAGTTAGCACAGGTTAGTTAATTATAAATTCTTGCAAAATTTATACCTTACTAGAATCTGGGATTCTACCCATTCTTTTATCTCTCTTGCTTGCGCTCAACGTTTGAACTTGACTACGAGAGAAATTAGACTTTGACTGTTTATGGAGACTCGTTAGGAGAAACTTTCATTACATCCGTTGTTTAGAAATCTTGCTTGATTACATTTGGCGCTATCACATTACCTGTTAACCTTATTTCTATAGAGATATTTGCTTTTGATGTGATTTTAAGGTTAACTACTCATCAATGCCGAAATTGATTACTTTAAATGGGTTGTTAGTTTTCATATTCTAAGCAACTTGTTATTGAATTCAAGCAATCAAACCATTGTAGTCAAACATTTTCATATCAAGCCATGAAGTCATTCGTTTATTACGGATGTCGAGTTTTCTTAGTCCATGTTATGGATTTGAATAAAGACACGTCGATTTGAATAATATTCCGTTGTTATTGATTTTTCTGGCGTATTTCTGAAGAATTTCTTGGCTTACTCCTAAAGCTGATATTAAATTTTGTATCGACTTTGAACCCGTTACAAAACTCATTTCTAAAATCTCATATCGAATGGCTCTATTGAACTTGAGGATCGAGTTAAAAATTCAACTATAAATTTGGTACACGAGCCTTTATCCGGTGACTTCCTTTGTGGAATGCAGAAAGACAGATTTCTCCATAAGGGACACCATATTAGATGCGATAGTAAAACCGATAGGTGTCATTGTAATATCTTATCCAAGGTTGGGATATGAGTCGCGATTGAGAACAACCTAAGTCGATGTCGAAATCGTAGCTTTACAGAAGCTTAGTTGGTTATTATCGGAGATTCGTTGAAGGATATTCTCGAATCGCTATTCCATTAACGTGGTGACTTCGTAGAGATACAAAATTCGAATGGATCGAGGAATGTGGGAAGAGCTTGAAGAACTCGAGAGGAGACTCATTTCAAAGACATGTTACGACCATGCCATCCTCGAAAAAGCGAGCGTGGTAGGCGGCGTGTTGAGTAGAAGATCGTTATCTGAAATCTGAGTACGATATTGTCAAAGACTCATTTCGTATAATTTACAAATAATAGAGATGGAGATGAAAACTCTAGGTACCCACGTGATGATATCTGAGTATAATCAACTTTAATCGATAAAGTTAAAGTTATTCGAAGCTACTGGCACGGGTGATGAATTTGAAGAAGGAGGTGCGAAAGTTGTTATTTCAAAAGCGAGAGAATCGGTGAGGTGAGAAAAGCTCAAACCTTGATTTATTAATCCATTTAAAATTCTCGATCGAATAGGGCTGTGGCCTATAGACTCGTTTCTGCTTGAAGTATGACGCGTGTTCATAACATTTTTCACGTGTCGAGGTTACGTAAATATGTGGACGACCCGAACCACGTCGTTGAGTTAGAAACCGGACGAGATAGCCAGAAGACTTAACGTATGAAGAGGTACTGTCAAGATTTTGGATAGGAAGGAGCATGTCCCTACGTCGAAGGTCATACCCTGAAGTTAAAGTTTTGTGGAGAAACCATGGTATTGAGGAAATGACACAGGAGTTGGAAGCGAAAATGAAAGCGAGGTATTCTCATCTTTTGAAACACCAGTGCGTCGTCGATTTTGAGGACAAAATTTTCATAAGGAGGGAGGTTGTAAGACCGAAATTTTTTAATAAAAAAGGAATTTCCTTTATTTATTATTTTGAAATAGTAAGGGTGGATTTGATTAATGTGGTTAGTTATATGGGTAAAATCATAAATATTTGAATAAGCAAGTGGTGATAAAATATTCATTATCGTCGGGAATATTCGTTTGGTCGTGGAATATTAAATCTTGTAGGGGAATATTAAATGCGGCCAGTAGCGATCTTTTGTGAGCCCATAACGGAAAGCGATTGGATGAAGAAAACGACAAATATAAGTTGTTTATAAATAACTTGGCGTAGTTATTCAGAATTAACAACTTGTTGGAATACTTGGTGGTTAAAACACACTAATCTGTTGTTGTTGAGCGATGGCACGCGGTATTGCACCATTATTGATTCTTACGTGAAGGCCTACTCAATAATTATTCTGATAATTCTTTATTCGATATTTTATTTTATTGATTCAATAATTGTTGCGTTGATATTTTATATTCTTTGTTGTTTGATAATTGTCATTACTGCATTATTTTTTTTATTATCGAAGCAATAATTCATATTATTAATGAAATTTAATTTTCTTTATTTATTATTTTGAAATAGTAAGGGTTGATTTGATTAATGTGGATAGTTAAGGGTTAAATCTGTGAAATATTTCAAAATAAGCAAGTGGTTATAAAATATTCATTGTTGTTAATGTGGATAGGGAATATTAAATATTTGGTGAAGTGGAATATTAAAATGCTTTGTCGGGGAATATTAAATGCTGACGGTATTACCGACCATTGTGGGCCCATAGCGAGCGATTGGATGAAAAAAGCGAAAGCAGCGAATATAAGTTGTTTAAAAATAACGGCGTAGTTATTCTGAGATTATCTTTGTTGGAATACCGGTTGGTTAAAAACACACTAATACGGCGTTGTTGCGATTACTGCGGTATTGCACCAATTATTGATTCTTACGTGAAAGGCCTTTACTCGATAATGGTTTCACGATAATTCTTTATTCGATATTTTATTTTATTGATTCAATAATTCTTTGCGTTGATATTTTATATTCTTTGTTGTTTGATAATTGTCATTACGGTATTTTTCATTATCGAAGCAATAATTCATATTATCTGAATAATATTATTAGATAACATTATTGGCAATGTCTAGAAAGTTACATCTAAGGAGAGGTTTGGTCACCTAATTGCGCGCGATGAAGAAGAAATTCTTATTGGAAAGCCCCTCTTTCAGGAGGCGCACAGGTTGTCGATATTGTGATTACATAATATTATTTGTGAATAATTAATTATTGATTTATATGATGAGAAAAATATTGATTTTATGTGGATATAGATGGAGAAAATTTTTAATGTGACAATTGTTGAAAATTGAAATTTTATCTTTTTACGATAAAATAATTCATTTAAATATATTATTATATTTTAATAATATAATAATGGTGATATTTTACAACGAATGTGGGATATATGAGTATCTGAGGAGGAAGAGTATTTTTGTTGCAATAAATGTTTAAAACATATTAAACATGTCGGTGGACCCCATTTATTGGTGAAATTTGATTATAGCACAAAAAATCACTTGGTTTGTGGATTTGGTCAATTTCTATTTGGAATTTGGAAAAACTTTCTTACGCAAAAGTTGTAGAAATTGAATTTCCTATAAAAACTCATGAGATTCGAATTTTTTGATGAAAGGGCTATTTATTATGAATTATTGAAGTTAGAAGCTCAAAATAATTGATTTTGGAAGTTTTAAATATTTTTTATAAGAAAAACGTTTTTTTTGAGTTAGGCAAGGTGAGTCACTCTTGGTGGCTGATGGTTTGAATCAGATTTTTGGGTGCGTAGGAATTTAATAATATATATATTAATATTTTATTAAATTTTACGCTTTGGTGTTAGCGATTTCTATAAATAGGGTCTTGGGTTAGAATTGAAAATCACACGAAACTGAAGTTTTCTCTCTCTATATTATCGGCGTATTCTTGTGAGTATTTTGAGTATACTTTGAGTATTGCTATCGGTCTGCAAGTTCAAGTCATAGCCTTTATGTCAGGTGTTTTAATTAGAAATCTTGATCTTTCGAGGTAAGGGATATTATTTTTTTTCGTAATGATATTATTTCTTGATATCATTATCTTTGAAATATTGATCTGAAGTTTTTATCAAATTTGGAACTTTTTCATGTATGGGTTACTATTCATGAGTTCTTATTCATGAGTTCTTATTCACGATTCTTATTAATGAGTTCTTATTCACGATTCTTATTCACGAGTCTTATTAATGAAGCGTGAAGATGTTTTTGTGGAATTTCTATCTTTTGGTGTGGATTCTAATTCATTATTCCGTTATCGGCCTATTCACGTATATCGATCTTATTCATAAAAATAAAATTTCTTCTTTTAAGTCAAAAATATCTATTACGGATACTAACTTTGATTGTATCCATGTTTTGATCATTCTTGAATTTTACACCACTATGATTATTTTTGAGGTATTTTTGGGCGTGGATAAAACAAAGTATCTGAATCCTTAATCCTTAATCCTTGTCATTTTGTTTCCTTTGGATTCGTTTCTTTAAAAAAAAATATTTTTCATCATCCTCGGTCTTAAATGATGATGATATTATCTTTGAATATCTTTTCTTAAGAATATCTTTGGTGCAAGAAAGATGAATGATTTCGAAAGAATATCTTTGGCGTAGTAGTGCAAAGATGAGCAGTGTTTAAATGAACATGACCAGTGATGAATATCTTTGGCTTTGTGCAAAGATGAATATTTGATTCGGATGTATATTGATTGATGTTACGAGGATAAAAGATGAGCGATGAACTTTTAAATTCATACATAGAAGATAGTAGTTTGCATTCTCTGCTTAACTCTTCAATGAATTATTATTTCATTGCGAATATTGATTTAAAATTTGTTGTCTATTGTATTACTATTAGATTTTTCCTGTTGAAGACTAACGATAATTTGTTGTATATTATCTTAGTCGTAATATTCTTCTTTTTGAGCTAGTTGAGCTCACCCTTTTCCTTTTTGTTCCATTTTTTCTCGGGAGGCGAGAATATAGCGAGTGCAATGTCGGGGTATGGAATGAAGGTTTTAGAAAGAGTTGTTTAGTAGTCCTCACCATTTTTGTAAAATAATGTATCGATAAATGTGATGAGGATTTATTTGAGTATAGATATTATGCAGAAGATAATATTTGTATTCAAACTCACAGTTTCTTGTTGTAATAATAAAAAGTTGTAGTTGTTTACATGCCATGTATTGACAACTTTCGAATGGGTGATGTATACCTACTATTTTGGGGGCGTCACGGTTGGTATCGAGCTTAGGGATATGATCTCTGGCGGAGATCGGGAATAGAACTAGGAGGGAGGCAGTAAATCCTTAGCTAGTGTGTCCTACTAAGCTTATTTGTTAGTTAGTGTGATATATAGGGATATTATGTGATATATTGATTTCTTAATTAACCCTTGTTTTATGTAATGTTGTTGAGAATGTCGTGAGAATATTAACAATGGAAATGAGGCCAGTGGAGATGCTTTGTACTCACCAGCGAGGAGAGCGTGCAGCAGTGGCAATGTTCCTCCTGTGAACAACACCATTGAGCGCGATGATGATGAGCGAGGGATGTTTAGAAGCTTTTTGCGATTCATGCAAAATCGACGAGGAGACTTCGTGTTCAAAATCTGAGGAGAAATGATAGCAATTCACGGGTTGTCACGACCAAGCGATTCGAAGTTGGGACCACGAAATTTAAGGAAAGCGGATCCGATCATGGCGGAAACATGGGTCAAACAAATTACAAGATATTCGATGTCTTGGGATGCGGAGGAGACAAGAAGGTTCCATTCGCCACCTTTATGTTAAAGTGGCGAAGCGGACTCTCTTGGTGGGAGTGCGTGAAGCGTACCCATCCGTACTTTTCGGCGTGTCTTTGGGAGAGCGTTTGAAAACTATTTAATGACAAATACTTTCACGAAAGTGTTAAATCGTCGTATGAAGAAGAAGTGGAGTTCATCAGTTTGAACAAAACAACATGGCGGTGTCTCGATGCGAGGCAAAGTTTGCGAGTTATCGGGTTTGCACCTCATTTGGTGGAGAATGAGGAGCGTGTAGCGGATGATGTTTCTTAGAGGTTTGAAACCGGCGTCGTCGATATCTCATTTCTCATAAATTTTCTCTTTATTGGATGTTGTAAGCAGGGCTCAATTATTAGGCGAGATATTGAGCGAGTATGGTCAATGAGGACCATAACGAGGATCGTACCGGAGATAGCGATCAGCGAGAATAATGATAACCGGCGGAGAAAAGCAGAGATGGACAAAAAATGGTAACCACTCTGGTGGTAATCATAGCCGTGAAAATAGAAGAAGCGAGTCGGGGAGGAGATTTTAAAGAGGAGATTTAACAACGACCATGTGAAGGCAGCGGTCTTGGCGACAAGCGGGTTCTAAGGGAGGAAAACGACCACCGGTCGTATATCTTCTATAAATCTGGAAAAGAGGACATATCGATCAAGCGCCCTAGCAGATTCAAGGTATGCTATAATTGTGGAAAGGAAGGACATATCGCTCGAGATTATGCGATGGCGAAACCTAGTTCGTGAGAGGACGGTGACTCGAAAAACATCCCGAAAAAAGTCAAAGTCAGCGATTAGGGAAGAAGCGTTTGTTGTGGTTTGGTCAAAATCGAGGAACCCAAGCGAGGTGATCACGGGTAAGCTATTTATAAATTCTTGCGAAGTTTATACCTTACTTGATCTGGTGTGCTACCCATTCATTTATCTCTCTGCTTGTGCTCAGCGTTTAAACTTGACTCAGGAGAAATTAGACTTTGACTATCTGTGGAAACTCAGTTAGGAGAAACTTTCATCACATCCATTTTTTATAAATCTTGTTTGATTCAAGTTGGCACCATCACCTTACACATTGACCTTATCTCTTTAAAGATACTTGCTTTTGATGTGATTTTAGGGATTGATTGGTTAACTACTCATCATTACAAAATTGATTGTTTTAAATAAGGTTGTTAGTTTTCATATTCTAACTAACCAACTTTGTTATGCAATTCAAGCAACTAAACCATTAAAATCAATCAACATCATATCTAATCATAAAAGCTATTAGTTTATTGAAAAGCGGATGTCAAGCTTTCTTAGCCCATGTTATGGATTTGAATAAAGACACGTCAAATTTGAATAATATTCACATTGTTATTGACTTTCTGGCGTATTTCTGAAGAACTTCCGGTCTACCCCGAGCGTGAAGTTGAATTCTTTATTGATCTTGAACACAGATACAAAGCCCATTTCTAAAACCCCATATCGAATGGCTCTATTGAACTTGAGGTTAAAGGTCCAACTACGAGGAATTGTTGGACATCGGTTTCATTAGTCTAGTACATCTCCTTGGGGTGCTCTGTTTTATTTGTAAAGAAGAAAAGCGGGAGTATCACGACTTTATATTGACTATCGGGGAATTGAACCATGTCACCATCGAGAATAGGTATCCTCTACCTCGTATTGATGACTTGTTTGACCCGATTCTGAGGGGCACAATTCTTTTCAAAAATCGATCTTAGATTACGGATATCATCGGTGAAGATTAGGCGAGGATATTCAAAAGGCGCCTTGAGAACTTCGGTATGGGCATTATGAATTCTTAGTCATGTCTTTTCGGACTAACTAATGCTCCTGCGACTTTCATGGATATGATGAGCCAGAGTATTCAAGGAATATTTGGATCGATTAGTTGTTGTCTTTATTGATGACATCCTCATATATTCAAAAAGTCGTGAAGATCATGAGCACCATTTGAAATTTGGTACTCGAAGGCTTCCGTGAAAACAAACTATATGCCAAATTGAAGAAATGCGAGTTACGGCTTGAGAAGTAGCATTCCTTGGGCACGTGGTGTCGAAACATGGAGTATCTGTTGATCCGTGAAGATTGAAGCATATCTGAAGTTAGGACAATAAAGTCGGTGGTGAAATCGTAGCTTTTGGGCTTAAATTGGTTATTATCGGAGATTAGTGGAAGGTTTTCTCGAATCGCTACTCCATTAACTTCGGCTAACTTCGGAAGGATACAAAATTCGTTTGGAGGCGAAGAATCGAGAAAAAGTTTCCAAGAGCTTAAGAGGAGACTTATTTATTTTGTTCTAACAATACCATCTGGTTGGGATGGATTTGTTATCTCTGATGATGCTTGAGGCAAAGGGTTAGGATGTGTTCTCATGCAGCGTGGGAAAGTCATAGCCTATGCCTCGCGACAACTTAAAAGAGTATGAGAGGAATTATCCTACTCATGATCTAGAGTTAGCGGCCCGATCGTTCATTAAAGATATGGAGCACTATCTATATGGGAGAAAGTGGAGATATATTGGACCATAAAAAGCTTAAATATTTCTTCACTCAAAAACTCGACATGGCGGCGACGTTGGCTCGAGCTATTGAAGACTACGACCACAATTTGATTCACAGTAATGGTAAGCGATAAAGATCATATGTGTGATTAGGTTTGTAATATTCATAAAATTGCAAAAATTAAGCGAGCGTGGAAAATCGAGTTTAAAATTTTTACAAACCATATACGGATCACCCTTTATGCATAATTATTAATTAAGCGAAAAGATAAAGAATAAATCATACCCTTGAAGATCGAGCTTCCTCGGTACAAGTTCACCTCGAATCCTTTTCGCGTTCGATCTTGAATCCACGGGTTTGGTTCCTTCCTTTGATCGGCGTTAGCCACCCAGTATGTTTGGCCTCTGGGGTGATCCACGAGGAAGAATAAAATTCAAGAAGATGGGTGGTTGGCTAAACCTAGTTTTTCTATCTACATAGAAAAAGGTGTACTCTCCCAACAATTGGAATTATTACGTTATGTTGAAAAATCAACAACCCATCCACCACCGTAATAAGACTCCTCTTATTTATAGATGTGGGCAACCCACCTTAACAATTAAGGAATTGGGTTTTATTTAATTAATTAAATTCTTTTAATTAATTAAGCTCCTAAATCTTATTAGGGATAATTAATTAAACTCCTTTAATTAATTTTCCTTCTAATCGATTAGGAATAAATGAGAATACTTATATTAAATTAATTCCTAAACTCTTTTAGAAATTAAAATAATAATAATTGTAATAATATTAATAAGACTCCTCTTATTAATTTATATTTAATATTTCTAAAATATTAAATAATAAATATTAAGCTATTTAATTTATTACATCACCATAGATTAAATTAAATATACATAACTATATTATTACGATTATGCCATTAACTTCTTAAATAATTATTCTTCCTTTTATGGTGTGACCCTTTAGGTTCTCCATATTAAGCAGGTTGTGAATAAATCAATTAGAACAATTCTAATCTTATTTAAATAAATAAATTAAACAATTAATTTATTTAAATAAATAATATTATTCTCTGATAGGGATAAGCCTCCTAGCGATCAGCGACTTTCCGGATAATATAGATTTCAACATTAATCATAAAAGAACCTTTGAGTAAATAGTTCTTAAAATCTGATTCAATCCTTCCACCATCTGATGTCCCGATTAAATATAAGGCATGGAATTCTTGTCGAGTCTTATTTTATTTAATTATATGTATTTAGATCCTTAAATGCCTGACTCAAAATAATGCAAATTAGAAACTCCTTTCTAATTTCATTACGCCTTAACCCGAGGACTCTTTGGGTTGTCATTTATCGAATCACATAGGACATTTCTCTTCTTTTATTAGAAGTGGTAGATTCTTTATTGATCATACATTATCTCCATATACTGACTTATTATACCCAAGCGTACCCTTTGATATACCTAAGGGTCTTAAGGAATAAGTCAAAGTATAACTCATCATACACAAATCTTATGATGATCTCAAGTCGAGGATTACTTGTCTTACTATCACTCTGAGAATTCTATTGACGAGGCAAATAAAACTCCATTAGGTATTCCTTAGCGAGCCACGTTCGATGAACTTATTCTCTAATAAGCACCTACATACTTGCTTTAGTGTCTCCACAAAATGATCATGAGATCAATCATCCTCATCGATGAGCAAGCAGCGTATGTACCCGATCTATCCGGATTCACTAATCCCCGATTTAGTAATCCAATGATTGGGAACTATTTTAGTTTTAAGCTTTCTAAAAATTTAGATCTCATTAGAATGATCATCATCATTATTCTAAAAGCATTGCTTAAAACTATGGGTTTATCACATATTATAAAACGCATCATGTAGATAATTAAAAGCCTTTAATAAATTAATACTTTTTATTAATAAATGAATAAGATTATTCTGAAGTATATGCTTTATCATCAAACATGATTGGCTTGTGTGCATCTACTACTTTCAATCTCCCACTTGCACTAAAAGCCCGATAAATCGTGGTATCTTATACTCTTCTTCTCTGCAAGTGGCGATTATCCTGCTTTGTTGGATAAGCTTTAGTTAATGGATATGTAATGTTGTTCATGAGAGTCCACTATCTACTATAGTGATTTCCCATCTTTCATGATTCTAATAATCAAATGAAAGTGCCACAACACATGTTTAGATCGAAGATGAGACTTAGGAACTATTCTGATTACGTAATGAACTTTTAATCCAAACAATCAACTTGCGACTTCATTTATAGCTATATACTTTGTCTTTATCACTAAACCGACAACTCTTTCTTTGTTTGGAACCTTTCGATTCAACTGCACCCTTTGTTCGAGTAACCCTTTACCTTAAAGTGGATTTTTACGGTCGTCTTGAGTGCATGCGAAAAACTTGAGTGCATTAAGCCCTCTGGTTTTAATTTAGACCCACCATGTATGATCACATCCTTAGTCTTGGGTTAAGAACTTTAAGATGTTTTCAACGACTCGTAGTGAACTTCTCCGAGAATATGGTGATCGACATCGGGTCTCGTATATTTCATTGCATACATGATTGTCACTCATGCGATCTCTCTTTTTTTTGAGTCTGTGGGGACTATTAAGAGATACACTCCATAGCTCATCGACATGAGACATCTCTTGGAGTTTGCCATGCTAAGCGACTTTAGCATCAAATGAATATCGTTCCTTGGGTTAAGTCGAGCATCCTCTTAAATCTATCTATATAGATTTATATCCCCAATTAAGATACTCTTCCCATCATTCATGGAGGAATGTTTAGACAACTTTATCTTTCTTGATTGTAGCATTGGTATGTCATTCCTTGTCAAGTAGTATATCAACATATAATACTAGAAATTTCACGATGCTCCCCCTTTGACCCTTTTGTACACACTTGATAGAACTCTTACCTCATCGAATGTAACTCTGGATCATCATCTTCTATGATGTACCTCCTCATCATCATCATCATGATGAATCCATACCTCTAGGTATCTTGGTACTATTCGATTCTGATTGATTTGTGGTACAATAGAATTACATCTATGAGTTCCTCTTATTTGACTTATAGTGTTTTGTGGTTCTTGAACTCTTTCAAGATCTATTATCCTCCCTAGCCCTTTTAATGATAAACACCTTTATCTTAGAAGGCGTGTGTTTATAACAAACACCTTTTGCTAAGTAGGATTATAGAACATATACCCTAAACTTACTTTAGGATGTCCCACAAATCGACACTTGTCAAATCTTGTCCCAAACTTATCCTTTGAAACCTTTTCACATAAGTTGGACAACCCCTTATCTTAACATACTTAAGATTAGGAATCCTCCACATCCATAACTTTTATGGAGTCTTGGGCGGATTTTGAGGTTACCATTTTAAATGAATGTCGACCATTTCTAGGACATTATCCTGAAGGATCTTTGGAATGTCGGTAAAATCATTATGGACCGCACCATGTCCAACAAGTGCGATTTTCCTTTCGGATACATCAATCGATTATTATTGCGTATCGGGATGTGTCCATTATGAGAAAACCATTTGAGATGATCTAGAAACTTATTGCACAAGTATTTATTCCTTGATCTAATCAAAGAATCTTAATACTTTGCCAATTTGTTTCATTTTGAATTCTTTGAACCTTTCGAATAATTCACACTTGTATTCAACAAATACATACATTCGACTCTTTGAATGATCATCTCCTTTTCTTATACTAATTTGTTCAATATGCAAAATTATTTTCATGTAAATCAGTATACAAAATTTATTAAGTAATATTCGATTCTATACAAAACATTATTATTATAAATAGAACAACAATTGTTCTTAATTATAATACCAAAATTTCATTGTCCAATGATAAAATGGAAATAATATTTTAACAAGAAGCTGGAATCTGATAACAACTTATTGACTTAATAGATTTGCCGTGTAAGGCATTACTAAACTATAAGTTTCTATGGCTAATGTAGCAACCTTTGCTTCATTTCCCACACATAGGATTACTTATATTTGTTTAGCTTTCTACTTACTGCTTGGTCCTTCATAAATCTATATTTATGATAACGAAAGTCGGTATCCAATACCCAGTAGAACCTTGACTTAAAGAAAAATTTATTTCAATCATGAACAAAAAGCGTATTATGTAGAAACTTCACTAAGCTTCTTTGGTTAGCCTCTGCGAAGATGCTTCTCATGATTTCTTTCCGATGTCGGGCTTATTGCGGTGGAAGCAAACTCCTTTTTATCCATATCGATTTTGTTCTTATTATCCTTTGTTTATGCCTTTTCTATTTACCTTCTTTGAATCGTTCTTCTTTTTCGGAAGATCCTTTGGCCCCTACCGGTAAGACTTGGTCTTTCTTGGTTGGAAAGTGACTCTCGACATTTTTCAATATGTTAAGCAAATCGGCGAAAGGCGATATCTAGCTTGTTCATATGAAAAATTCACAACAATTGTGAAAAGAGTCAGGGGGTGAGTGCAAGATCAAATCTTGGCTCAACTCTCCATCCATGACAAAACTTCGTTGTCTAATTGATCAATCAAATTGATTATGTTAAGAACTTTTTATGCATCTTATAGTGCCATTGGCCGTTCTAGATCGGAAGAGCTCCTTGAATGTCGATATCTATCGGTCCTACTTTCTTCACCATCAACTACTTGATGTGCGGGAATATAGTAGGAGCATCCATAGTTTCATCTTGTGGCTGCTCGTTACTCGTGGATCTTGAGCATGATGCGTTGAGCAATTGTGCATCATCTTGCCACTTTCTAAAAGTAGCAATCTCTTCCTCGGAGGCATTATGCGCAACCATTCTGAGGATAGGCGTATTAAGGACATAAGATAGCTTTTTCGACTATGAGAACTATTCTCAAATTCCTTAACCAATCCATTTAATTGATTACGATTAATTTAGCATCTAATATGCTTGCGATGATAGTAATTTTAGACATTGTAAAATTACGTAAATGAATTTGTAATTAACAACATTTTAACATACATTCTTTTATTAATTACCAAAATAAATTAGGTCTTGTTTTAAATTGGTATCTCCCTATTTTCTTCAAACTATATTACCCTCACTTATATAGTTAAATAAAATCTAATTAAAGATTTGCTAGTGAGAATAAGGATCCCATTTCAAATGTATATAGCCTTGTGGTGACACAACAAACTATATATAAATAAATAGGTGAACAACTTTTGTCGATTACATCAACTATCTGACTCCTTGTATTTTGCCTCTTAGATTATTTTGATCAGTGGTGGCACATCCAGAATCAAAATTATCCAGTTAAAGTCCGACTAGCACTCCATATATTCAAAAAAAAAAATATCATCCTTGTGGTGACCTGACAAAACAATATTGTTCAATTTTCTTTATAAGCATCAAATGTGATAAATTAACATCTTAAATACTTAATACTTGCCTTGTGGTGACACAACAAACTCGTATTAAATATTTAATACTCTATTAATTTTATCATGCTAGAAAGCGACGTTCGATATTCAAATATCTTTGAGCGCTTAGGACTTAATATAAAAAATTGAGGGTTTTGTTATTAATTTGTCTCATCTTGTTTAAGCGCATGCACGTATATATATATAAAATACGCGTCGTATTAATGAACATGCGAAGCATGTTTGCATAATATATAATATATATAGTATAAGCATGCACATATAGAATCTTATATTCTACTAGGATTGATTATGGACTTTTATTCTAGTTTGGTTCACTAGAGCCACCAAGTGAACCAAAAATTGAACTCCCAAGGGTGCGAGAAATAATATTTAAATATAACTATTACATTTAAACTTGGGCTCCATTACAAAGCGGGTCTTGAAGCGCTCCTTGTCCTTGATCTCTAATTCTTCAAAATTAATTCTAACTATTCTATTACAAAACTATTTAAAATAAATAGAAACCTTGATCGTGATCGAGGGAAATGCATAGGAGGAGATAGAATTTACATTAAGAAAAATTAGAGAAGGCAGAGTCTGTGAGACCCATTTAATAAAACCCATACATTCAATGCATCCAACTAAAATAAAATCCAATCGCATTGGTTGATAGTCCATAATCAATCCCATTTATTATCATACACATCACCATCATATCATCGATAAATAACATTCATCTTATGAATAATAAACATTTAATATATATATTGATATCATTTAATGGGCAAATTTAGTTAGTATAAAATCTAATTTTGAATCAAAATAAACTCCTTTATTTTAATCAAATTTAAATCAAAATAAAACTATTTTATTTTAATTTATCCTATTTTGAATAAAATAAACTATTTTATTTTAATCAAAATCTTTAATCAAAATAAACTCCTTTATTTTAATTAATTATGGAATCGATTCCATATAATAAAAAAAAATCTTTAATTAAAATAAACTCTTTTATTTTAATTAATTATGAAATCGATTCCATGTAAAAAAAAAATTTTATTAAAGGAAACACGGATTATATCCTATTCACAAAATAAACTCCTTTATTTTGAATAATATGAAATCTTATTTCATATTTAAATAAACTCCTTTATTTAAGGAAAAGGGATTCTTTTCTATTAACAAATAAACTCTTTTATTTTGAATAATATGAAATCTTATTTCATATAAAATAAACTCTTTTATTTAAGGAAAATGGATTTACTTTCTTTTCACAAATAAACTCTTTTATTTTGAATATTAAATAAAATAAACTCCTTTATTTTAAGAAAAAATAAAATCCAATTTCAACTCCAATTAGTTATCATGGAATCGATTCCAACTCTAATTAGTTAGCATGAAATTCTAATTTTAAAATTAAAATAAACTTTATTTTATATTTTAAAATTAAAATAAACTTTTATTTAAAATATAAAAATAAACTTTTTATTTTAAAATTAAAATAAACTTTTTATTTTATATAAAATAAACTAATATATATATATATATATATATATATATATATATATATATATATATATATATATATATATATATATATATATATATATATATATATATATATATATATATATATATATATATTATATATATATATATATATATATATATATAATATATATATATATTTACAATTTTATATTTTTTTTCTTGCAAAAAATATATTTTTTTTTATTATTGATTATTCAAATAATTTTTTTTCTTTTATAATTTTATTACATATGCATATATATATAATATATATAATAGTAAAGTAATTTTGTGCAATGTAATCGAAAAATGTATTTTTTTTAAATTTTTTAAACCATTTTAGGTCATGATGCTGACCTGCATTTAAATTTTGCTTAAAAAAAAAAAAAAATGATTTTTTTTTTTTTTTTTTTTTTTTTTTTTTTATCTGATAAAATTATACCCAATTAAATTGTTCTAAACACATATCGATATATACATATTAAATTAAAACAATTAATAATTAGCATAAAGGTTTGGCTCTGATGCCCTTTATTGGGTTTGTAATATTTCATAACTTGCAATCAAATTGCATAAAAATTCTTGAGCGTGTAAAATCGAGTTTAAAAATTTTACAAACCATATACGGATCACCCTTTATGCATAATTATTAATTAAGCGAAAAAGATAAAGAATAAAATCATACCCTTGAAGATCGAGCTTCCTCGAGTCAAGTTCACCTCGAAATCCTTTTCGCGTTCGATCTTGAATCCATAGGGTTTGGTTCCTTCCTTTGATCGGCGTTAGCCACCCGTATGTTTGGCCTCTGGGGTGATCCACGAGGAAGAAAAAAAATTCAAGAAGATGGGTGGTTGGCTAAACCTAGTTTTTCTATCTACATAGAAAAGGGTGTGTCTCTCTCAACAATTGGAATTATTACGTATGTTGTAAAATCGACAACCCATACCACCACCCATAATAAGACTCTCTTATTTATAGATGTGGGCAACCCACCTTAACAATTAAGGAATTGGGTTTTATTTAATTAATTAAATTCTTTTAATTAATTAAGCTCCTAAATCTTATTAGGGATAATTAATTAAACTCCTTTAACTAATTTTCCTTCTAATCGAATTAGGAATAAATGAAATACTTATATTAAATTAATTCCTAAACTCTTTTAGAAATTAAAATAATAATAATTGTAATAATATTAATAAGACTCCTCTTATTAATTTATATTTAATATTTCTAAAATATTAAATAATAAATATTAAGCTATTTAATTTATTCTATCACCATAGATTAAATTAAATATACATAACTATATTATTACGATTATGCCATTAACTTCTTAAATAATTATTCTTCCTTTTATGGTGTGACCCTTTAGGTTCTCCGTATTAAGCCGTTGTGAATAAATCAATTAGAACAATTCTAATCTTATTTAAATAAATAAATTAAACAATTAATTTATTTAAATAAATAATATTTATTCTGATAATGGGATAAGCCTCCACTAGCGATCAACGACTTTCCGGATAATATAGATTTCAACATTAATCATAAAAGAACCTTTGAGTAAATAGTTCTGAAATCTGATTCAATCCTTCCACCATCTGATGTCCCGATTAAATATAAGGCATGGAATTCTTGTCGAGTCTTATTTTATTTAATTATATGTATTTCGATCTTAAATGCCTGACTCAAATAATGCAAATTAGAAACTCCTTTCTAATTTCATTACGCCTTAACCCGAGACTCTTTGGGTTGTCATTTATCGAATCACATAGGACATTTCTCTTCTTTTATTAAGTGGTAGATTCTTTATTGATCATACATTATCTCCATATACAACTTATTATACCCAAGCATACCCTTTGATATACCTAAGGGTCTTAAGGAATAAGTCAGTATAACTCATCATACGAATCTTATGATGATCTCAGTCGAGGATTACTTGTCTTACTATCACTTCTGAATTCCTATTGACGAGCGAATAAAACTCCATTAGGTATTCCTTAGCGAGCCACGTTCGGTGAACTTATTCTCTAATAAGCACCTACATACTTGCTTTAGTGTCTCCACACAAATGATCATGAGATCAATCATCCTCATCGATGAAGCAACAGCGTATGTACCCGATCTATCCAGATTCACTAATCCCCGATTTAGTAATCAATGATTGGGAACTATTTTAGTTTTAAGCTTTCTAAAATTTAGATCTCATTAGAATGATCATCATCATTATTCTAAAAGCATTGCTTAAAACTATGGGTTTATCACATATTATAAAACGACATCGTATAGATAATTAAAAGCCTTTAATAAATTAATACTTTTTATTAATAAATGAATAAGATTATTCTACAAAGTATATGCTTTATCATCAAACATGATTATCCTACTCTGATCTAGAGTTAGCGCATCTTTTAACTACTTTCACTATTATGGGAGAAAGTGGAGATATATTGGACCGTAAAAGCCTTAAATATTTCTTCACTCAAAAAGAACTCGACATCTGGCGGCGTGACGTTGGCTCGAGCTATTGAAGACTACGACCACACTATTGATACCATCACGAGGAAAAGCGAGCGTGGTAGGTAGCGTTGAGTAGAGATCATATCGTATCTTGAGGATGAGTGCGATGATGTCAAGTATCTGCGTAGAGCCCGACTTTAATAGAAAAAGTTAAGGTTGCTCGAGCCAGCGACCCGGCCGGTGATCGTATGAAGAAAGAAAGTCTGAAAGGAGCTATTAGGGCGAGAATTGATGAAGAAGGAATACTTGAGTCCACTCTAGACTTTGTGTTCTAACGACTACGATTTGAAGTACAAGATTATGATGGAGGCACACAATACACCATTTGCAATCCATCACGGAAGTACTAAAATGTATCGTGATCTTGACATACATTTGGTGGAACAATATGAAGAGAGAGATTGCAAAGTTTATCTCGATGTGTTTAACTTGCCAGCGTGTAAAGGCGGAGCATCTAGTACCTAAGGGTCGTTGCAACCACTTGAGATTCGAAATGGAAGTGGGAACACATTACCATGGATTTAGTTCTGGGTCTTCTACGGTTTCTCAAAGGCATCAATCTTATTTGGGTTATTGTTGATAGATTAACCAAATCTGCTCATTTCTTGCCGTCTGGAGACTTATTCCTTGAGCGTCTTGCTAGTATATGCGTGAATGAGATTGTGAGGTTGCATGGCATGCTGTATCCATAGTTTGGATCGTGACCCAGAGATTCACTTCAAGATTTTGGGTTAGCTTGCAAAAAAGCTATGAGCGCAGTTTGCGATTTAGTTGACATACCATCCCCAAAGCAGACGGACAATCGAGAGAGGACTATTCAAACTCTTGAAGATCTATTAAGACTACGTGTCCTAGACTTCAAGGCGGTTGGGATAAGTATTTACCATTGGTGGAATTCTCCTACAACAGCGATTATCGAGTGAAGTATAGGTGTGGCTCCATTTGAAGCATTATATGGGCCGAAAATGTCGTTCTCCGATATGTTGGGATGAGGTGGGTGAAGCAACATTGTTGGGACAGAGTTAATGCGTATGACTACCGAAAAGATCCAAATGATTGACAAGCGTATACAAAGCGGCACAAGATCGACAAAAGAGTTATGCGGATCTTCATCGAAAGGGCGTGGAATTTAGTATAGGGGATCATGTGTATTGTTGCGAGTTGCTCCATGGAAGGGAGTTACAAGATTTGGGAAGAGAGAAAGCTCGATCCACGATTTATTGGTCCATTTCAAATTCTTGGCCAAGAGTAGGAAATGTAGCCTATAGACTTGCGTTACCTCAAAGTATGTCTCGTGTTCATAATGTGTTTCACATATCGTACTTAAATAAATATGTGAAAGACCGAACCACGTTATAGAGTTAGAAGCCAGGACGAGATAGCGAAGACTTAGCGTGTGAGGAGGTACTGTCAAGATCTTGGATAGGAAGGAGCATGTCCTACTGCGCAAAGGTCATACCACAAGTTAAAGTTTTGTGGAGGAATCATCTTTATAGAGGAAATGACACAGGAATTGGAAAGCGGAAATGAAAGCGAGGTATCCTCACCTTTTGAAACACACACCAGTGCGTCGTCGATTTGAGGGCGAAATTTCATAAGGAGGGAGGTTGTAAGACCCCAACTTATTATTAATGAAATTTAATTTTCTCTATTTATTATTTTGAAATAGTAAGGGTTGATTTGATTAATGTGGATAGTTAAGGGTAAAATCATGAAATATTTCAAAATAAGCAGTGGTTATAAAATATTCATTGTTGTCGGGGAATATTAGTTTGGTGGTGGAATATTAAATCTTTGTCGGGAATATTAAATGCAATGGTAGCGACCATATGTGGGGCCCATAGCGAAAGCGATTGGATGAAAGCGACAAATATAAGTTGTTTAAAAATAGCGGCGTAGTTATTCTGATTATCTTGTTGGAATACGGGTGGTTAAAACACACTGTCTGCGTTGTTGAGCGTTAACACGGTATTGCACCAATTATTGATTCTTACGTGAAGAAGCCTTTACTCGATAATTGTTCTGATAATTCTTGTTCGATATTTTATTTTATTGATTTAATAATTCTTTGCGTTGATATTTTATATTATTGTTGTTTGATAATTGTCATTACTACATATTTTTCCATTATCGATCAATAATTCATATTATTTGAATAATATTATTAGATAACATTATTGGCAATGTCTAGAAAAATTACATCTACAGGAGAGGTTTGGTCACTAATTTCTTGCCAGATGAGAGAAATCCTTATTGGAAAGCCCCTCTTTCTGAGGAGCGGCACGGTTGTCGATATTGTGATTACTATAATATTATTTGTGAATAATTAATTATTGATTTATATGATGAGAAAAATATTGATTTTATGTGGATATAGATGGAAAAATTTTTAAAGTGACAATTGTTGAAAATTGATATTTTATCTTTTCTTATAAAATAATTCATTTAAATATATTATTATATTTTAATAATATAATAATGGTGATATTTTTTACAATGAATGTGGGATATATGAGTATATGAGGAGGAGGAGTATTTTTGTTGCAATAAATATTTAAAACATGTTAAACATGTTTGTGGACCCCATTTATTGGTGAAATTTGATTATAGCATGTAAAATCGTCCCGTTTGTGGATTTGGTCAATTTCTATTTGGAATTTGGAAAAACTTTCTTACTGCAAAGTTGTAGAGAATTAAATTTCTTATAAAATCTTATAGATTCGATTTTTTTTTGATAAAAATCCTATTTATTATGAATTATTGAAGTTACGAAGCTCAAAATAATTGATTTTGGAAGTTTTAATTATTTTAAATAAGAAAAACGTTTTTTATTTTTTTGTGAGGTGGGCTATTTGGTTGGATGATGTTTTGGGCAAAATAAGGTTAATGTGTAGGAAATTTTAAAAAAATATATTAATATTTTATTAAATTTTACCTTTGGTGTTCTAGCGTTTTCTATAAATAGGGTCTTTAGGTTAGAATTGAAAATCACACGAGAATCTGAAGTTTTCTCTCTATATATTATCGGCGTATATTGTGAGTATTTTGAGTATTTTGATATTGCTTTGAGTGTTGCTTTATACGGTGATTGCAAAGTTCCTTCTTTCTAAGGGATATATATTTTATTCCAAAGTGATATTATTCTTTATCATTAGGTTTGAGGATATTTTTTTTTTAAAAAATGATATTATTTCTTCTCACGAATATCATTATCTTCACGAGTTAATATTGATAAGATTTTTTATTCATTAAGAAAGATGGAAATTATTTTTTTTATGTCGGAGATTCTTATTCACGTTCGGCTTATTCACGTATCTGACACTATTCAAGAATACGACCTTATTCACGAAAAATTTAATTTTTTCTTTTTAGTCCAAAATATCTATTATGGATACTAGCTTTGATTGTATCCATGTTTTGATCATTCTTGAATTTTACACCACTATGATTATTTTTGAGGTATTTTTGAACTTGGATAAAACAAAATTTGAATCCTTAAATCCTTAATCCTTATTCTTTTGTTTCACTTTGGATTCGTTTCTTTAAAAAAATATTTTCATCATCCTCGGTCTTAAATGATGATATTATTGAATATCTTTGGCACATGCTGCAAAAGAAGATGGTTGATTTTCTTATGAATATCTTTGGCCGTAGTGCAAAGATGAGCAGTGTTTAGATGAACATGACCAATGATGAATATCTTTGGCACAGTAGTCAAAAGATGAATATTTGATTCGATGTATATTGATTGATGTTACGAGGGATAAAATATTGATGATGAACTTTTAAATTCATAGTATAGAAGATAGTAGTTTTATTCTCTACTTAACTCTTCTAATGAATTATTATTTCCATTGCGAATATTGATTTAAAATTTGTTGTCTATTACATTCTATACATTTTTTTTCCTGTTGAAGACTAACGATAATTTGTTGTATATTATCTTAGTCATAATATTCTTTCTTGAGGCTAGTTGAGCTCACCTTTTCCTTTTTGTTCCATTTTTAGAATCGGGTTTTAGAAAGTATAGCGAGTGCATCACCATTTTTGTTAAATAATAATGATAATTGTAGAGAGAGTTATTTGAGTAGTCCTCACCATTTTTGTATTTAAAATAATGTATCGATAAATGTGATGAATTTATTTGTAGTTATTTACATATATATTATTGTGACTTAGATAATGTTTGTATTCTAACTTGCAGTTTCTTGTTTATAATAATAAAGTTGTAGTTGTTTACGACAAATAATAGTGATTACAATTATAGTAGAACCTCTATAAATTAATATTATTGGAATGATGATGATACAATACCTTTAGAACCAATAACGCGAAAAGAAGTACTCTTAGCGTCAACAACTCTTCACAATTTTTTATTACAATTCGAAAATGCAACACCTGAAAGTTTGGACGTAATGAAAAAAATTAAAGATGAAATTCAATTAGATTTAAATAAAAAAAATGAGAATTATATTTTACAAGATTACTTGTAATTTAAAAGGATTATTAATTTATGATTTTGATGAAATCGTATATTTATATATTTATCCACCATTATTTGTAAAACTTATTCAGTCGTGCCGCTCGCTTGCTACGGTGAAGTTAAACTTAGCTACGGAAGCGCCGCCTTCCTCACAAAAGCCGGCGCTTTTATCGAGTATAATGACGAATCGAGATCATATATTCTCATTTAAAAATGCTAGAAAATATAGGTTATTAATAATGCGTTTGACCGTTACTATCAAGTATCAAGGTTCAAAACTAGGGACCTCCTGTTAGTCCACGTTTTGCGGAAGCTTGTGATTTTGGAAAGGGTTAACTCCACATTCATCCCTGTGGTATTAGCTCTAAACACTTTCACCCCTTGTGCTACATATATGTATGTCATTAATTTTTCTGCATATTTAGTTCAAGGTAACTATACCCAATTGAATTCACAGTTTCCATTTTTTTTGCTAAGCGCAGTTTCCATTTTTATACACTTAACCTCAATTTTCAGGTAAAGATTCCACTTTTTAGAGATTTGTTTAACCATTTTTCAGCGATGTTTGATTAAGAACTAGTCCCAGAGTGATAGGAAGATTTATGATATATCTTATGTCGAACAAGTAGTTTGAAATAAAGTTCACTGTTTATTTCTACAAGGTGTTTGACATTATGCTTCAATGGCAGAATTGTGAAGAAGAATGAGCAAGAGACCTCCGCCAGATCCCGTGGCAGTGTTGAGAGGTCATCGGGCTTCAGTCACTGATATTTCTTTCCATCCATCTAAAACCTTGCTGTTCAGTGGGTACAATTTTAATTTGCTTCTTCTATTGTGTTAGTTTCGAAAATTTGCATACATATGGATGAATCTTAGCGGGCTTTTTTATGTTTATAAGTAGAAGGATTCTGTGTTTGTACTGAAAAGGGTATATTGCAGTTCTTCTGATGGCGAGTTGCGCATTTGGGATACCGTACAACATCGGACTATATCATCTGCGTGGTAGTATATATTGTCAAAATTATTGGGATGTTAATTATATTTTTTTAGCTTAGCCCATTGTAGTTGAGAATTGTATTTGTTCAAAATAAGTAGACTGATCATTTGTTGTTATAACTATTGAATGCTTCAATTTTTTTGAAAATGATTATAGGGTGCACAGTGGGAAGCATGGGATCATCTCTGTTGATTTGGTTGGAGATAACAAAGTTGTCAGGTACTTTTTGCTGGTTTGGTTTGTATCCTTGAGCTTCGGGCCGGCAATGTGAAACTGTTGTCACACCAAATCGAATTAAAACTAAGTGGTTAATTTGTTAGACTGAGGATTGACTACTTGTACTCTGATCATGCAGCCAGGGCAGAGATGGAACTATAAAGTTGTGGGATATTGGAGATGGGGGTTTGTCCAGGTATGTAGAAGTCATTTTGACTTTGTTAGAATGATAGTTTGTCATGATTCTTTCAGTTAATAATTAGGCATGTCTGTCTGGCTAGAGTGTAGTTTAAGACTGGTTTTGCATATGAAGTTATTATCTTCAAGGACTACTAGGCCCATGTATTGGTGATGTTTCCTCAGAAATGTATCATACTCTGCTAAAGTTGGGCTTTTTTCTTCTTTTATCTCAGGATCCCTTCTTCTATGATCTCAACAAACTCTTACCATTTTTGCAAACTTTCACTAGTGAAGAAGCCTTCCGTTGTCATGAGGCAAGTTGATGATACAAAGAATAAGTGTGATTCCGAGGTCAGGGAAACTAGCAATGCAGAAATTCTGGATTGCAGTCAAGGAAGTCTAATCGAAAGTTCCAGCAAACTTGAAGGTTCTCTCTCTCTCTCTCTCTGACTCTATTCTCTTTATGTTCTGTGTAAATTTAGACGAAGTCCCCTCAATGATGTTCATCAATTACTTTTTCTTTGTTTTTTTTCTAGATATATAATTCATCAGTTTCTATATTCATTGTGTTTTTCTGATGGATTGTTGTTTGAAGACATCATGATCTCACTTAACCACTAGATTTTAGTAGTAAATAACTATTCCTTTTTAAAGCAAACAACAGCCTACTAAACAAGAAGCAGGTATTGTATGTTTGATGTGAGCAATGTCCTTATCACGAGCTGTTATGGGATATAGCATCCCCTTGAATTTTTTTATTTTTTATTTGATAATTGTAGTTAGGTTTGAACTACAATGTATCATGCCAATTGTTCACAAGTCATTTTAGCATATTCTATTGTTAACAATACATGTATACCTGAAAAAAGAAGAAGTTAATAACATATGATTACCTGAAACGTGGTCCGTTTCGGTACGCGGTACGAATACGGTAAGCTACGTAGTTAAAACGTGATACACTAGGGTATCTTTATATAAGTTCTTATAGTTAAGAATTCTCTTAAAATCTAAATGTAATAAACCTAAGTTTTATATAATTTTTAGTTGAATCAACAAGTTGATTGATTTATAAATATTTTAGTACAATGTAATGTTGAGCATCCATTACTAAGTTATAATATTAATATTTGTGCAGTTATAGTTAAACACAAAGAAATTTTTCGGTACGCTAAATTTAGAATATTGACACTTAAGAGTACAATTCGCAATTTCCTAGGTCTATGAGAGTATGTGGCAACTCTATTTTGGAGTGCATTTATCAATCATGTTAATCTAAATAATTTCTTTTCTTTCTTTTTTCTTTTCTCCAACGTCCCATGGTAAAGGAAGCAGAGGCGAGAACCGGGGGGGGGTGGGGTGGGGGGTGGGGTGGGGGGGGGGCATCTACCCTCTGTAGCAATGGCCAGCAGAAGAAGGGACCGGGGGACCAAGCGGGGGCTAGGCGGGGGGGGGAGGCGAAGGCGGTGGCGGTGGCGGATCTTCTTGGAGGATGAAAGGGCCCAGCAGCTTGATGATATGGTGGATGGTGAAGAGACACTTGAGTGCCACGGAGGCGTTTCATGAGGGAGTCGGCGATAATGGTGGAGGCGGTGGTCGGTGGAGCTGGTATGTCCTCCTTTGTTTTCTGTTTTCATTTTTTTTTTGTAAACTAAAGTGGTACTAGTACTTATGTATGGCAGTATGTAATTTTTTCAAATCTTTTAATCATGAAATTTGACAGATAAGGTGCGAACCCCAATATAAAATTGACAGTCCCAATTCCCAAGCAGCTCATTATACTCTTTTATTTTAAAATTAGAGATTAAATTAAACTTTAAAATTAATTTGATTAATAAAAATTTAAAATTAAATTATTTTTACGATTAATATAATTTCATCAATTTAAAATTTAATATATAAGTTATTGTTTTTTGAAACAATAAGAGTAGTATTTAAATTTAATGTCCCATTTTCCGAGACCTGAATAAATAAATTACACTTTTAATTTCTATATGAGAGCGTAAATGACATAATACCTTAAGTTTAACATCACTAATATTATGTTACCTGAATTAAACACTCAATATATTTAATATAATAAACATGAAAAAAAATATTCTCTTAAAATTTTAAAATTTTGTAATTGGGATTTTTTTTATTTTTTTGGGAATTATATAGGATTACTCATAAAGAAAAGAGTTGGAAGCAATAGAACATTATGGAGTCCGGACCTACTCGCCGCTGCTCCAGAAACTGCCCTCAAATTTTGAC
Source organism: Panax quinquefolius (assembly GCA_020205615.1). NCBI lineage: Eukaryota > Viridiplantae > Streptophyta > Magnoliopsida > Apiales > Araliaceae > Panax > Panax quinquefolius. The sequence goes on along the minus strand of CM035155.1, from coordinate 154,840,563 downwards.
CCCCCTCAATTTTTGTTCTGGTTCCGCCACTGAAAGGAAGTTTGCATATTACTCATTCATGACCAGGACTCCTAAATAGGTTAAGGTATGAATATTAGAAAAATAGAAGGACAAGAAACTTTTGGGTTTTAACTTAAAAATGGAAAAGAATTCTTTTTCATTTTTCATTTTAAAGTGCTGGGAGTTTTTATCTTTGCTGCAATTTTTCTTTTTATTGAGAAAATATGAAAGGCTTGATTTGCAACCATGGATGTGGGATATAAGCATTGCCAGCTGTGTCTTCAATACCATTTCAATTATTTTAAAGTTATTGAGTGCAATGTTCTAAAAGGCGGGAGGCGGGCGCCCGGGGGCCTAGACGTGATTTTTTATTTTAAGCCAATTTTAATATTTTATCTTATATTTATCCAAACAAAACAATAATATAAAGCAAAACAATCTATAATAAAGATAATAAAGGCCTTTGCTTAAAGTTCAAATACATATCCATATTGCTAATGTCAAAGTTCAAACACAAACATGCAATTGTTTAAAGTTCAAATATATTTTTTACGTATTAATTTTATTCATAAACAAGACTGCTATTAAATAATAAAATTTAAAATTTCAAGAATTTAATTCAATATTGAAACTTAAGAAACTAAACATAAATTTAAGAATTATATTGAATTAAACTAAATATTACAAATGTATCATCATTTATATAATTTGAAGTTGGTACAAGTTCAAAAATTACAACTATAATAAAATTATCCATTTTGACTTGATATTGTTCACTTCTTGTTGTGATTTGATATGTTACAACATGTATTATAATTATGGTAAATCATTAGAAAAATAAAAATATTAAGATCTGGTTTGGGTAGTTATTAAAATATAAAAAAAAACTCCTCGACTAGACCTTGCCTAATTTCCTGGAGGGATTTTTTTGCTACCTTGGGCCTAGGTGAGGCGCCAAGGGGGCCTAGCATCTGATTGAGGGTTTGCAAATAAACTGCAAATTTAGTCAATTCTAGTTGAGAGGTTATCATAAGGCTTAAAACACAAATGTTAACCTACTAATAAAAGATGATCAGAACCGGTTACCCATATTTTATGCACATCTGTTAATTGGATACCTAGTTGGTCTGACACCTGTCCTTGTCTTTTTTGTTTAGAGTTTATATATAAGGATCAACCTTTTTTCCCTTTTTTCTTAAGTATGTTTTTTTGTTAGCAGATGATGCACATGATGGAGGACCTGAATACGTAGCTATAGCAGGGGAGCAGTCCTCTGAGGTTACTACTTGCCCTTAAATAATACTAATATAGAATTAAAAGTTCTCTTTTATGAGTTCCTTTGCTCATATTTTTTCATTTGAATACCATGCACTATCAATTCAAAGGTTGAGATTTGGGATCTCAATACTGCAGAAAGGTTGGCACAACTATCTCATAGTGCTGCCGCCTCTGGAAATCATTCTACAAAGGCAAGAGGTCTGCTTCTGATGTTTTTCTTATCAATGTAAAACTATTTTTTATTTTCATTTTTGCTTGGTTTTGTCATCTGCTTTACTGGTTGATGAATTGAATAGCTATAAGTAGTTAAAGAAAGAAAAAAAAACATATTTCCTGTACATATTTGATCATTGCCAGCATACTCAACAATAATCCGGAAGGGAAATAGCTAAAGTAAGTTCTCAACCATCAGTTTCATCCTCATTTAGATTACAAACAAGTCTGAGACCACTTCTAGACAAAGAATCTAAGAAATACAAAAGATCTGACAAACACAAAAAACCAAGCTACCGACTTCGAAAATCAATGTGGTGACTCAGAAATTCACTATATAGCACCTCGGTTTAGGCTAGAGGAACAGTTAAGACAAGGATATATACATGCTCTGCCCAAATATCAAATTACCAAAGCTTGAAGCAGAAGACTCAACCCTTGAGAAAAACAACTGGCTGCACTCAAAACAAGGATTTAAACAGTAAAAGATCCTCAATTTCATCACTCACTGTTGGTGCAAGAAAATAAGTTGATAGGATAACCAACATCCCAGAAGTGTGGATCGTAGCACCGGCGAAAGTGCCTGATGTGCGAGTGTTCACAAGAAAAATTCTTACATTGTGATCGTTTATTCTGAGTATGCCTGCGTGCTCCAACATTCAATCACTATACTATTCATCCATTTCTTTGTCCTGATCCACTGCATCTTGGTTTCAGCTGACATAAATGGTGCAGTACGTTGATGTCAGCCTAAGATTGTTTAGGCGTGTTTTCTTTTTTAAACATCTTTGATCTAAACCACTCTGGTCTGGTACCAAGTAACAAAACATGCTGACTTGCTAAGCAACTTGACATATATTTTATCTGAGAAAGTGTAGTTCAGAAAAACTGCTACAAGTTTCGGGACTACACTTTGTGATGTGATTGTATACTGATGGTTGATATCACGTGCATGCAATTACAATATTTGTGCCATGTCTAAGATAGGTCTAGAAAAATATTTGGAGATAATTGAATGATATCCTCTCTCTCTCTCTCTCTCTCTCCCCTCTTTCTATTTAAGAACCACTTTTTCGTTCTTCTTCTCTTTTTTTATCTTCTCTTATCTGAATGATAAGGCATGGCGCTGCGTCTATTTTTTTATTTTCCCTATCTATTTTTATTTATTCTATCCCTTTCTTTTCTTCATTTAGTCCTCTCATTTCTTTCATTAAAAAATTGATACAGATAATAACAAGGAAAATCAGAAGATTTATGAGGAAACCAATTTGATTCTGTTAGGCTTCAAGTTTAGAAGAAGGGCATCATTGTTGTTGCGCTGTCTGTAATTAGGGGCAGTGCGGTTATAGCATTTGTGCTAGGTAGCTTTTTTTAGATCCAAATAGAGAGCAGAAAGGCTAAATTTAACTTTACATAAAGAATTCATCACATCTAAACTTTTTCCTCATTGTGTATGCATAATGAATAACTGCCTCAAGTACAAAGGTTCTTAAATTCACCGACATACTACAAATTGCTTCTATATTCTTGTGAATTTTGAGATAATATTTGGAATCAGATAGAACATTATTTTGTTATTTAATTTGATTAAGTTAATAACTCTGTAGAAAGCCTTTGTTTTTCATAACCTACAAAACCTTTTCCCAGTGTCTTGTTAGTTTATATTCTACTATATCTAATATAGTTCCAATGATGATCTAGACTGTTTAGCAACTGATTTTTGGATTTGGTTTTTTATTTCCTCAGGAATGTGCATGGCTGTTCAAGCATTTCTACCATCTGAATCACAGGGTTTCCTAACTGTCTTGGCTGGGTATGTTATTTTATTTATTGAATTTTGTTTACAAGTATTTGTGTGTTTTGTCTGTGCTTCAAAACTAGTTTAGTACCTTTAGATTCTTACTACCATCAGATTCTCTCACAAGGCAACAATTATAATAATTATTGAATGATGTAAACTTACCAAAAAATAACTAAATGAAATTGGCTGGAAGAAATTTCTATTTGCAACACTAGCAGTTGTATTGGCTATATGCTTATTTGATGATTAGGGCTGCAAACTATCCGATCCTCGAACCAAACTCGAATACTATGAGTTGAACTCCAACACATTTGTGCGAGTTCGGATCGTTAGTTGTTCGCGAACATAGTTTGGTCGTGAACATCATCAACGCAATGAAGCAAAAATTAGGCTAAATATTGTAATAATCATTTATCCAAAACCAAAAATGATTGCTTAGAAGTTAGAAGTTAAAAGTTAACAAGTACTCAGAAATTCTTGATTTACAAATATCAAAAATCAAATATTAATATCCTAAAAGTCTTTCAAATCTTCAAGCTCAAACCAATTCAAAGTTCTAGTATTCTAACATGAGGTTGCTTGATAAGTAATGACAAATTGACAATCAACTGATCAAATAACCAACAAAATCATATTGTAAAATTGATCATTTGTAAAATTCCATCTTTACTTCAATTCCAATAAATACAATATCACATAATATCTTAAAATTAAGCAGTGATTTACATACATACACAATAGGTGCAAGGAAGAGTTCTTAAGTCATGAGAATTGCAAAGGGTTCCTTCACATTCCTAAGAATTATAAGGGTAACAATCTTTGTTACACAAAGACTCCTTTGTTAAATGGGCAGCAAACACTAGATTTTGATAGCTCTATGTATGTCAAACTACCCACAAGTGTTGTCACATTCTTTGATCACAAGAACCCTTTGGGAGGAAATTTTAGCTTAAATTGCTCATCCCAAGTAACCATAAAGTTGGACAGAACTTACAAGAAAAAGAATTCAAATGATTCGGTGAAATATATGCTCTGGTTCACCTTTGCATTAAGAGGATTTGAGATCATTTGCATTGTATGGTTGTTTATGCAAATGACTACAAATAAAAGTAAGCAGGCAGGTTACCTTCAAGTAGCCACCGGTTTCAGAAGATTCAACTATGTAGAACTCAAAAAGGCAACGCGGAACTTTAATGAAGAGATTGGTAGAGGAGGGAGTAATATAATAGGAAACAGAGTTATCAATAATTTTTTTTATTGGTAATTACCTTTAATTGTGAACTATCATTGACCACATCTTTTGTAACATCTTTCAAAATAGGTGTCAATTCTGTCAATTACATGTTAAACCAATAAAGACCATTAATAGGGAATATAGTTATCAATATTTTTTTTAAAAAAAACTTCACATCATTTACCAGAGGTTGATAAATCAATTTCAATCTCTATCAAGTTAAACTTCTCTTTATTTTTCTGGAAAAAAAAACAAGTAAAAAAAAAGGTTGCAAGTCAAATAGTCAATAAGTCGTTAGAAAATGATAAAAACAAGCAGGTTGACTACTATTATAATTACATACTAATACATAAAAAGTAATCTTACCGTAGTTTTGTTCTTTAACCATAGATGTCGTGTACCCAATCAACGCCACATAATAAGATCTCGACGGTGATGAGTCTTAATCACCTAGATCCAATGCTAAATGTGGACGGAAGCCATGATGGGGATTGCCAAGATGTCTGCAACCATCTTAGACAATATGGGGTACTTGCCGCTATTTTATTTCCACCACAACAAAGCATCAAAGTTTGCTCCAAGTTCACGGCTTAGGAGGCATTTCTCTTCTAAGTAAAGATCCAATTTTGTTTTTGATGGCTCAAAATTTTTACTTGTTTCTTCCTCCATGTAACAATAGAATTTAGAAACTCCACCCAAATTTCCTAACCTTGACTTACATTCACTAAATATTAGCATCATTAGTAGATGATCCTTCCCCTGCATCATGTTCCTTTCTAGCATCATCACAATATTCTTAAAAAAGCTTATACAAAGAAATTCTTAGAATATCTTTATTTTTCCCCGTTTCATTTGCATATATAATTGAGAATCAATATTTATGAAGTGACATCTTAAACTTTGGATCTAGACATGCACCTATAGCCATCACCAAATTACACTCTATCAAATATTTTTCAAATTTCTCATTCATCACATGAGCCATTTTTCTTAAATATTGGGGAAGACAAATTTGAACTGAATGGTTGTTTTAAGCATCTTATATGTTGAGTTCCAATGCGTATGAACATTCAAAATTAACTTCCTACCCGAAATTCGTTCCCAAGAAACAAGTTTATCAAATTTTAACCTCCGAGCCTTCGAACTAGCAATGAATTTATACCCTCTCGTACACTCAATAATTGGCTCGATAGGTTTCAAACCATCCTGTACCATCAAATTTACGATATGCGTACAACATCGTAAAATATTTCCATTCAGAAGCATTTTACTTGCATTGTTTTGAACAAAATAACCTTTTGGATTTCTCCATGCCACATCATTGGCCTTCACATGTGCCTATTTTATTTTTCAACCCCCAATCACTAAAACAATTAGAAGCTTAACTATTTTATATATTCATTTCCAATCATTCCTATTCATCGATGTCACATCAAAAAATTATCACTCGTACCTATCTTTTGACTTGATGAAGTCCATAAATGTGGTTATGTTTATTCGGTCAACATTTTTAAACACTTAATTTCTTTTTTCTCAATCTCATAAGTCTTAAAACAATCAACTTTTGCACTAGTTCTACTTTTCTTTTGCCAATAAGGAGTAGCTGTTCGCATGACTTCGTTAAATTAATGTGAATCCTAGCTCATTAACTAGTATATGATGAGATATTGCATCTCGCATTTTTGTCTGATCATACATAAAGGAAGACATTAATTGTACACTTCACTTTCAACATCTAAACCTTTGCTCTTTTGTATGTCTAGTGTTTTTTGGTTTTTGTCTGCCTTTACCTTTTCAAACATATTTACTAACATGCCTCCCATGGTTTGTTGTTGTAGATGAAGATTTGTCATATGATAATTTTAACCGACAATAATTGCATTATGCCAATTTAATACCTTTATTGTCATATCCCAAATTTGTCCCATGTTTCCACACCAATTTGCTCTTACATCCGCACTTCTTATCAAGTCGCACTTAGATGAAGATCTTATGTCTTCTTTGTATAAGAAGTGATATAAAAAGCGATTGGGTGTGGAAAGATGTGACCACTTTGGGGTATGACAATAAAGGTATTAAATGGGCACAATGCAATTATTGTCAGTTAAAATTATCATGTTGCAGATCAAACCATGGGAGGCATGCGAGAGGTAATATCTCATTATATACTATAGTTAATGAGCTATCATTTGCATTTATTTAACGAAGTCATGTGGGCAGCTACTCCTTATTAGCAAAAGATAAGTAGAACTATTGCAAAAATTTTAAGACTTGTGAGATTGAGAAAAATAAGTTAAGGGAAGTGTTTAAAAATGTTGACCGAATAAACATAACAACATATTTATGGACTTCATCAAGTCAAAAGATAGGATACATGACAGTGACATGATATTGGATAGATATGAATGATTTGAAATTGAATATGCTAGTGTTGAGTTTTTTTAATCTCCCCCTCCTCATAGTGGTTATGCTATATACCAAGCCCTTGTTGATTGTTTTAGTGATTGGGGGTTGGAAGATAAAATTAGCACAATCACCGTGGACAATACGAATGCCAATGATGTGGCATTGAGAAATCTAAAAGGTTCTTTTGTTCGGATCAATGTAAGTAAAATGCTTCTGAATGAAAATATTTTACATGTACGATGTTATGCGCATATCGTAAATTTAATGGTACAGGATGGTTTGAAACCTATCGAGCCAATTATTGAGACTGTATGAGAGGATATAAAATTCATTATTGGTTTGGAGGCTCGGAGGTTAAAATTTGCTGAACTTGTTTTTATCAAGAACGAATTTCGGGCAGGAAGTTAATTTTGGATGTTCCTATGCGTTGGAACTCTACATATAAGATGCTAAAAACAACCATTCAGTTCAAATCTGTTTTCCCCAATTATGCTATGTGTGATTACTTGTTTACATAAGTAGCGTTGAAGTTGGGATAAGGTTGAAGGTGTTTGTCCATTTTTGGAGGTTTTTAATGATGTTACATCAGGTAGAGAATATCCAACAACAAACTTGTTTCTTTCTGAAATTTATAATGCGTGATAATTGGAAATTGAAGATGAGTTTTTAAGAAAAATGGCTCACGTAATGAATGAGAAATTTGAAAAATATTTGATAGAGTGTAATTTGTTGATGGCTATAGGTGCATGTCTAGATCCAAGGTTTAAGATGACACTTCATAAATATTGTTTCCCAATTATTTATGAAAATGAAACGGGTAATATTAGTGAATGTAATATTATGAAAATGAAACGGGTAATATTAGTGAATCTAGACATTCTAAGAATTTCTTTGTATAAGTTTTTTAAAGAATATTGTGATGATGCTAGAAAGGAACATGATTCATTGGAAAGATCATCTACTAATGGTGCTAATATTAGTGAATGTAAGTTAGGGGAAGGAAATTTGGGTGGAGTTTCTAAATTCTATTGTTACATGGAGGAAGAAACGTGTAATATTTTTGAGCCATCAAAAACAGAATTAGACCTTTAATTAGAAGAGAAATGCCTCCTAGGCCGTGAACTTTGACGCTTTGTTGTAGTGGAAACAAAATAGCGGCAAGTACCCCATATTGTTCAAGATGGCTGCAGATATCTTGGCAATCCGAGATTTATGGGTTAAAGAACAAAGCTAAGGTAAATTACTTTTTATACATTAGTATATAATTATAATAGTAGTCAACCTACTTGTTTTCATCATTAATCTTTTATACTTTAGTAAATTATAATAGAGTCAACTTATTTGACTTTCATCATTATACAACGACTTATCGACTTTTTTTTTTTTTTTTTTTTTTTTTTTTCCGTAAAACACAAAGAGAAGTTTAATTTGATAGAGATTGAAATTGATCTATCAACCTCTCGTAAATGATGTGAAGTTTTTTTTTAAAAAAAATTATTGACAACTCTATTCCCTATTAATGGTCTTTATTGGTTTAACTTGTAATTGATACACACCTATTTTGGAAGATGGTACATAAGATGTGTTCAATGATAGAGTTCATAGTTGTCACGGCGCCATGGCGAGAGGTGGCGGTAGTTGACCGCCAGGACGCCTAAGCGATAAGGCGCCCGCCATGGCGTCTGTATGGCGACAAGTCGTTAACAATGTGCAATTTATACATTATTATTTTACTTCAAAAGTATATTGAACAATAAAATTTATTTACGTTAATACCCAAATCGTAATAACTAACACTATGGAATACAATTATAGACACAATTATATGAATACTTCACAATCAATATTCAAAAATAAAACACTTGACATTAAAAACTAGTAGAACAAGTCAATAAACACTACATAGAAAATAAGAATGATGCCCATCACCTATTACAAGTATAATAAGTAATAAAATTACACGACATAACAAATCCATTGGTTATAATGAGTTATGGGTATAAAATGACTTAATCACTTAACTTGAGCCAGCTACCAAGGCGTGAGCTTTGGCGTGTCGCCTTGGTGACGCCATGACAACTATGATAGAGTTCACAGTAAAAGGTAATTACCGATTAATTTTTTTTATTAATAACTATGTCTCCTATTATGCTACTCCTCCTCTACCAATCTCTTCAGTGAAGTTCCGTGTTACCTTTTTGAGTTTTGCATAGCTGAATCTTATGAAACCGATGGCTACTTGAGGGTAACCTACTTGCTTACTTTTATCTGTAGCCATTTGCATAAACAAGAAGCATACGATGCAAATGATCTCGAATCCTCTTAATGCAAAGGTGAACCAGAGCATATATTTCACCAAATCATTTGAATTCTTTTTCTTGCAAGTTCTGCCCAGTTTTATGGTTATTTGGGATGATCAATTTAAGCTGGAATTTCCTCCCAAAGGGTTCTTGTGATCAAAGAATGTGACAACTCTTGTGAGTAGTTTGACATATATAGAGCTATCAAAATCTAGTGTTTGTTACCCATTTAACAAGCGAGTCTTTGTGTAGCAATGATTATTACCCTTATAATTCTTAGGCGTGTGAAGGAACCCTTTGCAATTCTCATGACTTAAGCACTCTTCTTTACACCTATTGTGTATGTATGTAAACCACTGCTTAATTTCAAGGCATTATGTAAAAAGATATTGTCTTTATTGGAATTGAAGTAAAAATGAAATTTTACAAATGTTCAATTTTACAATATGATTTTGTTGATTACTTGATCAATTGATTGTCAATTTGTCATTACTGATCAAACAATCTTATTTCTTATATGTAGCCAGCATCATGTTACTTGAACTTTGAAGTGGCTGGACCTTGAAAAGACTTTTTGGATATTAATATTGGATTTTTGATATTTGTAAATCAAGAATTTCTAAGTAATTGTTAACTTTTAATTTCTAAGTTCTTGTAACTTCTGAGTAATCATTTTTTGTTTTGGATAAATGATGATTACAATATTTGACATAATTTTTGTTTCAATGTGTTGATGATGTTCGCGAACTTGAGTATGTTTGTTCGCGAACTTGAGTATGTTTGCGAACTGTTAGCAAACAACTAACGATCCGAGCTTGCACATGTGTGTTGTTACTCGAACATGTTCGAATTTGACTTATAGTGTTCGAGTTCGGTTCAAGTTCATCGAAGTTCAGATCGGATCGTTTGCAACCCTAAAATTAGGTATCAAATGTATGTACTGTTATCGTGATTTTTCTGTAGTCATATTGTAGCTAGATTATTTTGGTTTGTGGTTATTCATCCTTCTATATGTAGATTTGTTATGCATTTTAAGTAGAATTTAGAGGAAGTACAAAAATCTTCACAGAAATTAAAATACAATGAGAAAGCTCTCATGTTTGGACATGATTAGGTCGATGGACTTGACCTCCAATTCAAGAGTTGATTAACTTTTCTTCTACTGATATCTTCCTAATGATTATGATTCAGTTCTTCGTGAAAATTAGTTCTTCTTGCTCGTGTATAATGATGTAGATATACGCACATGACACTAAACTGCTGTTGACTGTATTCTTAAATGATTGCATGTCCCGCCCAATTGTATTTAGTAACACCCCACAGCTAGCTTCATCTTCTTAAAAGTCCTTGCTCATGGGTAATTATGTGAAAATGCACACGACACTAAACTGCTGTTGAAATTTCTTTGACTGTATACTGAATGTTTCATGTCTTACCGAATTGCATTTAGTAACACTACACAGCTAACTTATATATAAAAAAGCACTCCACAGCTAACTTCATCTTCTTAAAGTGAACATTCAGAGCTCTAATTATTGATATCATTTACTTTGAAATTATTATTAAATATAATACGTTGAGAATATGATTCTGTTCCATAATAGTTCTATCAGTCAATAATTAATAGATTTTTGAAAAAAACATATCCCACTGTTATTAATTATTAGAGAGTGTACTATAGATTTATAAACTGCTGCATCCTCTATACACTCAAGTGTCAAGATCACGGCTACACAAAGCAAGTCTGGATAAACTAGGAAAAATATTCTTGACATGTGTGCAGAACTTGGGAATTAAGTTGATCTTAAGTGGGTGTTTCTGATTTTTTTCAATTTGTTGAGCATTACCAAAGCCGCCCTTATACATGAAAATTTGTGTTCCATGAAACTAATAAAATTACCCCTGTAGCTCTCTTTCATGTCTTAGATTCTCAATATGACAACATATCAGTTAACTTCTCTATTCAGTACTACTATCTTAATTTGACAGTTACGAGGATGGAACCATGGTCTGGTGGGATTTGAGGAATCCAGGGGTTCCTTTAACTTCTGTAAAGTATCATACAGAGCCAGGTGTGTGATGCCAAAATTTGGAGTATATCAAAGTAGTTTTCTCAAATGTTTCTTCAAATTAATAGTGCGATGAATTATTTCTTTTCCAGTTCTAAGCCTATCTGTTGATGGGTCATGCACTGGAGGTATCTCTGGAGCTGCTGATGATAAGACTGTCATATTCACTTTGGATCACTCGATGGTAACTAAAAGTTTTTTCTTGGGTTGGTAATGGTAACTCAAAGTTTCCATTATGGCATTACCTAAAAGTTGTTAAAGGCAATCATATTAACTTGTATATCATCTATGCATCTGTCACAACAATTTAAAGCCAGTCAAAACAGTGTGCTGTAACTGGACTATAGCTATATGATAATTTTCTTCTCTTTTCATTTTATTTTCTAATTTTCTTCACTGAGAAAACCCAATCAAATCCCTATGCTGTTATAAGAAGTCCATATCGCCCATTTTGTGCTCCATCAAAAATAAATTAGAGTCAAGCCTTCATCCATTCACCATCTAAAGTCAATTATTAACAATACTGATCCTAAAGGCCTAGATGTTCCTACCTGTCCCTTTTTGTTTTTAACACCTTATGATACACAATTCTTTTGTTTTCCTTTGATTGAAAAAATTCTGGTACTATATTTGAATTTGAGGGGTTTGAAATTGATGTAGCCACTATTATATGAAATTTTATGTTTCAAAAAATATTTGAAATAATACTTATATTTAGCGGCAATAATGGTGGGGATCACAAATCCAGACCAAAACAATTTTTTTTTATATTTATTATTTACAATTTTATTATGTTTAATGTAAAAGTAACTGATGTGATTTATTTATTAGTTTGGAATTAGGACGTTAATTAGTGATTAAGAATTATTAATAAGGTGTTTAATCGTTTAGTACTTTTATTATTCCCCAAGTAGTATTAGGGCTTTGAGTCTCTTTAAATAATGATGTAATACCACAAGTCATTTAGACTATAGACTATTGATATTGAAGTTGATTATTTTATTCATACTATAGAGGTATTTATCCATCTTAGTGTTGATTCGTAGAGCTGATACACTTGAGATCCTAGTGATTTAAACATGGATTTTAAATCCTAGTTTATTTCCATTAATTTTTCATCTTAAATCTGTCCTACATCAAATAAGGCAGTACTTAAAATTGAAAGCTGTAGACGACTGCTAAAACTCCATAGGGCATGTTAATTGAGTTATGTGTGTTGTGCGTTGATTGGTAGTATTCTGTCACACTGATGCATATATTCAGTTAGCCTAGTTGCTTGACTTGTGTACCAATGCTTCTACACTTGAAATAGAAATTATGATATCTTTATATTTTTCTGATTCAATCATAGTTTATCAAAGATCTTATATTGTAAATGCAGATTCATTATGTAGAAAGAAAGAAAATGATTTTGGTTAATCTTCAATACTTTTTGCTCTCATTTTCATTGATTTATATACACAAGTTTACAATATAGTAATCCTTATTTTACAGCTATTACACACTGATTAGTACAACTGTTGCACACTGAATATTACCGCTATTATTGACTACAATTATTGGATAGGATTGTATCTTCTAACACTACCGTTCAAGTTGGTGTATAGATGTCTCGCATGCCCAACTTGAAACAGAATGGATGAAACAACTTACTACTAAGACCTTTAATCAAAATATCAGCAACTTAAAGTTCTGTTTTGATGAAAGGTAAGCAAATAAGACCACTAATACTAATGACTGATTTATTATCACAAAATAATTGAATAGGCCTTTTAGTTGCAAAACCAAAATCTTTTAGCAAAGTTCGAAGCCACATTAGTTCACATATACCCAAGGCGATAACTCGATATTTTGACTCAGCACTGGATCTCGCCACCACGGATTGTTTCTTACTGCGCTAAGTAACAAGTTTGTCACCAACAAATGAGCAGTAACAAATGAAGAACGACGATCCTCTATAGAGCCAGCCCAATCCGATTTGGAGAATGCTTCAATTCTCATATGACCATATGGTGCGAACAATATACCTTTCCCAGGAGTAGACTTGAAATATCTCAGAATTCTGTAGACAGTTTCCATGTGACAAATTGACAATGTCGAGGATCATGCATATACTGACTTACTACTCCCAACTCGTCTAAAAGCTTAAGCTTGTAGATGGAGGGCCCAACAATGTATATCATACTAACACTTCTCCCTCAAATGCAACTTTATGGAGAAGGGACAAATTAAAGTACATTTGCACTATTTTAAATTAATATAAAGACAACGTGTGGTAGGAAAGATTTGAACCCAAGACCTTGCACACCCATAACTTTGATACCATGTAGAAAGAAAGAAACTGATTTTGGTTATTCTTCAATACTTTCTGCTCTCATTTACATTGATTTATATACACAAGTTTACAATATAGTAATCCCTATTTTACAGCTATTACACACTGATTAGTATAGCTGTTACACACTGAATATTACAGCTATTACTGACTACAATTATTGGATAGGATTGTATCTTCTAACACATTATTTGTTAATTGGACTTAGGGTGCTTGTGTGGTCAAGAAAGAAATAAGTTTGGAGCGGCCTGGTATTGCTGGAACTTCAATCCGGGCAGATAAAAAAATAGTTGCCACAGCTGGCTGGGATCACAGGTTGGTATTGGGCTTTATAAATGTGTATCTATTTAGCTCTTTTTTTTTAGTTGGATTCATCAGAATTTGGTATCACACTTTCGGCTGCTGTATTCAAGTGTGATGCTTATAACACCATGTTTTAGGAATCTTGAGAATATAGATCTGATGATAGCACACTGGGCTTGAACTTAATAAAAATATAAACTATGGAGCGGAAGATTGTATGCTGAGTTTGTTATAAATTGAAAGTCTTGTAGAGAATTTCTCACTATGAATGTCATAGTATCCTTAGCTCTCAGCTGTTCCAACATTATTCCAGACCAGGAAAGAGGCAAAACAAGAAACAATAGATAAACTCTTGATTTGGTTGATTTAAGTAACAACATACCACCACAACTTGGTATAAGCTAGGACTAGTCTTCTTTAATACTTTAGGACTAGTCCATAAAATATTCTTTGTTTATATATAAGAAGGAAAAGAATAAAGAAGTTGTAGAGAAGAAGAGGCGGAGGATGAGAAGTCCTCCAAAAAAACATTAGTGGGAAGATACAAAACCCTTATGAAAGGGCTGCCACCAATCTTTCTGCATATCCAAAATTGACATCCTACCAAAAGAAACAGTCAGGGGTGACCACATTGGCAATGAAAGTGACCCTGTTTCAAAGAGGATGATGAAACGAAAGTTGATCAATGAAGATCCTAACTTTCCTTTCCAACCAAATGCACCACAACGCCAAAGAGTTGCCACATCTTCCCTTCTCCCAAAACCCCAAAACCCCAAAACCCCAAAACATGGTAAGGAGAAACTCCTCAAGTCCCATGGGACAAGGTAAGGTCCAACAGTCCAAGTACTTGAAACAAGGAAACACAATAGTTGCCAATTAACAGGACAATGGAGGATTCTATGTTTAAGACAAAAGTTACCATCATAAGAAAATATGTTAAGTTTGTCGATAATTTATTGGAGGTCTAAATGAGGTGTTTACACTTGCTTATGTAATTATGAGAATTGTTAAATTTATAAATGGGCCCAAATCTAGTATATAAATATATCAAGCTCTCTAACTCAACCAATTGGCTATGAGAAGAGTTGACAGAAGTCATTATATACTAGACATACTAGTTTAAGGTATTTGATGTGGAACAATATATATACATATATATATATATATATATATAATATAATATATTATATACTAGACATACTAGTTTAAGATATTTCAGGTAAATTTTGTGTAGAAGCATGCCTCAATAACCATCACCTGCTGTGAAATAATCCTTGATTCTCATTATGACAGAGTAAGGATATACAATTATCGCAAAGGAAATGCTTTGGCCATATTGAAGTATCATCATGCCACGGTAAAACCTTTTAACTTCTTACAACTTTGTCTGGAAACATGATTTGCAAAGCGTAGTCTTTCGAGGGTTGGGTTTTTAATGTGTGATTTGGGAGATGATTATCACCAAGAACTATGCTATCCTTTCATATAGTACCAAATAAAAAGCCAAATGAATTTCATGTCTACCCCTTTTCCTAGCTCCTATTTAATTGACAACTCGCAATTCCCAAAGCACCCAAGTTTAGTTATTACTTAGGCCAACCCAAAAAGTCACAAGTGCCTCTAACCATACTGTAGTTTTGCTTTATTTATGCATGCCTACTTGATTGGGATTTTCTGTTTCTATTTAGTCAGATATTCCCAAGTTAACTTACTGCACTGCCAACAATGAAGCATGAAGGGATATTGCTTTATTTATGCATGCCTACTCGATTGGGATTTTCTGTTTCTATTTAGTCAGATATGTTGTATTTTTTGTTAAATAATATATTACAAAGTTAAATAAAATAAATATTTTCATATATTATTTGGTGATGTACCATTAATAGAGTTTAATGTGTAAATTAAATGAGTTATAATTAATATATTTATTGAGATTTTATAACGGTTAAATAAATATTAATTGTTTAATTATTGAGATATTAATAATATATTACCGTTGCATTAATATAGAGATATTAGCGTTCATGATGTTACCGTTGCTAGCTTTTTCCTATATAAAGAAAGTGAGCTTACTTAGTGTTTGATATTCCTGCCACATTTGATAAAGCGCCTAGCATTATATATATATATATATATATATATATATAATAATAACCAAGCTATCACTTCTAAATTTATTCTCATATATATATATATATATATATATATATATATATATATATATATACATCATTGCTAGCTTCCCGTACTTTCACTTTATATATATATCTGTACTGCCGTTATATATATATATATATATATATATATATATATATATATATGTGTGTGTGTGTGTGTGTGTGTGTGTGTGGGGTATAATTTTTGAGTTTGAGTAAGAAAAATTAGAAGTTGTTCATGGGTCATTCAACTATTTCAAGTACTGGTTAGTTGGGTGAAGAGCCGTTGAATCCTGTAGTAGGATTTCGTCAGTGACCTTAGCACCGAGAAAAGTTCTCCGAGGGGCGAAATTTCTACTTAAGGACAGTAGGGGCGAAATTTCTACTTAAGGACAGTGCACTGCACGTCTCTGCTCAATAAAATCGATAAGTTTATTTTGCCCTTCTTTTATTTTATATTTGAATCCTATATTTTATTCGTATTTTTCCAACAAGATATTCCAAGTTAACTTACTGCACTGCCAACAATGAAGCATGAAGGGATACAAATACCATGTCATGGTTATTGTGTCCATTTTATACATATTATGTATAATATATAAATATATTAACTAAAAAAATATAAGATATCTTACTTGTGTATTCCAAAGTAAGTATATGAACATTTCGACTTTCTAAATTTTCTTAAAGCATTTCCTAATTATTTTTGCAGTCCAATGCTGTTAAATTCTCGGCTGATAGCAAATTGATGGCGACTTCATCAGAGGATACGACTGTGGCGCTGTGGGAACTTTATCCTCCCCGCTGCAACCCCCCTTAACAATCAAAGTGATACAGAGATGAATATTCTCCTAAAGCTACTGTTATGTATTTATACATAGTGATAGATAGCTCATGTATTTTCATACAGCAACCCAACTGTTTTCTTTATTATCATCACCAGATGCTATCAGTTTAGTACACTGCCTGCCACCATTGATGCTTGAACTGTTGTTTGAGTTGGACAGTTGGTACATTAATTTGAGCTGAACTAGCTGCTTTATTAGGCTTAAGACAGAGGGTCACAGTCACAGAAAAGAAAATTGTAGTTTTTCTTATTATTTTGTATTTTAGTATCCCTTTGTTATGTGGAAAATACAGATAATGACGTTGGACTAGCATGGGCGAGGTGGTTTCTTTTTCGTGCGTCCAAAAACTTTCCTATTTCTGAAAACAACTAAAAAAGGGATATGATGTCTTAAGACTACGTTTAAAATACGGTTAAATTTAGCCTTTAATTTAATTATTAGTTTTTTTTTTTTGTTGTATGGCCCAAAAACTCTCCCCCATCTCCACCCAAATCACTCACCTCTTCTGGCTCGCCCTCCACGTCGCCGAAATTCTAGTAGAGATCTGTAATGCTTAAGACTTGTAGTAGAGATCGGTTATGGGCTTTGTTATGGAGGGTAGCTAAACCTTCATACCTTCGTCGGTTATGGGCTTTGTCATGGGGTGGGAATGCACGATGCATCAACTTCAGGGTAATTAATCCAAAAAATATTATCTAACTAACCTCATTGAGAAGGTGGCAGACCCATGAAGACAATCTCCAACAGCCCAATAATTGGGCTAAAGAAGCAGAAGAAGCAGCAGCAAGTCAAAAATGATTGGGTACCGGGCTTATGTTTGGTGCTAAGAACTTTAAAATGAGATTTGCAATTATTATTATTTTTGAATTCCCCCATTTTGGGAGAAATACCGGTAAATACAAATAAATTACATAATCAATCAATATAATAAATATTTTAATTACAATATCTTTAAATCACACTATATAGATAAGAATACAAGGAAGACTCGTGATAAAGAAAAAAGAAAAGAAAATAAAATAAAATACAAACTCACAAAATGGTAATAATTCCAGGGAAGTAATATGTGTAAATAGAAACAATTAAATGAGTCTTTTGAATTAAAATAGTAAGTTGGAAGAATATGCTTGACTTCAACTACCAAAATACCAACTTGTGTTTCTAGTTTCTAGCAGCACAGCACCCCCATTAAATTCTTACACACTTCAAATTACATAGGAATGGGATTATTACGTTTATCGCAATTTATTTTTACTTTTCAGTTTTTGTTGACAACTTTTTCAGTAAATCGAATATTTAGAATGACTTTTTTTAAAACTAGCTTTTTACCCGAATAAGTTATTAGCAGCAGAAAACCACCCTTTACCTACCTCTTAATTATTTTATTTGTTCTTGTACTCAAATTTCAAATTATTTGAAATAAAATGTTCTGTTTAGCACCCCAATAAACTGAAAAATCAGCCTTTAAAAAAGTTAAAAATAAATGGAAACAAACAAGTAATATGTATGTACCACTATACAAGCAAATGTTTATATATATATATATGGAAAAATATATATACACGTCTGTGTAGTACACAAATGACGACGGATTTTTTTTTGCTTATTCTGGTCCATTGCAACGGTTGATTCGTCGCTATAGTCTAAAAAAAATCGTCGTTTATAAAGACGATTTGTGTCGCAGCATAATTATGATTATGTATATATATATAACTATATATATATATATATATATATATATATAAACAAACAAAGACCCAAAAGATATATCGTCTTCATCTTCTTAATATATTTAACGCCAATCCAAGCCCTTAATTTTGTACAAGCCTTTTAATTTATTTCAAACAAAAGTAAGGCCCCCGGCCCATTCATATTACATGATATATTAAGCACTTTTATTTCTTATTTATTTATTAATTTAATAATTTGCTCATACCTACGTCACATTTATAATTAAAATGTAGCAAAATATGACTTTTCAATTACTAAAATGTTAGTGAATGAGCAGATGGACCTATATGGCGTTTAGTATAAGTAATCTAAGTACTTTTTGATTATGCAACGACAGAGGAAATACATATTTGTTGATGTTTTGCTAGACATATTGATAAAGAAAATGATATATATTATGATTTTATATGTAGATTTTTTTATTATGAGTTACACTGGATTGTCTTTTTTTATATCTAGTGATAAAAAAAGAGAGGAATATCTTGTTTTTCCTTCAAATGGGTTTGCCTTTGGCTTTGAGAGAGAAGGATGAGGAGGAAAAGAAATGGCTACAAGACGATGGTGGTGTTGTGGTAGATTAGGCAAATTAATTGAATTGAAATTTTTCAATAAATTTCTCCTATTTTTTATTTTAACAAACTGATTGTTCGTTTGGATCTGGATTTGTGTTTGATTGTTCTTTGCTTTGATGAAAAATGAGAGATAGAAGTGTTATAAAGTTATTATAGTGATTTGATCTTTTTACCCTTAGACATTTAATAAATGTAAAAATTTATTTGAAATAATAATTTTTAATGATTAGCCAAATTGGCGGGGTTACGTAATCAATTTATGACGTGACGGATCCAATTGAACGAATGTAGAAAAAAATTATATTTTAATAATGACTTTATTGAAAAAATTGAAAGGTTGATCAACGAATTGAAAAATGGTTAATAATTTAGGATAATAATTTATATTCAAATCTTTTTTTTTTAATGTTTTTCTATTAAATTTTAATTATTATTTTTCATGCATTTGATTTTGTATTCCATTTAAGTTCATATATATGTTGGTGCAACCCACATTTAGTAGTTAGCACGCGTATATATCAAACCCCAAAATATACATGTTCATTAAATAAGGAGTGTTTGTAGCAAGCATGAGACACAATTTATCATTCCATTATTTAAGTTAATTAAAGTTCTGAAAATTAACTACCCCAGCTGTAATCAAGCAAATTATTTATTTCTTGAAGATCGATGAAATCAATTGGGTACGACAAAAAAGGAAAGAAATTAAATTTGCTGATATTCCCTCTGAAACATAATTTGGGAGGAAAGATTTATGCTAATAGAAAAAAGTAGGTCACTTTTAATTAATGCAGAAATATTTGTATATATCTCATATATACTAGAGTTTATAATTTATAATAAACTACCATGCACCAATGTACGTAATATACATCCAATAAAATTAATAAGAATAAGAATAATTATTATGACTTAAAGCAAGAATAATGCATAAGTTGTTAAAAATAACTATCATTGTATATTATGATATAGTTAAATAATGTGATTGTTAGAAGGCATCAAACATGTTGTATAAGTAGAAAAAACAGTAAGAACCCTAATTACCATCTTAAAATTTTATTGTAACACGATGATCACTCATTTAAAATTTAATGAATACTAAAAAATTTATCCCATATGATTGCGTGTGATTCCATATCTCCTTGGTACACCTTCAAAAAAGGATGTATAA
This sequence comes from Panax quinquefolius, assembly GCA_020205615.1. NCBI lineage: Eukaryota > Viridiplantae > Streptophyta > Magnoliopsida > Apiales > Araliaceae > Panax > Panax quinquefolius. The sequence goes on along the minus strand of CM035155.1, from coordinate 154,820,146 downwards.
AGCACCCAACCAGCCCCTACCTAGCTTCATACACACACCCGAGCCTTATATATACACCACATGATATATAATTACCCAAAAAAAAGTAAATAAAACTCATGTCTCAGAGAACTCTTATTCCTCCCTTCCTCTTTTCTCAGCTACTCCTACTAGCCGCCGTTCCATGCCACCCTGCCTCCGTATCCGGCGGCAAATGGGATCTCTTGCTACCAAACATTGGCATATCAGCCATGCACATGCAACTCCTCCACAACAACCGGGTTGTCATGTTTGACCGAACCGACTATGGTTTGTCCAATATCTCATTACCCGATCACAAGTGCCGGGTCGACCCGATTGACAACGACGTGAAGATCGATTGCACTGCCCACTCGGTTGAATACGACGTCGCAACAAACACTATACGTCCCCTCATGATTCTCACCGACGTTTGGTGTTCCTCCGGAGCCGCCATGCCGGACGGCAGGTTGGTCCAAACCGGCGGGTTCCAAAACGGGTCCCACGTTGTCAGAGTTTACAAGCCATGCAGTGACTGTGATTGGGAAGAAATAAACTTCGGGTTAAGTCAAAAGAGATGGTATGCTACCAATCATATTTTGCCGGATGGCCGTCAGATAATAATTGGCGGCCGTCAGCAATTTAATTACGAGTTTTATCCGAAAACCGGGTCGACCCAATCTTATTATAGATTGCCATTTTTGGCACAGACTACTGACCCGTTTATTGAAAATAATTTGTACCCATTTGTGTTTCTTAATATAGATGGGAACTTATTTATTTTCGCTAATAATAGGTCTATATTATTTGATTATGTAAATAATGTGGTAGTGAAAAGTTATCCGGATATACCCGACGGGGATCCGCGGAATTATCCGAGCACCGGTTCTGCTGTTCTTCTTCCCTTGAAGAATTTACATGAAGATAAAATTGAAGCTGAAGTGTTGGTTTGTGGTGGTGCACCGAAAGGAGCATACAAGAGTGCCAGACATCATAAATTTGTGCAAGCATTGGATACTTGTGGGAGAATTAAAATTACCGACCCGACACCCCAATGGGTAATGGAGAAAATGCCTCTGGCCCGGGTCATGGGTGACATGTTGTTACTTCCAAATGGCAAGGTTTTAATCATTAATGGTGGATCAGCGGGTACGGCCGGATGGGAAAATGGGCGGCTCCCGGTTTTGAATCCCGTCATCTACCAACCCGAAAATCAAATAGGGTCAAGATTTGAGGTACAAAAGGCGGGTAAAATTCCTCGAATGTATCATTCTACAGCCATTTTATTAGGTGATGGTCGAGTTCTTGTTGGTGGTAGCGATCCTCATAAATATTATAATTTCACGGGAGTTTTATTTCCTACTGAATTAAGTTTGGAGTCTTTTTCTCCACCATATTTAGATTCAAAATTTTTTTACTTACGCCCGACGATTATTTCTCCCATCAGTCAAACAATAATCGGATACGGGCAACAAATTCCGATTCGATTTTCAGTTCCGGGCGTAGTAAATAAAGATTTGGTCACGGTGACAATGGTTGCACCATCATTTAACACGCACTCATTTTCAATGCATCAAAGATTGTTGGTCCTTGGAAGCTTGGACTTCAAAATTGTTGGGTATTACAAATATCAAATCCGGGTTATCACACCCGGGTCGGGTACTATTGCTCCGTCTGGGTTTTACATGCTGTTCGTGGTTCACCAGGATATTCCCAGCGAGGCCATTTGGATCCAAATTCAATGATTTTTAGAACAGATCTGTACTACCAAGAAGAAACATGGGTTTAGATACTTTATACCAAATAAATGTATCCTGTGAACACTGAAAAAAAGGTGTTTTTCGTATACTAAATAGAATTATATATAGCTTTTTGCTTCAAATTATGAATATATTATTGCAGATTATTTGTCCTAATATATTTATATATCAAGCATCTACTTGTTATTTTTATTGATTTTTTTTTTTCATGTTATATAAAGTTTAATAATTTTAAACCCCAAGTATCTAGTTTGTTTTATTTCTGCCTAATAGTTTATAAGGTTTTTATTTTAAACCCAAGTATCTAGTTTGTTTTCTTTCTACCTAGTAGTTCAAAACGTTTCCACTTACAAACATGTGAATGTTGCATATACTCTTAAAACATGCGGTGTCAAAAGTCTAATTTGATTATTAAACTTGCCCCCCTTCTAAATTATATAAGTAATATTAATTTTTTAAAATCGATTTAAGATACTAATGTTAAATATAAAATTGATGTGATTCAAATGAATTTTGAAATTGATAAATCTTGTAATTAACAATAGTTTTTAGATAATTTAAAATATTATTATTGTATTTAGAGCATTATTCTTATTAATTTCGTTGAAGGAAGAAAGTGTTGCACTCGATTATATCCCGTTTACCGTTAATTGTAAACGATGATATTGAACTAAAGTTTCTCTTTATTGATTTTCCTTATTAATAATTTAGCTTTAATTTACTTGCGATTTTATTAGTTATAATCAGAATCTCAAAAGCCCCTACTTTTACTTAATTGTTTATTTAGATTTTATGGACAATAGAATAAATTAAATCAATATCACTTTCTGTGAGCTCCACTCTTGTTGCTAGACTGAATAAATTTCAATTTCGTAGCTGTTACATATGTCCAACTATGTATTACAATCTAATACCAATTGAGACTAAAAGTTGTAGAAAAATTAACATTTAACCTTGTTTTAAAAGACAAATATATTTTATTCTATCTATCTATAAGAATATAATATCTTTATTATTAGTGCTAAGGTATTATAACCCAAACCGTAAATTTTATCTAATTCTTAAAAATTATTCTAAATAAAACAAACATAATATATAGTTATTTTAAATAATAACATAAAAAAATCTCATAAAAACATATGAGTAAGACTTGAATTTTAAAATTAATAATTTTAAAATTATTATACTCCATCCGTTCCTTAATATTAAATTATTTGAGAGAATTATTATTGTTCTTTGCCGTTTGAGAGAATTAGCAATTTTTTTCTAATACAAAGATAAATATAAATAATTAATCATATATTTAATACTATATAATTATTATTTATTTAATATTCAAACTCTAAAACAATTTATTTAAACTTATATTAAGGAACGGAGTATACAACACTCAAAACATTAAAAACCCAACCGATTCTTTTCACATACAATCCAAACATACACAGAAACACACTACAATTCAAACAAACAATTTTATTTAGGCCATCAAAAATATATATAAAAAACCATTCTGATAAGATGACCCCATTATGATATAAAAACGTATATACCCCGACTACTCACTCGGTGTTTATCACCAATTTTGCTTCAACTTTGAACGGTTACACCTAGACCTTACACATGAAAGGTTTCCACCATATATCCATAACTCTAATAAGCTGCAATTGCAATTTCATTCAACCAAAAAAACTTATTTCCTACTGACAACTGATATGTTGTAATCATAAAAATTAATAATCCATTAAACTAAATTATAATATTATGAATTTACATGCATAAATCCATCAATTCTAAAACAAAAGCTTAGTTTAAGTTTGGGTATGTAAGCTGTGAATTCACAGCTAGCACAGAATCCTACGGTAAAAGTAAATACTAATCTAACTAAGCTTAAGCACGCTCGCCACGAATCCGCCTAGCAAGCTGAATATCCTTCGGCATGATAGTAACACGCTTGGCGTGGATGGCGCACAAATTCGTATCCTCAAATAGCCCAACGAGGTAGGCCTCTGCAGCCTCCTGCAGCGCAAGTACAGCGTGGCTCTGGAACCTCAAATCCGTCTTGAAATCCTGCGCAATTTCACGAACAAGTCGCTGGAAGGGCAATTTGCGGATGAGAAGCTCGGTGCTCTTCTGGTATTTCCTAATTTCACGAAGGGCGACGGTTCCAGGGCGGTAACGGTGGGGTTTCTTCACTCCTCCTGTGGTTGGGGCTGATTTCCTTGCAGCCTACATACAATAAATTAATTAAGCACCAGAATCGAAAGGACCAATCAATTTCATCTGTTTATCTCACAGATGATAATAAACATAAAACAAAAACAAAAAATTTGACGGAATCAAAGATATAAAAAAGCACACCTTCGTTGCAAGTTGCTTTCGTGGAGCTTTTCCACCGGTGGATTTACGAGCAGTTTGCTTCGTACGAGCCATTTCGTATTGCGATTAAACTGAAGAACAATCAAATGATAACAGAATTAGATTATAAGATCCAAGTAACTAGAGCATGATGAAAATCCGGATATTGACAATAAAGAAATAAAGTTTTTAATAGCAAACTATTCTTTACCAAAGAGAGATCGAATCAGGAGGAGATTAATGAGGGAAGATTGGTGATCTGACTAAAGATAAAATCAAAGAACTGAATTATGAAGGGAAGAATAGATTGACGAAGGTTTATATAGAGCGCGTAGTTGAGTTAGGTCGGTTTGAACGTTGAGAGAGAAGTATGGACTCCGAGTTCTCAACGGATGGATTCAGGAATTTGAATTCGCCTCGATCCTCGAGCTTGGTTGTGATTAGTGGGTTGTGCTTGATGAGTGGCTGTGATTGGAGGATTTCGTTTGACGCGGATCATAATGTTTGTGTTTCTTTTGTCTCTTGTTTAGGCCGAGTTTAGGTCGGTGTGAACTCACCCAAGTCAGCTTTGTTATGAGTTCACTTGCTCTTTTATTATTTTCAATTTTCCATGTTCAATTAAGAGAGTTGGAAAAGTTGCATTTGTTTTTGTTTTTTTGCGATTCTCCCTTCCAATAACCGACATATCTATGATATTTTTTATCTCCAAATGAAGTAACAGACATCAGGCAGTAGGAGTAAAAACGAGTGGAATCTCAATAAATACTTTAATATTTAAATTCGATTCGATTCGATTCGATTCGAAAAAAATTGAGCTCGAATTTAATTTAAAATTGATAAGAAATTTTTAATTTTACGTCAGATTCGATTCGGATCATTATTCGAATCTATTTGGCTCATAAGTACTCGCCTCGTTTATAAAACAAGTTACTCACAAGCTTTCAAATCGAATTTCGAATTTGAACCATTTCGCTTAATACTGAACTACTACATACTAAATTGATTATTGAACAAATATTTATATATAAATGTCTTTTAGTTTTATTTATGTAAAGAAATTACAAAGAATGTAATACGAATTGACAATCAATTCACTGATTTATTCAAATACAAACTTACACAATTTAATACTACACTTTATAAATTTTAAAGATTGATACAAATATCACATATTTAGCTTATTAGTATGGATCAGACCAATATTCGAATATGATCTGTTGCGAAATTGCATATTTAAATTTGATGTTGAAAGTAAATATTCATGCTTATATGTAAATCCTTTAAGGAATACATGTACAGGGACTTACACTCTGTTTTCGAGTTTTGAACAAAAAAAAAGAATAGAAAACTTAAATTAGAAAAGAAAAGAAAAGAATATAAAACTTAAAGTTTTCCTTTGGGTTGTTTCTGAGTTTTTAATGGAAAAGGATAGAAAATTTAAAATTGAGGATATGAGTTGTAATTTAAAATTTATTATATTAAAAGTTGAGGATAATATGGGAATTATAAAAATATTACTTATTCTAATTTATTTTCCGTCCAAATCATGCCAATTTTGGACGAAAAACTTTGCAGGGAAAAGTGGTAAGTTTTCATCCATTTCTTTTCTTTTCGTTTATTAAAAAACTCAGAAACATAAGAATTGGAAAGAAAACTTAAATTTTTCGTCTATTTCTTTTCTTTTCTGTCCATTTTAAAACTCAGAAACAGACAGTTAGTGGTAGATCAAACTTGTTAGGTTGATCTGAGCTTTAATGTTTATCATTCTGTAAATGAATGTATAGAAAAGAAAATATCAAAGATGTTAGATTGATCTATCCCTTGAGATGTAATAGATATGCTTCCACAGAATCATAGTCTAACGAGTTAGTCAAGAGATTGCAGAAGCCAAGGCAGAATCGTAGAGTATCGAGAATCGTAGTTTGTCTGCTTTGGAGGGCCTCACTCAGAATCGTAGAGTATCGAGAATCGTAGCGCAATTATTCACTACTAGAATACTGTGCAACTGAAACCAATTTTTAGAGACGGACTAAGTTTCGTCTCTAATTCTAATAATTTGAGACGGACTTAGAAATCGAAATTTTGCTATGTCTCAACATGATTTGGAAGTAAAAAATCGAGGCGGATTCTGAAACCACAAGCATCGTCTCAAATTTTAGAAACGGGATTAGAGACGGATTTAATCGTCTCAAAAAGTAAGTATTTTTTAGAAAATTATAAACTCGTTTTTGAAACAGATTTGAGACCAACTGTGCTCGTCTCAGATTAATAATTAAAAAAAAATATATTTATGTTTGAAACGGATTAGAGACCGAAATGTCCGTCTCTGACTTTTATTTTCCCTCCAAATATTAGTCTCCAATTCCCTCCTTATTGTTAGATACGGATTCGAGACGGATATAATTCGTCTCAGTATTTTAGTTTCCCACCAAAAATTCTCTCCAACTATATCAACAAAAAGAAAAAGAAAAGAAATAAGACTAATCGTTCCACCCCCAAAATCCCCAAAATCGTTCCATCCCCAAAATACGGATTGTGTTCGTTCTTTCTGTCAGATTAAAAATCCCCAAAATCCATCTTCTCAATTGCAACCATAGCTCCCGATTTTGCTTCTCAATTTCCATCCCAAAGCCCATCTCTTCTCAAATGCAACCATGAATTCCCGATTTTGCTTCTTAATCAACTGTGCGTCTTGTGGATCTTAGTTTAGGGCTAAAGGAAAACTCGGGTGAATGGCCAAAGACAAAAACAATCACGCACCACCTTAGCAGCGTGGTCATCCCTCCCGACGGTAATCTTTCTTTTCTTGTTCTTCTTCATTTTTCAGACCTAATATCCTTAAACCCCTAATCTCGTCTTTTGCTTTAAAACAAGAATTAAGAGTATTTTCTTTGAAGTTAATTATATTGAATTGAGGAACACAAGCTTTAATTGGTTGATCTGCAATATATTATACAGTGAAGTTGATTAGTCTAACATGGCCGATAAGAATTCATTTTGATCTAGTCATAAAAAGGGAAGAGCATGTTCTAGTTTCTCATGATTTTGGCGTAAGATTTGCTTTGTTCAACCCCTTTGGGTTAAGTGTGTGCATGTCATTCATGAGTTCTCAAACTTTGGCTGATGATAATAAGACAAGGTATATGTACGATGTAAAAAGATAAGACTGTTCCATTAGGTTATCATTGACCTGTATCTTTGCTGAATATTCTAATTTCCTGGCTTATCTTGTGAAAGAGTTGGATTGCAGAGTGTTTTTATTAAGCTTAATCTTACCTGTTAGTTAATCAGTTCATCTTGTGGAAAGATAGATTGCTAGAAGGTTTATTTAAGGGTATTATTAGTACTAGATTGAAAAGCTAAAGTATTGGTTTCTTCAAAGCTCTACGGTAAACTATGGGAATGGGGTTTACACAACTAATTTATAGATGAAGTTGACTTTTCTAAAGATCTAAGGTTAATAATAATAATAATAATAATAATAATAATAATAATAATAATAATAATAATAATAATAATAATAATTTGACAAATTTTAATGATGTTCTGTTCAGAAAGGATGCCTCTTGATCGAAGTTGGATTGATAGGCGAGTTATTGAAAATGGAAGAACAATTAGTGAAGAATTTAGAGAGGGAGTAAAGGAATTCCTCAATTTTGCTTACTCTATTCCTGGGAATATTAGTGAGCAGAAAATTAAGTGTCCTTGCTCAACTTGTAAATTGAGGTTCTTCCAGCTTCGAGAAGATGTTGAAATACAACTTTATAGAAAGGGATTCAAAAATAATTACAAAAAATTGTTTGTGCATGGCGAATATTTATCCGAAGAAAGTTCAAATCATGGTAATAATGTTGAGGTCCCGCTTGATACAAATCCGTACATAGATCTCGTGCGTGATGTTGCTGGGCAAAGTTTTGATTAGAGTAGCGAGACATCTAGATTAGAAGAACCAAATTCTGATGCCACCAAGTTTTTTCAACTTTTAAAAGATGCTGATGATCCCTTATGGCCAGGTTGTGAGAAATCAACAAAATTATCTATGGTAGCACAATTGTTGAACCTCAAGGATGAGTCAAACATGAGCCAAGTTCACTTTAATCGCATGATCTCATTAATGAAGAGTGTGTTGCCTAAAAATGAGAAGCTTCCTGAGAATTATTATAGGGCGAAGCAAATGGTAAAAATGTTGGGACTTGGTTATCAGAAGATACATGCATGTGAAAACGATTGTGTGTTGTATTACAATGAAAATGAAAATAAGACGAATTGTTCCGTATGTGGTCATCCTCGATTTAAACCTAAGCCACAGGGAAATTAGAAGCAAAAAGATATACCTTTTAAGGTTTTGCGATATTTTCCAATTACACCTAAACTTCAAAGATTGTATATGTCCAATGTCGCAACAGAACGCATGACATTGCATAAAAAGAATCCCAGTCCCGATGGTGTAGTTGTTCAATAAGCAGATAGTGAGGCATGGAAACACGTTGATCGCACTTATCCATCTTTTTCTGCAGAATCTCAGAATATTAGACTTGGACTCTCCACTGATGGGTTCAATCCGTTTGGAAACTTTGCAAATCCATACTCTTATTGTCCAGTTATAGTCACTCCATATAATTTGCCACCTGGAATGTGTATGAAGCAGCCCTACATGTTCTTGACATTAATCATTCCCGATCCAGAGAGTCCTGGTAAGGATATAGATGTATACTTGAGACCACTGATTGATGAATTAAAAATGTTATGGAATGACGGAGTTAACACCTATGATGTATATGCTGACAAAATTTTCGAGATGAAAGTTGCACTTATGTGGACTATTAGCGATTTTCCAAACTTATGGAATGTTGTCGAGTTAGAGTACTCATGGTAAGATGGCTTGCCCTTATTGTATGGAGGGTAGTAAGGCTTTTACCCTCGAGAATGGTAGAAAACCTTGTTTCTTTGATTGTCATCGTCAATTTTGCTATTGATCGATCATTCTTATCGATATCAAAAGGACAAATTCAAGAGGAATAAAATTAAATGCGACTTTCCACCACCTCGGTTATCGAGAAAAGGTATTTGAGCGTGTGTCAAAATTGCCACCTATTACATTTGGAAAGGTTGGCAATAAACATAAAATAGATGGTTATGGAAAGGAACATAATTGGGTGAAATGTTCAATCTTTTGGGAGTTACCCTATTGGCGTTCACTTCTAATTTGACATAATCTTGATGTGATGCATGTTGAGAAAAACGTGTTTAAAAACCTGTTTTATATAATATTGGATGTCAAGGGTAGAACAAAGGATAATCCAAATGCAAGGAAGGATTTAAAGACCCATTGCAAGCGTCCTGAACTAGAATTACAAAATATTAACCAGAAGATCATAAAGCCCAAAGCAACTTATGTATTCCGTAAAATATATAGTATTATTTAATATATGTAAATATAAAATAAAATTTATACAGAACATAAACAGAATATAAAATGAGTAACAACTAAATCCGAGTCCTTTGAATTCACAAAGTCTCCTTAAAGCAAATTTATTCCCTCTCTGGTGCTAAGGATTAATTGAATAATTGCTTCCTAAGATAAAACGAATTTCCAGTTCTTAATTAGAAACACTTCAAAATTAAGAACACATCGAACCAATTTCTATGTTATGTACTGAACTTATATGACTATTAATGATGCATGCATGAAGAAAAAACTTACTGCAACACTTTACAAATAACGGGAATTTGCAGAAATGAAAATGCAACTCTTTTGCAGAGAACGGGATTCTGCAGAACGGTAACGGGAAATATATATGCAGAAACAGGATTTTTGCAAAGAAAGAAGAATGGGATTTTATAGAAGGGAAGGAACGGTAAAATGAACTTATCCTATAATATGTGCCCAGATAGACTAATTTATAGAATAAGTAGGCGGTTTATTACCGTTGGAATCAGTCAAAACTACGTAGTATTGATATAACTTAAACAAAATCTGATAATAAATTAAATAGATTTTGTCCGAAAAGTTATATATTATGACCACCCACCCACCCACCCGAAACCGAGCCCAACTAGACCGGACGGACGGCGGTGGCGGCGCGCGTGTGGGTTTGAACCATGCCTTGGCTAGGTCCTCTCCCTTCCATAAAAGTGGTGTGCCCCTTGGGACCCTTCCCATTAAGCAAACATCCCATATATAAATATTTCAATTTTCCCTCTAATGCCCTATGTGGAACTTTTGTAACTTATAACATTTCAAGTAGGTGACTTTGGAGTCAATTTTCTCATTCAATTCTTAATGGATTTGAACATATAAATATACCAAGTTATACTCCCCACGAAGGAGAACATATTGGTGCAAAGACCCGACATTTTCGGAATGTGGGTCCCTCATTAAATTAACCCTCAAAATGCTTAAATATTTATTTTTATCAAATTCATTTCCAACAATCCCCCACATGAATGTAAAATTGTCTTTACAACTTGGAGAAAGAAAAAAAAATATGTTATGAATATGCAGATACTAGTTCGAGTACATATGAAAAGATACATCATTGGGTTAAGTAGCCTAGTGGCTTTGAACTTGCCCTAGTAGATTCTATCGGATTTACTTAGCTAATCAGTAAACATGATGTCTTTGAACTGTTAGCTTTTCGTGTAAACCAAGACAATAGAATTAACAAAATATCTCTTCAGACATAGTTGGTTCTCACGTTTGTGTTTATTTTGGCCTTAAAACACCTCTTGGATCCGTGAATATATTAGAGAATTCAGCCTTCAAAATTCTCACAGAAGTGGCCCTCTTCTTATTCACGTAGGTGACTTCTATCAAGAGTATCCTGCAATACTTCACTTGAATGTATTTCAAGATATAAAAGTCATTAAAAGCGTATCTTATCCTGATTCTCGCGGCAGATGTGCACTGTCTCATAATAGGAATGGATAGGAGGAAATATTTCCTCAGTGCTTTACTGAGTACTACATAGTTCGGTTTGTCCATTGAACCTAGATCTTGGGATCTCCAGTCAGCTAGGTAGGGTTGCCACTATGACGACTCTTATTTAAACAGTAGGCTTTAAACCCATTCCCTTCGATGATTTTTCCACTTGCTCTCTTGTTAAACCTTTTGTAAGCGGATCCGCAATATTATCTTTTGACTTTACATAGTCAATTGAGATAATTCCATTTGAGAGCAATTGTCTAATGGTATTATGTCTTACGTCATTATATGGCGTGACTTACCACCATTATATAATGACTCAGTCTTCTTCCAATCGCTGATTGGATATCACAGTGTATACATATAGTTGGCACAGGTCTTGACCAATTTGGAATATCCTCTAAGAAATTACGAAGCCACCCTGCTTCTTCTCCAGTTTTGTCTAAAGCAATGAATTCTGATTCCATTGTAGACCTTGCAATACACATTTATTTTGAGGATTTCCAAGATACCGCTGCACCTCCAAGGGTAAAGACATATCCACTTATGGATTTTGAGTCTTTATTGTCAGATATCCAATTTGCATTAATATATCCTTCCAATACTGTTGGATATCTTGTATAGTGTAGTCCATATTTTTGAGTGTGTTTTAAATATCCTAAAACTCACAAAATTGCTTTCCAGTGATCTTTACCTGGATTACTCGTATACCTACTTATTACTTATCGAATAAGCTATATCCGGTCTACCTACTACATTAAAACCACTTTATACGAGAATATTCTAGTTGAGATATATCACCTTCATTTTAAATAGATGAAGATTTATATCAACCGGGGTCTTATTTAGAATTATATTATACTTCTTAAATTTTTTCAAGTATTTTTTCAATATAATGAGTTTGAGATAATATAATTCCATGATGTTCAATCTTTATTCTTTCATTCTTTCATATCAAATCTATTTGATGACATACGATTTGTTGATTGATAACTTTATCACCCATGATTAACATATCATCCACATAAAGAAAACAATGACATATTCCTTTTGAGTGCTTTTGACATAAACACATTTGTCACACTCATTGATTTTAAATTCATTTGATAACATAACATTATCAAATTTCTCATGCCATTATTTTGGTGCTTGTTTCAATCCATTTAAGGATTTAACAAGTTTGCATATTTTCCTCTCTTGTCCAGGAGCAATAAAACCTTTAGGTTGTTCCATATATATTTCTTAATCTAATTCACCATTTAAGAATGCAGTCTTTACATCCATTTGATGTATTTCAAGTCTATTTAAAGATGTTATTGCTATTAGCATCCGAATAGATGTAATTCTTGTAACAGGAAAATAAGTGTCAAAATAATCCAATCCTTCCTTTTGTCTATAGCCTTTAACAACAAGCTTTGCTTTGTATTTATCAATTGTTGTAAGACCCCAGCTTTTATAAATAAAGATGAATTTTCTATAAATATTATTTTTGAATATTATGGAATAAATTTGATATAATGTTATAGTTGTGGGTAATATTTATAAATTTTGCAAAGTATGCAAGTGGTTATATTATTCGATTGGTCTGGGAATATTCTTGCTTAGCAGGGAATATTCGCATAACAACTACTCAATCATCAGTGGACCCCATAATGTAATTATTATTTTTTCGATTGAAAAACGACAAAAATATTTTATTGAAATAACTACGAAGTTTTACCGCTTGATATCTTGTTGAACTACTCTAGTAAAAAAAGTACAAAGAATACGCGTATTTGCATAGTAGCAAGACACCAGATTGATTATCGATGCTTATGTGAGAAGTCACTCGGTTTGATTCCATTATCATTTATTAATAATATGAATTATTATAATGATAATGACGCTTTTGTTTTATTCAGATTATTAACGTAATAAAATGTAAACATCTTTTATATAAAATGCGAATACTTTATTAAAGTTATTCTATAAATAAAATATATTATATTTTATTACGCATAGTGTTTTTTAGTAGTGTTTTTATATAGTATTTGCATAAGTGTTTGCATAGTAAAATGTTTTTATATAAATAGAATATATTATATTTTATTTAAAAGATTTTGCTTTAAATACGGACCGTCGATTAAAGTAAATCAATCTGACCGCTTCATGGATTAATTACTACGCATTCTATTTTCCTATAAATAAAGCTCATTCCTTCATTATTTTCTTACTTAATTCAATTGAAACTCTGTAGAGAGAGAAACTATAGAGAGAGAAGAAAGAAAAGTATTCTCGCTACTTCACTTTGCCAATATTCAGTTCTTCTAAGGTAGGGAATATTATTTGTTGTACTCGTAAAGTGTGTTATTCTTTCTTATTCATGAAGAGAACTGTTGTTATTCCATTGCTTATTATTCTATTGGAATAACCTGTATACGTGGTTTACCCTATACTTGGTGACATTCTTCTATTATTCTCATTGAACATCCTGCTCACAGTGTTTTACACACGACCGGGGTTCCGCTTTTATTATTATTCTGTTGGAACATCCTGCTCATGTGTTTTACACCGGACCGGTTCCGCTTTTATTATTATTCTGTTGAACATCCTCGTCACATGTGTTTTTACACCGGACTCGGTTCCGCTTTTTATCATTCAGTTGGAATATCCTATCTCGTGTGTTTTACACACCGGATCCGGTTCCATCTTTATTATTCTCGTTGAACATCCCGCTTGCAATTGAATTTCACCCGACCGTTCCGTTATTATTATTCTCGTTGAATAACTCGCCTGCATGCAAGCACCGCATGCACGGGTGATTTCTTTTGTTATTCCATTCTTTATTATACCCAAATTGTTAAAACTTTGACTTCTATACTCCATGAAATTAGTAGAATATCCTCGATATTTCATGCTTTTCATCCAAAGATCTTTCATGGAAATATTCTTCCGATCATTCTTGAATTTTACTCTACAAAAAAAAGATTATCATATTGACAATTTGACGTTAATAATTCCCGGATAAAATAATTCTTGAACTTGTTTTATTGAATTCTTATATCATTGTCATCATCCTCATGTTTATATTTTTTTTAAAGTCATCCGTATCTCAGTAGTAGTATGTAGATGGACTTGGTATGATTATGACTGAGACTATTCTATGTAATCACGACCGTAATGTTACAAATGATGTGGTAAAAATCTTCAAAGGGTCAGAAGTGCATCGATGGATGCTTGTTGGTACGATCACGACCATTAATGAATACACAACTATTCTCGCCCGTAGTGCATGAATAATTTGTGGTCGTGATACTAAAGAATATCCTCGTCAGTAGTGTGTGGGTGATTCGATGATGTGGATTATTTATTAAAGTCGAGTCTCAAATATAATAAAGATGAAAAAAAACCTTTAAATCATAAAAGATAGTAGATTTTATTTTCTACTCGACTTTTTTAATGGATCGCTTGTTCACCGCAGCTTAAACTTGATGTTTATTATATTTTATCGCTTAACATCGTTGAGGCTAATGATAATTTATTCTCGCATTATCTTAGTCATAATATTTCTTCTCGGCTAGTTGAGCTCACCCTTTTTTTCACCGTTTTCTTCGTGAAATGAGAACATATAAATGGGACGAGCCTGGGAACTGGAGTAATGGTCCGAGAATAAGATTAGTAGTCCTCACTATTCTCGTGAAATAGTGTGATAATAATTGTAATGAGGACTCCTTTTTGAGTTTGTATAATATCTAGTAGATAATATTTGTATTCAAACTCACAAAGATGTTATGTCGATTGCACACCTACGCTTATATTAATAAGTCAGATTTAAATTCTCATACCACGTATCCGACTACCCAAGATGGGTGATGTATACCTAATTTTGGGGGCGCCACAACTTGGTATCGTAGCTTAGGATATGATCCCCGCTAAGATGTGAGAATAGTACTAGGAGGGAGAGACGGGAATACCTTTTCGCTAGTATGACCTACCTAAGTTTATGTGCTATTTTATCGGTCGGTCGTAATATAGGGATAATTTGTTATATGTCAATTAACCTTTTGTTTTGTGGCAAGATTCAAAATGACATCCGAGAATGTTGAGAATAAATGATGGAGCACAGCGATCGCTGATTCACCACATATCAATAATCGTGATAATGTGCATTAGAAGGCGACAATCCTCATGCAAACAACAACACCGACCAAATGATGAATGATCAAATGTTCGAGGCTTTATGCAATTTATGCAACAAAGAAAGCGAGAGAGCGACTCTCGCCCAAAAAACGTAGGTGGAAACACGAAAAACTCTCTGCCACACCGCTAAACAATTCAAGGAGCCGACCACCGGAGTTTAAGGGAGAGCCAAAACCACTTCACGCGCGAAGCATGGATAAAGCAGATTACCAAGATATTTGATGTCTCGGGATGCTCCGAGGAGCAAAAGGTTCCTTTCGCCACCTTTTATGTTATGCGGAGAGGCAGACATCGGTGGGAATCGAGAAACGTACTCAACCTCGGTCAGATCAAGATATCTTGGGAGAAGTTCCAGAGTCGCTTCAACGACAAATACTTTCCGAAAGTATTCGCCATACGAAGGAGGTGGAGTTTATCAAGTCGAACAAAACAATACGACCGTGTCGCAATACGAGGCAAAATTTATGAGTTATCACGATTTCATCCCCACTTGGTGGATAATGAAGAGAGAATGGCGCTAATGTTTTAAGAGGTTCAAGAAGTTGAGATACGCCAACATCTTATTTCTCATAAACCGTGTTTGTATTCGGATGTTGTAAATAGGGCTCGCTTAGTGGAACGCGATAACGAGTCAACGAACTAAAAGAGAGCAAATTTAAAAATTATAATACCAAATGAGAGTAGTCATCGGCTTGGTGACAACAAGCGTGGAGGAATCAACAAAGCCAGATATGGTAACCACTTCGTGGTAATCGTACAAAACAATAAGAATGGACATTTCAAGAAACGGAGATTCAACAATGATGGAAAGACGCCAAGACCAAAGACCATTGTTAAGGAAGGAGAAAAACCACCTATCATATGCTTCAAATGCGAGAGAGAGGGACACATCACCAAACTGCGCCATGCCATTCAAAGCATGTTATAATTGTGGAAGAGAAGGTCACTTAGCTCGATTTTGTCGCCATCAAGACAAATTCAACTAGAATGGAGGCACCAAAGGTCGCCCCGTAAAAGTCAAAACCTAGTGGTCTGCAAGGGAGAAGCGTTTGTTGTGACCTCCCAGAGAGCAAGGAACCCGAATGAGGTCATCACGGTAAGCTTATCATAAACTCTAATGAAGTCTATACTTTATTTGATACCGGCTTCTACCCATTCTTTTATTTCTCCTACTTACTCATCGATTAAATTTGACTCGAGAAATTAGACTTCGACTTATCTCATGGAAACTCCGCTGGGAGAAACCTTCATTACATCCACCGCTTATAAGTCTTGTTTGGTTCAAATCGGTACCCTTCACATTACCTCGTCGATCTTATTTCATTAAAAATACTTGCATTTGACGTGATTCTAGGGATTGATCGTTAACTACTTATCATGCAAAATTGATTGTTTTCGTAAGGTTGTTAGCTTTCATATTCCTAATCAACCTATTATGCTAATTCAAACGACCAAACCATTAAAATCAATCACGGCCATCTCAAGCCATAAAGCTATTCGCTTATCAAAAACGGATGTCAAGCTTTCTTAGCTCATGTCACGATTTAAACAAAAATACGCCGCTTTTGAACGATATTTCTATTGTTAATAAATTTCCGACGATTCCCCAAGAAGAACTTCCCGCCTACCCCGTAGCGTGAAATTGAATTTTGTATCGACCTTGAACCCTAGACAAAACCTATTTCCAAAGCCCCATATCGAATGGCTCCTATCAACTTCGTGAGTTAAAGACCCAACCGCAGGAATTGTTAGACATCGGGCTTTATTCGTCCCTAGTACTTCTCCTCGGGGTGCTCCTGCTCTATTCGTGAAGAAGAAAGATGGGAGTATGCGATTTTGTATTGATTATCTGGAGTCAATCATGTCACCATCAAAAATAGGTATCCATCACCACGTATTGATGACCTGTTTCGACCAAATTGCAAGGAGCCAAATTCTTTTCAAAGATCGATCTTCGCTCCGGATATCACCAATTGAAGATTAGAACCACGACATTCCAAAGACGGCTTTCGCTAACTCCCAGACGGCATTATGAATTCCTAGTCATGTCCTTTGATCGACTAATGCTCCCCGCCTTTCATGGATATGATGAACCGAGTATTCAAGGAATATTTAGATCACTTTGTGGTCGCCTTTATCGATGACATCCTTATTTATTCCAAAAGCCGTGAAGATCATGAGCAACACTTGAGGTCGACACTCCAAAAGCTTCGTGAATATAAGCTTTATGCCAAGTTGAAGAAATGCGAGTTCGGCGTCAAGAAGTAGCATTCCTTGGGCACGTGGTATCAAGTCATGGAATATCCGCTGACCCAAAGAAAGATCAAGCTATTCAAAGTCGGGAACAACCTAAATCAAGGATCAAGTACGTAGCTTTCTTGCTTAGCTTGGTTATTATCGAGATTCGTGGAAGGATTTTCTCGAATCGCTACTCCATCGACTCAAATTGACTTTAAAAGATACAAAGTTCTATTGAGCGAAGAATGTGAGAAGAGTTTTCAAGAACTCAAGAGGAGACTTATTTCAAAGACTGCTCGACAATACCATCCGCCTTGAGGGATTTGTCATCTACAAAGTGATGCTTCTAGCAAAGGGTTGGGATGTGTTCTCATGCAACATGGAAAAGTTATAGCCTATGCCTCGCGACAACTCAAAGAATATGAGAGGAATTATCCTACTCATGATCTAGAGTCAAAAATGTTGTCTTCAGACTTAAAATTTGGAGGCATTACTTGATGGGGAGAAAGTGGAGATCTTTACGGATCATAAAAGCCTCAAATATTTCTTCACTCAAAAGGAACTCAACATGCGACAACGACGCTGGGTTTGAACTGCTGAAAGATTATGATCATACCATCCAATACCATCCTCGAAAGTTTAACGTGGTAGCCGACGATTGATCGAGTAGAAGATCATATGCAAGTACGAAAAGCGCGTTATTGTCAACGCAAAGGCCCATTTTGTGTGACTTGCAAAGGATGGAGATAGAGTTAAAGACTCTGTGGACGATGTGATGATAGCGAATATACGAGTAGAAACCGACTTTAATCGATAAAGTTAAAGTCGCTTTCAAGCTACTGCACACTGAGCCGATGCGTATGAGGAAGAAAGTGCAAGAAGGTGCTACGCCGGAAGCAAGAATCGATGAAGAAGGAATACTTCGAGTCAACTCCGCACTTTGTGTTCCTAACGACCTCGATTTAAAGTATAATATCATGATGGAGGCGCACAACACACCATTTGCAATCCATCTCGGGAGTACCAAAATGTATCATGATATTCGCCATACATTTTGGTGGAGCAATACGAAGAGAGAGATAGCGCTTGCTTATCTCAAGGTGTCTAACTTGTCAACGAAGTTAAAGCGAGCATCAAGTACCAAAAGGTCCATCAGAACCACTTGAAATTCCGTAATGGAAGTGGGAGCACATTACCATGGATTTCAAGCACGGCCTTCCTAAGGTTTCTCAAGGCATCGATGCGATTTGGGTCATTGTTGATAGATCGACCAAGTCCGCTTCATTTCTTACCGATACGAGAAACTTATACACTTGAACGCCTTGCTCAGATGTACATAAACGAGATTGTAAGATCGCATGGTATGCCAAGATCCATAGTTTCGATCGAGACCCAAGATTCACTTCACGATTTTGGGTTAGTTTGCAAAAAGCTATGGGCACAGATTTCACGATTTAGCTCTCAAGATATCATCCTCGACACGACGGACAAATGGAGAGGACTATTCAAACTCTTGAAGATCTATTAAGACTCGTGGTCCTTGATTTCAAGGAGTCGGGACAAGTTCTTACCATCGTGGAGTTTTCCTACAACAACAGCTTATCAAGCAAGTATCGCATGGCTCCATTCAAGCGCCAGATGGAAGAAAGTGTCGCTTCTCCAAAGATGCCGGGATGAGGTGGGTGAAGCAACGTTGTTGGGACCGAGTTGGTACGTATGACTACGTAAAAGATTCAAACGATCCGACAACGATAAAAACCTCACAAAATCGTAAAAGAGTTATGTCGATCTTCATCGAAAGGACGTGGAATCGAGATATAGAGATCATGTGTTATAGAGTCGCTTCCATGGAAAGGAGTTACAAGATTTGGAAAGAGAGGAAAACTTAATCCTCGATTCATCGGGCCCATTTTTAATCCTCGATCGAGTAGGAACTCGCGCCTATGACTCGCTTTTATACGCATTCATAACGCTTTTCACATATCCATGTTACGTAAATATTTGTTTGTAAATGGGATAGAATTTAAAAAATTTGCAGGTACAAAAAAAAGCTAAAAAAAATCAGTTTAAAAATTTACAAACCATATACCCGGATCACCTTTATGCATAATTATTAATTAAACGAAAAGATAAAGAATAAAATCATACCCTCAAGATCGAGCTTCCTCGTGCACAAGTTCACCTCCAAATCCTTTCGCTCAACTTGAATCCACCGGTTTGGTTCCTTCCTTCGATCAACGCAGCCACCCAAATGTTTGGGCCTCTGTGAGGTGATCCACCAAGGAAGAATAAAATTCAAGAAGATGGGTGTTATGGCTAAACCCTAGTTTTCTATCTCTATGTAAAAGGCGTACTCTCCAACAAATTGAATTATTACGTCAGTTGTTAAAGTCAACAACCCATACCACCCATAATAAGACTCTCTTATTTATAGATGTGGGCAACCCACCTTAACAATTAAGGAATTGGGTTTTATTTAATTAATTAAATTCTTTTAATTAATTAAGCTCCCTAATCTTATTAGGGATAATTAATTAAACTCCTTTAACTAATTTTCCTTCCTAATCCAATTAGAATAAATGAGAGTACTTATATTAAATTAATTCCTAAACTCTTTTAGAAATTAAAATAATAATAATTGTAATAATATTAATAAGACTCTCTTTATTAATTTATATTTAATATTTCTAAAATATTAAATAATAATATTAAGCTATTTAATTTATTCTATCACCATAGATTAAATTAAATATACTTAACATATTATTACGATTATGCCATTAACTTCTTAAATAATTATTCTTCCTTTTATGGTGTGACCCTTTAGGTTCTCCATATTAAACCTATTGAATAAATCAATTAGAATAATTTAATCTTATTTAAATAAATAAATTAAACAATTAATTTATTTAAATAAATAATATTTATTCTACAATAGTGATAAGCCTCCCTAATGATCAACGACTTTCCGTATAATATAGATTTCAACATTAATCATTAAAGAACCTTTCGAGTAAATAGTTACCGCATAATTCAATCCTTCCACCATACAATGTCCCAATTAAATATAAGACATGGAATTACCACAAGTCTTATTTTATTTAATTATATGTATTTCGATCCTTAAATGCACAACTCCAAATAATGCAAATTAGAAACTCCTTTCTAATTTCATTCTCCGCCAAGGACTACCGGGTTGTCATTTATCGAATCACATAGACATTTCTCTTTTTATTAGAAGTGGTAGATTCTTTATCGATCATACATTATCTCCATGTACAACTTATTATACCCAAGCATACCCTTTGATATACCCTAAGGGTCTTAAGGAATAAGTCAAAGTATAACTCATCATACACAAGATACTATGATGATCTCAAGTCCAAGGATCACTTGACTACTATCACTACAGAATTCCTATCGACAGCAAATAAAACTCCATTAGGTATTCCTTAGCGAGCCAATGCTCAAAGGAACTTATTCTCTAATAAGCACCTACATACTTGCTTTTGTGTCTCCACACAAATGATCATGAGATCAATCATCCTCATCCAACGAGCAAGAACGATGTACTAATCTATCCTGGATTCACTAATCCCCAATTTAGTAATCCAACGATTGGGAACTATTTTAGTTTTAAGCTTTCTAAGAATTTAGATCTCATTAGAATGATCATCATCATTATTCTAAAAGCATCGCTTAAAACTACGGGTTTATCACATATTATAAAACAAAGATCACGTAGATAATTAAAAGCCTTTAATAAATTAATACTTTTATTAATAAATGAATAAGATTGTTACAAAGTATATGCTTTATCATCAAACATGATCGGGTTGTGTGCATACTACTTTCAATCTCCCACTTGCACTAAAGCCAATCGCCATCAGGTATCTTATACTCTTCTTCTCTAAGACGACATTATCCCGCCGTTGGATAAGCTTTAGTTAATGGATATGTAATGTTGTTCATGAGAGTCCACTATCTCTATAGTGATTTCCCATCTTTCAATGATTCTAATAATCAAATGAAAGTGCCACAACACATGTTTAGATCCAAGATGAGACTTAGAAACTATTCCTAGTTCTCAGAATGAACTTTTAATCCAAACAATCAACTCAGCAGCTTTCATTTATAGCTATATACTTTGTCTTTATCACTAAACCAAAGAACTCTTTGTCGTTGCTTGAACCTTTCCAATTCATCGCACCACCGCTCAAGGTAACCCTTTACCTTAAAGTGGATTTTCTCATCTTGTCTGTCTCGAAAACTTTGAGTCTCATAAAGCCCTCTAGTTTTAATTCGACCCACCATGAATATGATCACATCCTTAGTGCCTGCTAAGAACTTTAAGATGTTTTTCACCGACTTATAGTGAACTTCTCCATAATACGACCGATCAACATCGTGTCTCGTATATTTCATCAGCATACATGATCATCACTCATGCGATCTCTTTTCGAGTCTCCATGGGGACTATTAAGAGAGATACACCCATAGCTCATCAACATGAGACATCTCTTGAGTTTGCCATGCTAAACGACTTTAGCATCAAATGAATATACGCTCTTCGGGTTAAGTCGAGCATCCTCTTAAATCTATCTATATAGATTTTATCCCCAATTAAGATACTCTTCCAAATCATTCATGGAGGAATGTTTAGACAACTTTATCTTTACCGATTGTAGCATTGGTATGTCATTCCTCATCCGTAGTATATCAACATATAATACTAGAAATGTCACGACGCCCCAATTTGACCCTTTTGTACACACTCCTGAGAACTCTTACCTCATCGAATGTAACTCGATCATCATCTTCTATGACATGCATACATCATCATCATCATCCATGATGAATCCATACCTCCTAGGTATCTTCTGACTATTCCGCATTTACGATTCTATTGCCAGGTACAATAGGTCTATCTATAGGTGTTCCTCTTATTCGACTTATAAGGTTTTTGTGGTTCTTGAACTTTTCAAGATCTATTATCCTCCCACTAGCCCTTCTTCAATGATAAACACCTTTATCTTGTAAGGCAAATGTGTTTCGTAACAAACACCTTTTGCTAAGTAGATTATAGAACATATACCCTAAACTTACTTTTAGGATGTCCCACAAATCGACACTTGTCAAATCTTGTCCCAAGCTTATCCTTTTTGAACCTTTTCACATAAGTCGACAACCCCTTATCTTAACATACTTAAGATTAGAATCCTCCCCGTCCATAACTTTTATGGAGTCTTCAATGGATTTTGAGGTTACCATTTTCAGAGATATGCAACCATTTCTAGGACATTATCCTGTAAGGATACCGGAATGCTCAGAAAATCATTATGGACCGCATCTACGTCCAACAAGGTACGATTTTTCCTTTCGTATACATCAATCAATTATCACAGATCGTGATGTGTCCATTATGAGAAAACCATTTGAGATGATCTAGAAACTTATCAGCACAAGTATTTATTCCTCGATCTAATCAAAGAATCTTAATACTTTGCCAATTTGTTTCACTTCAATTTTTTGAACCTTTCAAATAATTCACACTTGATTTCAAAGAAATACACACATTCAACTCTTTCAATGATCATCTCCTTTTCTTATACTAATTTGTTCAATTTGCAAAATTATTTTCACGTAAGTCAAGTATACAAAATCCATTAAGTAATATTCCATTTTATATAAAAAATTATTATTATAAATAGAACAACAATTGTTCTTAATTATAATACCAAAGATTTCATCATTCAACAATAAAATGGAAATAATATTTTTAACAAGAACTCGAATACAATAACAACTTATCGACTTAATAGATTTTCCTCAGAGGCATTGCTAAACTATAAGTTTCTATACTAATGCAAAGAACCTTTGCTTCATTTTCCACACATATGATTACTTATATTTGTTTAGCTTTCTACTGCTTGGTCCCTTCATAAATCTATATTTATGATAACCAAAGTCTCAGATCCAATACCCAAGTAGAACCTCGACTTAAAGAAAAATTTATTTCAATCATGAACAAAATCAGATTTGTAACCAAAACTTCACTAAGCTTCTTTTTAGTTAGCCTCTCAAGATGCTTCTCGCAGCTTTCTTTCCAAAGGTCCAAAGCTTATTGCAAAGGAAGCAAACCCTTTGCTATCCGTACGCTTTGTTCTTATTATCCTTTGTTTTTGCCTTTCTATTTACCTTCTTTGAATCGCTCTTCTTTCGTAAGATCCTTTGGCCCCTACCAAGAAGACTTGATCTTTCTCGTTGAAAAGTGACTCTCAACATTTTCAACATATGTTAAGCAAATCAAAGAAAGTCGATATCTAGCTTGTTCATATGAAAAATTCACAACAATTGTGAAAGGAGTCCGGAGTGAGTGCAAGATCAAATCTCGCTCAACTCTCCATCCATGACAAAACCAAATTGTCCTAATCGATCAATCAAATTGATTATGTTAAGAACTTTTTGTCTGCATCATATAGTGCCATCGGCCATTCTAGATCTAAGAGCTCCTTAGATATCCGATATCTATCACCCCATTTTCCTCACCATCAACTACTTGATGCAGAATATAGTAGAGAGCATCCATAGTTTCATGCCGACGCCAAGCTCAAGTATTTCATGGATGCGAGCATGATGCATCGAGCCAATCAGGCATCATCTCGCCACTTTCTAAAAGTAGCAATCTCTTCCTCAGAGGCATCATTCGCAACCATCATAGGATAGGCGATTATGACATAAGATAGCTTTTCACCATGAGAACTATTCTCAAATTCCTTAACCAATCCGCTTAATTCTTGGCCCGTTAATTTAGCATCTAATATGCTTCGCAGCGATAGTAATTTTAGACATTGTAAAATTCTCAGAAATGAATTTGTAATTAACAACATTTTAACATACATTCTTTTATTAATTACCAAAATAAATTAGGTCTTGTTTTAAATTGGTATCTCCCACTATTTTCTTCAAACTATATTACCTCACTTATATAGTTCTAAGAAAATCTAATTAAAGATTTGCTAGTGAGAATAAGGATCCCATTTCAAATGTATATAAATTTGTGGTGACACAACAACAAACTATATATAAATAAATAGGTAGACAACTTTTGTCAATTACATCAACTATGCAACTCCTTTTATTTTGCCTCTTAGATTATTTTGATCAAGTGGTGGCACATCCTAATCAAAATTATCCAAGTTAAGTCCAACCTAGCACTCCATATATTCAAAAAAGAAAATATCATCCTCAGTGGTGACACAACAAAACAATATTGTTCAATTTTCTTTATAAGCATCAAATGTGATAAATTAACATCTTAAATACTTAATACTTTTGGGTGGTGACACAACAAACTCATATTAAATATTTAATACTCTATTAATTTTATCATGCTAGAAGGCTTACGCTCGATATTCCAAATATCTTTGAACGCTTTAGACTTAATATAAAAAAATTGAGGGGTTTGTTATTAATTTGTCTCATCTTGTTTAGCTACATGCATTTACATATATATATATAAAATACGCCATTATATTAATAAACATGCGAAGCATGTTTGCATAATATATAATATATATATATAGTATAAGCATGCACATATAGAATACTATATTCTACCCGATTGATTATGGACTTTATTCTAGTTTGTTCACTAGAGCCACCAAGTGAACCAAAAGGTCAAACCCTAGGGGTGCAAGAAATAATATTTAAATATAACTATTACATTTAAACCCTGCCCATTACAAACTGGTCTTCAAGCGCCTCTTTCTCTTTGATCTCCAATTTTTCAAAATTAATTCTAACTATTCCTATTACAAAACTATTTAAAATAAATAGAAACCTCGATCAAAGCAAATAAGGGAAAGTACATAGAGGAGATAGAATTTACATTAAGAAAAATTAGAGAAGACGAGGTACGCAGTAATTCCCCATTTAATAAAAACCCATACATTCACGCATCCAACTAAAATAAAATCCAATCATATCGTCAATAAATCCATAATCAATCCCATTTATTATCATACACATCACCATACGCATCAATAAATAACATTCATCTCATGAATAATAAACATTTAATATATATATTGATATCATTTAATGGGCAAATTTAGTTAAGATAAAATCTAATTTTGAATCAAAATAAACTCCTTTATTTTAATCCAAATTTAAATCAAAATAAAACTATTTTATTTTAATTTATCCAATTTTGAATAAAATAAACTATTTTATTTTAATCAAAATCTTTAATCAAAATAAACTCCTTTATTTTAATTAATTATGGAATCCAATTCCATATATATAAAAAAAAAAAATCTTTAATTAAAATAAACTCTTTTATTTTAATTAATTATGGAATCCAATTCCATGTAAAAAAAAAATCTTTATTAAAGGAAACACTTGATTATCTTTCCTATTCACAAATAAACTCCTTTATTTTGAATAATATGAAATCTTATTTCATATTTAAATAAACTCCTTTATTTAAGGAAATTAGGATTCTTCTTTCCTATTCACAAATAAACTCCTTTATTTTGAATAATATGAAATCTTATTTCATATCTAAATAAACTCCTTTATTTAAGGAAATATGAATTCTCTTTTTCAATTCACAAATAAACTCTTTTATTTTAATAATACGAAATCTAATTCATATCTAATTAACTCCTTTTATGAAATTAAATCCAATTTCAACTCCAATTAGTTAAATAAATCCAATTTTTAACTTAATTATTAAATGAAATTTAATTTTAAAATTAAAATAAATCTTTATTTTTAATATTAAAATAAACCTTTTATTTTAAAATTAAAATAAACTTTTATTTTAATTATAAATATATATATATATATATATATATATATATATATATATATATATATATATATATATATATATATATATATATATATATATATATATATATATATATATATATATAATAATATATATATATATATATATGCTTTTTTTTTTTAAATTTCCATGCATATATTTTTTAACTAAATATATTTCATCATATATATATATATTTATATATATATATATATATAAATATATATATATTTAATATAAAGAGTATATCCTATATATCTTTAATTATATATAATATTATATATCAATATAATATATATATAAATTTTTTTTTATTTTAATCCTACTATATATTATATATTAAAGTAATTATATATTACTTATTCAAAAATCAAAAATTCCATTTATTTTATTATTCGTGATAAAAAAAATTATATAAAAATTTTTTTTTTTTTTTTTTTTTTTTTTTTTATAAATTTTATACAATAAAATTATGCCCAATTAAATTGTTCTAAACACATATCAATATACATATCAAATTAAACAATTAATAATTCGTGATAAAGGTTTGGGCTCGATGCCACCGTTAGGTTTGTAATATTCATAACGCAATCAAATTGCAAAAAAAAGTCTGCTAAGCGTGTAAAAATCGTAGTTTAAAAATTTACAAACCATATACCCGATCACCCTTTATGCACAATTATTAATTAAACGAAAAGATAAAGAATAAAATCATACCCTCAAGATCGAGCTTCCTCGTACAAGTTCACCTCCAAATCCTTTCGCTCAACTCAATCCACCGGCTTTGGTTCCTTCCTTCGATCAACGTTAGCCACCCAAATGTTTGGCCTCTCAGAGGTGATCCACCAAGGAAGAATAAAATTCAAGAAGAAGGGTGGTTACAAACCCTAGTTTTTCTATCTCTATGTAAAAGAAAGTGCATACTCTCCAACAAATCGAAATTATTACGTCATCAGTTAAAGTCAACAACCCCCCATACCACCCATAATAAGACTCTCTTATTTATGATATGTGGCAAACCCACCTTAACAATTAAGGAATTGGGTTTTATTTAATTAATTAAATTTTTTAATTAATTAAGCTCCCTAATCTTATTAGGATAATTAATTAAACTCCTTTAACTAATTTTCCTTCCTAATCCAATTAGAATAAATGAGAGTACTTATATTAAATTAATTCCTAAACTCTTTTAGAAATTAAAAATAATAATAATTGTAATAATATTAATAAGACTCTCTTATTAATTTATATTTAATATTTCTAAAATATTAAATAATAATATTAAGCTATTTAATTTATTCTATCACCATAGATTAAATTAAATATACTTAACATATTATTACGATTATGCCATTAACTTCTTAAATAATTATTCTTCCTTTTATGGTGTGACCCTTTAGGTTCTCCATATTAAACCTATTGTGAATAAATCAATTGTAATAATTTAATCTTATTTAAATAAATAAATTAAATAATTAATTTATTTAAATAAATAATATTTATTCTACAATAGGATAAGCCTCCCTAATGATCAACGACTTTCCGTATAATATAGATTTCAACATTAATCATTAAAAACCTTTCGAGTAAATAGTTACCGATAATTCAATCCTTCCACCATACAAATGTCCCAATTAAATATAAGACATACGGAATTACCACAAGTCTTATTTTATTTAATTATATGTATTTCGATCCTTAAACGCACAACTCCAAATAATGCAAATTAGAAACTCCTTTCTAATTTCATTCTCGCCGCCAAGGACTACCGGGTTGTCATTTATCGAATCACATAGACATTTCTCTTTTTTATTGTAAGTGGTAGATTCTTTATCGATCATACATTATCTCCATGTATAACTTATTATACCCAAGCATACCCTTCGATATACCCTAAGGGTCTTAAGGAATAAGTCAAAGTATAACTCATCATACACAAGATACTATGATGATCTCAAGTCCAAGGATCACTTGTACTACTATCACTACAGAATTCCTATCGACAGCAAATAAAACTCCATTAGGTATTCCTTAATGAGCCACGCTCAAAGGAACTTATTCTCTAATAAGCACCTACATACTGCTTTAGTGTTCCACACAAATGATCATGAGATCAATCATCCTCATCCAATGAAATGATCTATCCGAAATCATCCTCATCCAATGAAAAAGAATCGATGTACCATCTATCCTGATTCACTAATCCCCAATTTAGTAATCCAACGATTGGGAACTATTTTAGTTTTAAGCTTTCTAAGAATTTAGATCTCATTAGAATGATCATCATCATTATTCTAAAAGCATTGCTTAAAACTACGGGTTTATCACATATTATAAAACAATGCGTGGTGATTTCTTTTGTTATTCCATTCTTTATTATACCCAGTTGGTTAAAACTTTGACTTCTATACTCCATGAAATTAGTAGAATATCCTTGATATTTGCGTTTCATCCAAAGATCTTTTCATGGAAATATTCTTCCGATCATTCTTGAATTTTACTCTACAAAACAAAGATCATATTGACAATTTGGGCGTTAATAATTCCCGGATAAAATAATTCTTGAACTTGTTTTATTGAATTCTTATCTCGTTGTCATCATCCTCATGTTTATATTTTTTTAAAGTCATCTACGTGGCTAGTAGTATAGATGGACTTGGTATGATTATGACCGAACAGAGACTATTCTGTAATCATGACCGTAATGTTACAAATGATGTGGTAAAAATCCTCGATCGTAGTAGTGCATTGATGGACAGATTGTTGGCATGATCATGACCATTAATGAATACACAACTATTCTCGCACGTAGTGCATGAATAATTATGGTCGTGATACTAAAGAATATCCTCGCCGTAGTGCGGGGTGATTCGATGATGTGGATTATTTATTAAAGTTTGAGTCTCAATATAACGATGATGAAAAAAAAACCTTTTAAATCATAAAGATAGTAGATTTTATTTTCTACTTGACTCTTTTAATGGATTGCTTGTTCACTATGAGTTAAACTTGATGTTTATTATATTTTATCGGTTTAACACATTTGAAGGCTAATGATAATTTATTCTCCATTATCTTAGTCATAATATTTCTTCTTGGGCTAGTTGAGCTCACCCTTTCTTTTTTTACCGTTCTTCTTGAAATGAGAACATACCGGAGACGAGTCGGGGAACTGGAGTAATGGTCCGAGAATAAGCATTAGTAGTCCTCACTATTCTGTGAAATAGTGTGATAATAATTGTAATGAGGACTCCTTTTGAGTTTGTATAATATCTAGTAGATAATATTTGTATTCAAACTCACAGTTTATGTCGTATTGTACACGACAGTTATATTAGTAAGTTGTGTTTAAATTCTGTACCATGTATCTGACTACCCAAGATGGGTGATGTATACCTAATTTTGGGGGCGTCACAGTTGAACCATCAACTTTCATCTTCTTTTTGAAGATCCATTTATACCCTAAGGGTTTGGAACCAGGTGGAAGGTCCACCAATTCCCATGTATGATTTTGCATAATGGACTCAATTTCACAATTAATTGCTTCTTTCCAATGAGAAGCATCTGGAGAGGATATTGCTTCCTTGTACGTTTGAGGATCGTTTTCTAACAAGAATGTTAGAAAATCCAGACCAAAAGACTTTGAAGTCATTGCCCTTTTGCTACGTCTAGGTTCATCTAATACAGACTCTTTGTTAATATTTTCATGATTATTACTAGTAGCAATCAAAGGTCTTTTGTTTGAATTTGAATCTTTATTTTCATTATATGGACAAAATATTCTCAAAGAATGATGCATCTCTTGATTCAATAAATGTATTAACATGAATATCAGAAATTTCAGATTTATGAACAAGAAAGCGATAAGCACTGCTTTTATTTTCATAACCAATGAATACACAGTCAATTATTTTTTGTCCTATCTTAACCTTTTTAGGTTTAGGAACAATCACTTTTGCTAGACACCCCCATATTCTTAAGTATTTATAGCAAGGTATATGACCTTTCCATAATTCATAAGGTGTTTTATGAGTTTTTTTATGAGGCACTTTATTAAGAATATAATTGGCAGAAAGCAAAGTTCCCCCCACAAATTCTGAGGTGTTTCAAAACTGTTTAACATAGCATTCAACATTTCTTTCAATGTTCGGTTCTTGCGTTCAGCAATCCCATTAGATTGAGGTGAATAAGGAGCGTTAGTTTGGTGAACAACACCATGAGTAAATCATATCTCTTCAAATGGTGATTCATATTCACCACCTCTATCGCTTCTTATTGCTTTAATCTTTTTGCTAAGTTGATTTTTAACTTCATTTTTTTAAAGTTAAAACATTTCTACAGCCTCGTCTTTGCTTCTTAGCAAATATACATAACAATATCTTGTGCAATCATCAATAAAGGTTATGAAATATTTTTTCCCACCTCTTGTTTGCATGAACTTTAAGTCACATATATCGTTGTAAATTAAATCTAGAGGTTCAGGTTTTTCTTTCAATGAATGAAAGGGTAATCTTGTCATTTTTATTCCACACAATTTTCACATTTATGTTTTGATTAATATCAAATTTAGGCAAGAATTCTAAATTAATTAATCTACATAAAGTATTATAATTAACATGTCCTAATCTAGCATGCCATATATTTGAAGATTCTAACAAGTAAGCAAAAAGAATTAATTTTATTATTATCAATAGACTTGATTTTAACATTCGTAACATTCATCTTAAAGAGCCCATCGACCATGTAGCACTTTCCCACAAACATATCATTTTTAGTGAGTACAAATTTATCAGACACAAACACCAATTTAAAGCTATTCTTGCTAAGTAGTGACCCAGAAACTAGAATTTTGCGGATATCTGGCACATGAAGCACTTCGTTCAAAGTCAGTTCTTTGCCAGATGTCATTTTTAGTACAATCTTTCCACGTCCTTCAACCTTTGAACTTGAGGAGTTTCCCATGTAGAGTTGATCATCATTTCCTACTGGTTTATAAGTAGAAAACATCCATTTGTTGGAACAAATATGGCGAGTAGTCCTTGTGTCTACGTACTATTCTTTAGTGTTTCCTACCAAGTTACATTCAGATATAACTGCACAAAGATTCATGTCTGAAACATTTTTAGAAAGTTTTTCCAGTTCTGTCACATTTGCTTGATCCTTTTGTTCTTTCTTGACTTTCTTTGGCTTGCGACATTCACTTGATTTATGTCCTGGAATGCCACATTTGAAGCATTTGCCTTTGAATTTCTTCTTGGCCTTGAAGGTATCTTTGTCTTCACGCTTCCTTTTGTTGTTGTTTGGCCTTTGTTCTACCACATTTGTCTTTGCTTCAATGACGTTTTTCCCAGTCTTCTTCTCAGATCCTCGATTGTCCTCTTGATCCTAAATCGCCATGATCAGTTCTTCAAGATTCATCTCTTTGCGTTTATGCTTGGATAATTCTTGAAGTCTTTCCATCGATGGTGGAAGTTTCTCAATCATTCTTTGCAACTTGGAATGAGTCACTTAATGACATTCCTTCGTAAAGAATGTCATGTATAATTACTTGTAATTCTTGTACACAGTGATAAGCGCTTTAGAATCTACCATTTTATAGTCGAAAATCTACAAACAATAAATTTTTTCATGCCAAAGATCTTCGCTTTATATTTCTTGTCTAAAGATTCCCAAATTTTTTTGAGTTTGAATTGTACAATATACATTATATAATGTATTATCTAAACCATTCATCACATAGTTCTGAAAAAAATCTGCATGTTTCCATCCATCAACAAACCAATGCCCACTCTTTCCTTTGTCGGGCTTTCCTTGAACAAGAGTATGATAGTTGTAAGACCCCAGCTTTTATAAATAAAGATGAATTTTCTATAAATATTATTTTTGAATATTATGGAATAAATTTGATATAATGTTATAGTTGTGGGTAATATTTATAAATTTTGCAAAAGTATGCAAGTGGTTATATTATTCGATTGGTCTGAGAATATTCGGTTTAGCGAAGGAATATTACGTACAATTACTCAATCATTGGTGGACCCCACAACCGAATTATTGTTGGATTGAAAAACGACAAAAATATTTTATTGAAATAACGGCGGAAGTTTTACTGGTTGATCTTGTTGAACTACTCGGTAGTAAAAGTACGATGTCGTGTGGTTGCAAGAGCTGGCCTACGGTATTGATTATTGATGCTTATGTGAGAAGTCACTCCGGTTTGATTCCATTATTATCGATTAATAATATGAATTATTATAGTGATAATGACGTTTTGTTTTATTCAGATTATTAACGTAATAAAATGAAACATCTTTTATATAAAAAAGAATACTTTATTAAAGTTATTACATAAATAAAATATATTATATTTTATTATGCGTAGTGTTGCGTAGTGTTTTGCATAGTGTTTTGCATAGTGTTGCGTAGTGTTTTTGCATAGTAAAATATTTTTATATAAATAGAATATATTATATTTTATTTAAAAGATTTTGCTTTAAATATGGATGATCAGATTAAAGTAAATTAATGCGGACCGTTCATGGATTAATTACTTATGCATTCTATTTTCCTATAAATAGAAGCTCATTCCTTCATTATTTTCTTACAAATTCACCGAAACTCTAGAGAGAAAACTATAGAGAGAAAGAAGAAAAGTATTACGCTACTTCACTTTGCAATATTCAGGTTCTTTCTAAGGTAGGGAATATTATTTGTTGTACTCGTAAAGTGTGTTATTCTTTCTTATTCATGAAGAGAACTATTGTTATTCCATTTGCTTATTATTACGTTGGAATAACTTTTGTATGGTGGTTTACCCTATACTTGGTGACATTCTTCTATTATTACATTGGAACATCACATGCATGTGTTTTACTACCCGGGACTGGTTCCGCTTCTTTATTATTATTACGCTGGAACATCCATGCTGTGTGTTTTACATCGGACTGGTTAAAATCTTTATTATTCTGTTGGAACATCACATGCATGTGTTTTACACCGACTGGTTCCGTCTTTATCATTATGTTGGAATATCCTATCTCGTGTGTTTTACACGGATCTGGTTCCATCTTTATTATTACATTGGAACATCCCAGCCGGTTGTGAATTTCACGACTCAGTTCCGTTATTATTATTCTGTTTGAATAACTTTGTCTATGCCAAGTACCACATGCGTGGTGATTTCTTTTGTTATTCCATTCTTTATTATACCCAAATAGTTAAAACTTTGACTTCTATACTACATGAAATTAGTAGAATATCCTTGATATTTGCGTTTCATCCAAATCTTTTCATGGAAATATTCTTCACGATCATTCTTGAATTTTACTCTACAAAACAAAGATCATGTTGACAATAATTGGGCGTTAATAATTCTGGATAAAATAATTCTTGAACTTGTTTTATTGAATTCTTATATCTTTGTCATCATCCTCATGTTTATATTTTCTTTTAAAGTCAAATACGTGGCTGTGGTGCATAGATGGACTTGGTATGATTATGACCGAGAGACTATTCGGTGTAATCATGCCGAGTAATATTACAAATGATGTGGTAAAAATCCTCGATGGCGTCGTAGTGCATTGATGGGCAGATTGTTGGCATGATCATGACCATTAATGAATACCTACACAACTATTCTTGGCCGTAGTCATGAATAATTGTGGTCGTGATCTTAAAGAATATCCTTGGCAGTAGATGCGGGGGTGATTCGATGATGTGGATTATTTATTAAAAGTGAGTCTCAAATATAACAATGATGAAAAACCTTTTAAATCTTAAAAGATAGTAGATTTTATTTTCTACTTGACTCTTGTAATGGATTCTTTAGTGAGAATAGCACTTTAGGAGGGAGAGCAGGGGAATACCTTCGCTTAGTATGACCTACCTAAGTTTATGTCTTTATTTTATTGGTCGGTCGAATATATAGGGATAATTTGTTACATGTCAATTAACCTTTTGTTTTGTGGCGATGTCTCAAAATGACATCCGAGAATGTTGAGAATAGCAATGGAAGCGAGGCGATCGTTGATTCGCCACATATCAATAATCGAGGATAATGTGCATCGGGAAGGCGACAATCCTCATGCAAAAAACAACACTTGACCAAATGATGAATGATCAAATGTTTAGAGGCTTTATGCGATTTATGCAACAATGAAAGTAGAGCGACTCATCCAAAACGTGGGTGGAAACACGGAAAACTCTCGGTACATCACCGCTTAAACAATTCAAGGAGCCGGGACCACCGGAGTTTAAGGAGAGCCAAAACCACTTCCGGCGGAAGCATGGATAAAGAAGATTACCAAGATATTTGATGTCTTGGGATGCTCCAGGAGCAAAGGTTCCTTCTTGCCTTTATGTTGCGGAGAGGCGACTTGGTGGGAATCGGTAAAACGTACTCAACTTCTTTGTCTCAAGATATCTTGGGAGAAGTTCCGGTGAGTCATTCAACGACAAATACTTTCACAAAGTATTCGCCACACATGAAGGAGGTGGAGTTTATCAAGTTGGAACAAAACAATATGGCCATATCGCAATGTCGAGGCAAAATTTGCGGAGTTATCACGATTTCGTCCCAACTGGTGGATAATGAAGAAAGAATGGCGCGAATGTTTTTAAGAGGTTTGAAGTCGAGAATCGTCAACATCTTATTTCTCATAAAGCGTGTTTGTATTCGGATGTTGTAAATAGGGCTCCGATTAGTGGAGCGCGATAACGAGTCAACGCTTGACTAAAGAGAGAGGTAAACAAAATTATAATACCGGTGAGTAGTCATCAAGCGGTGACAACAAGCGTGGAGGAATCAACAGGGCGGATATGGTAACCACTTGGTGGTAATCGGGGCCAAAAATAATAAGAATGGACATTTCAAGAAAGCGGAGATTCAAAGATGATGGAAAGACGTCGACCAAAGACTGCGTTGTTAAGGAAGGAGAAAACCCACCTATCATATGCTTCAAATGCGGAGGAGAGGACACATCGATCAAACCTGCGCCATGTGCAGTCAAAGCATGTTATAATTGTGGAAGAGAAGATCACTTAGCTCGATTTTGTGCGTTTCTAGAAGATAAATTCAACTAGAATGGAGGCACCAAAGTAGTCCCTGTAAAAGTCAAACCGTTAGTCTGAAGGGAGGCGTTTGTTGTGACCTCCCAGAGAGCGAGGAACCCGAATGAGGTCATCACGGGTAAGCTTATCATAAACTCTAATGAAGTCTATACTTTATTTGATCTGGGTTCTACCCATTCTTTTATTTCTCCTACTTGCGCTTCATCGATTAAATTTGACTCAGGAGAAAATAGACTTTGACTTATCTCGTGGAAACTCCGTTGGGAGAAACCTTTATTACATCCACTTTGTTTATAAGTCTTGTTTGGTTCAAATCGGTACCCTCACATTACCCGTCGATCTTATTTCATTAAAAATACTTGCATTTGACGTGATTCTGGATTGATTGGTTAACTACTTATCATGCAAAAATTGATTATTTTCGTAAGGTTGTTAGCTTTCATATTCCTAATCAACCTATTATGCGAATTCAAACGACCAAACTATTAAAATCAATCACGATCATCTCAAGCCATAAAGCTATTCGTTTATTGAAAAACGGATGTCAAGCTTTCTTAGCTCATGTCACAGATTTAAACAAAAATACGCCGCTTTTGAGCGATATTTCTATTGTTAATAAATTTCCCGACGTATTCCCCGAAGAACTTCCTGGCCTACCCCCAGAGCGTGAAATTGAATTTTGTATCGACCTTGAACCCGGTACAAAACCTATTTCCAAAGCCCCATGTCGAATGGCTCCTATTGAACTTCGGGAGTTAAAGACCCAACCTGCAGAATTGTTAGACATTAGCTTTATTCGCCCTAGTACTTCTCCTTGGGGTGCTCTGTTACATTCGTGAAGAAGAAAGATGGGAGTATCGACTTTGTATTGATTATCGGGAGTTGAATCATGTCACCATCAAAAATAGGTATCCATTGCCACGTATTGATGACTGTTTGACCAATCACAAGGAGCCAAATTCTTTTCAAAGATTGATCTTCGTTAGGATATCACCAATTGAAGATTAGAATCGTGACATTCCAAAGACGGCTTTAACTCTCGATGCGGGCATTATGAATTCTAGTCATGTCTTTTGGATTGACTAATGCTCCTACTTTGCCTTCATGGATATGATGAACCCGAGTATTCAAGGAATATTTAGATCACTTTGTGGTCGTCTTTATTGATGACATCCTTATTTATTCCAAAAGCCGTGAAGATCATGAAACACTTGAAATGACACTCCAAAAGCTTCGTGAATATAAACTTTATGCCAAGTTGAAGAAATGCGAGTTCGGCGAAGAAGTAGCATTCCTTGGGCACGTGGTATCAAGTCATGGAATATCTGATGACCCAAAGAAAGATTGAAGCTATTCAAAGTCGGGAACAACTAAATCGATGTGCCGAAATCGTAGCTTTCTCGGTTTAGTTGGTTATTATCGGAGATTCGTGGAAGGATTTTCTCGAATCGCTACTCCATTAACTCAAATGACTCGAAAAGATACAAAGTTCGGTTGGAGCCGAAGAATGTGAGAAGAGTTTTCAAGAACTCGAGAGAGACTTATTTAAAGACTGCTACGACAATACCATCCGGCTCGGGAGGATTTGTCATCTACAATGATGCTTGAGCAAAGGGTTGGGATGTGTTCTCATGCAACATGGAAAAGTTATAGCTTATGCCTCATGACAACTCAAAGAATATGAGAGGAATTATCCTACTCATGATGCTGGAGTTAGCGGTATTGTCTTCTTCAGACTTAAAATTTGGAGGCATTACTTGTATGGGGAGAAAGTGGAAATCTTTACGGATCATAAAAAGCCTCAAATATTTCTTCACTCAAAAGGAACTCAACATGCGACAACGACGTTGGCTTGAATCATTGAAAGATTATGATCGTACCATCCAATACCATCACGGAAAAGCGAGCGTGGTAGGCGGCGCGTTGAGTAGAAGATCATATGCAAGTCTGAGTGCGTTATTGTCAACGAAGGCCCATTTTGTGTGACTTACAAGGATGGAGATAGAGTTAAAGACTCAGGGGACACGTGTGATGATAGCGAATATCTGAGGTAGAACCGACTTTAATCGATAAAGTTAAAATCGCTGCTCAAGCTACGGACACAGGTGTCATGCGTATGAGGAAGAAAGTCAAGAAGGTGCTATCTTAAAGCAAGAATCGATGAAGAAGGAATACTTAGTCGACTCCGGACTTTGTGTTCTAACGACCACGATTTAAAGTATAATATCATGATGGAAGCGCCTGATGTAAGACCCCGAAATTTTTTTAAATAAAAAGGAATTTCCTTTATTTATTATTTTGAAATAGTAAGGGTTGATTTGATTAATGTGGATAGTTAGGGGTAAAATCGCAAAATAAGCAAGTGGTTATAAAATATTCATTGTTGTTAGGGAATATTAGTTTGGTGCGTGGAATATTAAATGCATCGGGAATATTAAATGCGACGGTAGCGCTGACCATGTGTGGGCCCCATAACGCTTGGCGATTGGATGAGAAAATGACAAATATAAGTTGTTTAAAAATAGCAGGCGTAATTATTACCGATTATCTTTGTTGGAATACCGGTGGTTAAAACACACTAATGTCTGGCGTTGTTGAGCAGATGGCACACAGTATTGCACCAATTATTGATTAAATGCGTGAAGGCCTTTACTCGATAATTGTTACGATAATTCTTGTTCAATAGTTTATTTTATTGATTCAATAATTCTTTGCGTTGGTATTTTATATTATTCTTTGTTTGATAATTGTCAACGCATGATATTTCCCGTTATCGGATCGATAATTCATATTATTTGAATAATATTATTAGATAACATTATTGGCAATGTCTAGAAAGTTACATCAAGGAGAGGTTTGGTCACCTAATTGCGGCGCCGATGAGAGAGATCCTTATTGGAAAGCCCCTCTTTCTGACAGGAGCGACTGGTTGTCATAAATGTGATTACGTAATATTATTTGTGAATAATTAATTATTGATTCATATGATAAGGAAATATTTATTTTATATGAATATAAATGATGGATTTATTTATGTGGTTATTAATGAAGGAATTAATCTTTGAGATGTTTTATTTGTATTTTGTCGGATTGGAGGTATTAAAAGATCAAATCGGTGTTATTACGACTTTATTGTGTGA
The DNA here is from genome assembly GCA_020205615.1 of Panax quinquefolius. Lineage (NCBI taxonomy): Eukaryota > Viridiplantae > Streptophyta > Magnoliopsida > Apiales > Araliaceae > Panax > Panax quinquefolius. The sequence goes on along the minus strand of CM035155.1, from coordinate 154,781,647 downwards.
GTTATAATATTTAATCAAATAGTTGGATCGTTGTAATTTTTGGATATATTATACATATATAAGTTGAGTATATGTCCATAAATTTTGAACCGTTAAAGATGAGTATAATTTATTATGAATTTTAAGAGGTGGTGATTGAAATTAGGTTATAAATGATTTTGGTGGAAAATTCTAGAATTGGTGGGCCCCACTTTTGGTTGGTGAGAAATGTGCTCAATTGAATTTTCAAATGTGGTGGGTGGGAATAGTAGCGGTGTAAATCCATCGGGTTGCGGTGTTAAGTGCTGCTTGACGTCTTAACATTTTCTATAAATAGAAATTTAAGTTAGAATTGAAAATCACACCGAAACAAAGTTTTCTCTCTTTCTCTATATTATTGGCGTATTTTGTGAGTATTTAGATACTTTGAGAGTTCTTTGTTCGAACAAGTTTCATTCGACATCACTTGACCCTTTCCTTAAAAGTCTTGATTCTTTGAGGTAAGGGATATTATTTTTTTAAATAATGATATTATTTCTTGATATCATTATCTTTGAAATATTGATCTGAAGTTTTTATCAAATTTGGAACTTTTTCATGTCGGGTTACTATTCATGAGTTCTTATTCACGAGTTCTTATTCATGAGTTCTTATTCACGAGTTCTTATTCACGAGTACTATTAAGCGAAAAGCGTGAAGATGTTTTTGTGGAATTTCTATCTTTTGGTGTCTGAGATTCTTATTCACGTGTCGGCCTTTATTCACGATATCTGACTATTCACCTTAAAAATAAAATTTCTTCTTTTAGTCCAAAATATCTATTACGGATACTAGCTTTGATTGTATCCATGTTTTGATCATTCTTGAATTTTACACCACTATGATTATTTTTAAGGTATTGTTGGACATGGATAAAACAAAGTACGAATCCTTAATCCTTAATCCTTATCATTTTGTTTCCTTTGGATTCGTTCTTTAAAAATATTTTCATCATCCTCGGTCTTAAATGATGATATTATTGAATATCTTTGGCACATGTGCAAAGATGAATGATTTCTGAAGAATATCTTTGGCTTTATAGTGCAAAGATGAGCAGTGTTTAAATGAACATGGCCGATCGATGAATATCTTTGGCCTTTAGTGCAAAGATGAGCAGTGTTGAGATGAACATGACCGAGATTGATGAATATCTTTGGCTTGGCACGTAGTGCAAAGATGAATATTTGATTTGAGATGAATATTGATTGATGTTACGGGGATAAAATATTGATGATGGATATTTAAATTCATAGATTATAGTAGATTTCATTCTCTACGTAACTCTTCTATGAATTATTATTTCATTGCGAATATTGATCTCCAAACTTGTTGTACATTGTATTCATCGATTTTTCCTGTTGGAGACTAACGATAATTTGTTGTATATTATCTTAGTCATAGTATTCTTCTTGGGCTAGTTGAGCTCACCCTTTTCCTTGTTGTTCCATTTTTCTTCTCGGGAGGCGAGAATGTAGCGAAGTCTTAGTCGGGGTATGGAATGAAGGTTTTAGAAAGGATTGTTTAGTAGTCCTCACCATTTTTAAAATAATGTATCAATAAATGTGATGGGGATTTATTTGAGTATAGATATTATCTAGAAGATAATATTTGTATTTAAACTCACAGTTTCTTTGTTGTAATAATAAAGTTGTAGTTGTTTACATACCATGTATTTGGCGACTTCGAGAATGGGTGTGGTGTATACCTATTTTGGGGGCGTCACACACAACACACCATTTCTGAATCCATCTTGGGAGTACCAAAATGTATCATGATATTAAATCGTACATTTTGGTGGAGCAATATGAAGAAGAGAGATAATTTGTTTATCTCAAGGTGTCTAACTTGTCAACGAAGTTAAGCGGACATCAAGTACCAAAGGTCCATTCTGACCACTTGAAATTCCGAATGGAAGTAGGAGCACATTACCATGGATTTCGTTCTGGGGTCTTCCTAAGGTTTCTCGAGGCATTGATGCGATTTGGGTCATTGTTGATAGATTGACCAAGTCTGCTCATTTCTTACCGATCTGAGAAACTTATACACTTGAACGTCTTGCTGGTATATGTACATAAACGAGATTGTAAGGCGCATGGTATCTTAGGTATCCATAGTTTACGATCGAGACCCAAGATTCACTTCGATTTTGGGTTAGTTGCAAAAAGCTATGGGCACGGACTTACGATTTAGCTTCGGCATATCATCCTCGAGACGACGGACGATGGGAGAGGACTATTCAAACTCTTGAAGATCTATTAAGACTACGTGTCCTTGATTTCAAGGAGTTGGGACAAGTTCTTACCATTGGTGGAGTTTTCCTACAACAACGATTATCAAAGCAAGTATTGGCATGGCTCCATTCGAGCGTTATGCGGAAGAAAGTGTCGTTCTCGATATCTTTGGGATGAGGTGAGTGAAGCAACGTTGTTGGGACCGGAGTTGAATACGCATGACTACGAAAAAAGATTCAAACGATCCGACAACGTATAAAAACCTCACAAAATCGATTAAAAGAGTTATCTTGATCTTCATCGAAAGGGCGTGGAATTCGATATAGGAGATCGTGTGTTGTTAAGAGTTGCTTTCATGGAAAGGAGTTACAAGATTTGGAAAGAGAAAAACTTAATCCTCGATTCATCGGGTCCATTTTAATCCTCGATCGAGTAGGAATCGTGGCTATAGACTCGCTTTCTGCCGAAATATGTCTCGTGTTCATAACGTTTTTCACATATCCATGTTACATAAATATGTGAAAGACCGAACCATATTATTGAGTTAGAACCTGGACGAAATAGCGGAAGATTTGGCGTATGAAGAGGTTCTGTTCAAAATTTTGGATAAGAAGGAACATATTCTACGCTCGAGGTTATACCTCAAGTCAAAGTTTTATGGAGGAACCACGATGTTGAGGAAATGACTTGGGAGTTAGAATCAAAATGAAATCAAGGTATCCTTACCTCTTGACATACCAGTCGTACCACTAATTTCGAGGGCGAAATTTCATAAGAAGGGAGGTTGTAAGACCCGAAACTTTATAAATAAAGATGAATTTTCTATAAATATTATTTTTGAATATTATGGAATAAATTTGATATAATGTTATAGTTGTGGGTAATATTTATAAATTTTGCAAAGTATCACAGTGGTTATATTATTCGATTGGTGGGGGAATATTGGTTTAGCGAGGAATATTAAATGCAATGGCTCGAATCATTGGTGGACCCCAATGAAATTATTAGTCGGATTGAGAAAAGCACAAAAATATTTTATTGAAATAACGGTGGAAGTTTTACTGGTTGATCTTTGTTGAACTACTTTCGGTAGTAAAAAGTGCGATGTCGTGTGGTTGCGTAGTAGCATTGCGGTATTGATTATTGATCTTATGTGAGAAGTCAACCGATTTGATTCCATTATTAATCGATTAATAATATGAATTATTATAATGCGATAATGGCGTTTTGTTTTATTAAGTATTATTAACGTAATAAAATGTAAACATCTTTATATAAAATGAATACTTTATTAAAGTTATTACTAAAATAAAATATATTATATAAAATATATTATATTTTATTATGCGTAGTGTTGCATAGTGTTTTGCATAGTAAAATGTTTTTATATAAATAGAATATATTATATTTTATTTAAAAGATTTTGCTTTAAATATGGACCGTCAGTTAAAGTAAATCAATACTGGACCGTTTCATGGATTAATTACTATGCATTATATTTTCCTATAAATAAAGCTCATTCCTTCATTATTTTCTTACGAATTCAATTGAAACTCTGAGAGAGAAACTATAGAGAGAAAGAAGAAAAAGTATTACTTTACTTCACTTTGCCATATTCGGTTCTTCTTAAGGTAGGGAATATTATTTGTTGTACTTTCGTAAAGTGTGTTATTCTTTCTTATTTATGAAGAGAAGCATTGTTATTCCATTGCTTATTATTATATGGAATAACTTTGTATCGTGGTTTACCTATACTTGGTGACATTCTTCTATTATTACATTGGAACATCACATGCATGTGTTTTACACCCACTGGTTAAAATCTTTATTATTATTACATTGGAACATCACATGCATGTGTTTTACAGGACTGGTTCCGTCTTTATTATTACATTGGAACATCACATGCATGTGTTTTACAGGACTGGTTCCGTCTTTATCATTCGATTGGAATATCCTATCTCATGTGGAACATCCCATCGGTGTGAATTTCACGACTTTGGTTCCGTTATTATTATTACATTGGAATAACTTTTGTACATCTGAAATCTGCATGCGTGGTGATTTCTTTTGTTATTCCATTCTTTATTATACCCAGGTTGGTTAAAACTTTGACTTCTATACTCCATGAAATTAGTAGAATATCCTTGATATTTGCGTTTCATCCAATATCTTTTCATGGAAATATTATTCTTCGATCATTCTTGAATTTTACTCTACAAAAGCGATATGATATTGACAATTTGGGCGTTAATAATTCTGGATAAAATAATTCTTGAACTTGTTTTATTGAATTCTTATCTCATTGTCATCATCCTCATGTTTTATATTTTTTTAAAAGTAAATACATGGCACTGTAGTGCGTAGATGGACTTGGTATGATTATGAAACGAGACTATTCGGTTGTAATCATGGTAGTAATGTTACAAATGATGTGGTAAAAATCCTCGATGGTAGTAGTGCATTGATGGGCCGATTGTTGGCATGATCATGACCATTAATGAATATACTGACTATTCTTGGCGTGTAGTGCGTGAATAATTGTGGTGGTGATCTTAAAGAATATCCTTGGCCGTAGTGCGGGGGTGATTCGATGATGTGGATTATTTATTAAAATTTGAGTCTCGGCTATAATAGTGATGAAAAAAAACCTTTTAAATCATAAAAGATAGTAGATTTTATTTTCTACTTGACTCTTTTAATGGATTGCTTGTTTTCACTGCAGATTAAACTTGATGTTTATTATATTTTATCGGTTTAACACTATTGAAGGCTAATGATAATTTATTCGCATTATCTTAGTCATAATATTTCTTCTTTGGGCTAGTTGAGCTCACCCTTTTCTTTCCTTTATTCTCTTGAAAATGAGAACATAGGCTGGAACTGAGTCGGGGAGCGGAGTAATGGTCCGAGAGAATAGCATTAGTAGTCCTCATTTATTACATTAAATAGTGTGATAATAATTGTAATGAGGACTCCTTTTGAGTTTGTATAATATCTAGTAGATAATATTTGTATTCAAACTCCTCAGGTTTATGTCGTATTATACCTACAGACGTTATATTAGTAAGTTGTATTTAAATTACATACCATGTATCGACTACCCAAGATGGGTGATGTATACCTAATTTTGGGGGCGTCACGATTGAACCATCGACTTTCATCTTCTTTTTGAAGATCCATTTATACCCTAAGGGTTTGGAACCGGTGGAAGGTTCACCAATTCCATATATGATTTTGCATAATGGACTCAATTTCACTATTAATTGCTTCTTTCCAATGAGAAGCATCCGGAGGAGAGATATTGCTTCAGATGCGTTTGAGGATCGTTTTCTAACAAGAATGTTAGAAAATCCAGACCAAAAGACTTTGAAGTCCTTGCCCTTTTGCTACGTCTAGGTTCATCTAATACAGACTCTTTGTCTATATTTTCATGATTATTACTTGTAGCAATCAAAGGTCTTTTGTTTGAATTTGAATCTTTATTTTCATTATATGGACAAAATATTCTCAAAGAATGATGCATCTCTTGATTCAATAAATGTATTAACATGAATATCGAAATTTGGTTTATGAACAAGAAAGCGATAAGCCTTTCTTTATTATTTTCATAACTTGATGAATACACATTCAATTGTTTTTTGTCCTATCTTAACCTTTTTAGGTTTAGGAACAATCACTTTTGCTAGACACCCCCACATTCTTAAGTATTTATAGCAAGGTATATGACCTTTTCATAATTCATAAGGTGTTTTATGAGTTTTTTTATGAGGCACTTTATTAAGAATATAATTGGCAGAAAGCAAAGTTCCCCCCACAAATTCTGAGGTGCTTCAGAACTGTTTAACATAGCATTCAACATTTCTTTCAATGTTCGGTTCTTGCGTTCAGCAATCCCATTAGATTGAGGCGAATAAGGAGCGGTAGTTTGGTGAACAACACCATGAGTAAAGCATATCTCTTCAAATGGTGATTCATATTCACCACCTCTATCGCTTCTTATTGCTTTAATCTTTTTGCTAAGTTGATTTTTAACTTCATTTTATAAAGTTAAAACATTTCTACGACCTAAATCTTTTGCTTGTTAGCAAATATACATAACAATATCTTGTGCGATCATCAATAAAGGTTATGAAATATTTTTCCCACCTCTTGTTTTGCCTGAACTTTAAGTCACATATATCGATGTGAATTAAATCTAGAGGTTCGATTTTTCTTTCAACGAGAATGAAAGGGTAATCTTGTCATTTTTATTCCACACAATTTTCACATTTATGTTTTTGATTAATATCAAATTTAGGCAAGAATTCTAAATTAATTAATCTACGCAAAGTATTATAATTAACATGTCCTAATCTAGCATGCCATATATTTGAAGATTCTAACAAGTAAGCAAAAGAATTAATTTTATTATTATCAATAGACTTCGGTACAACAGTCATAACATTCATCTTAAAGAGCCCATCAGTCATGTAGCACTTTTCCACAAACATATCATTTTTAGTGAGTACAAATTTATCAGACACAAACACCAATTTAAAGCTATTCTTGCTAAGTAGTGACCCAGAAACTAGATTTTTGCGGATATATGGCACATGAAGCACTTCGTTCAAAGTCAGTTCTTTGTCAGATGTCATTTTTAGTACAATCTTTCCACGTCCTTCAACCTTTAAACTTGAGGAGTTTCCCATGTAGAGTTGATCATCATTTCCTACTGGTTTGTAAGTAGAAAACATCCATTTGTTGGAACAAATATGGCGAGTAGTCCTTGTGTCTACGTACCATTCTTTAGGGTTTCCTACCAAGTTACATTCAGATATAACTGCACAAAGATTCATGTCTGAAACATTTTCAGAAAGTTTTTCCAGTTCTGTCACATTTGCTTGAGCCTTTTGTTCTTTCTTGACTTTCTTTGGCTTGCGACATTCACTTGATTTATGTCACAGAATGCCACGATTAAAGCATTGCCTTTGAATTTCTTCTTGTCCTTGAAGGTATCTTTGTCTTCACGCTTCCTTTTGTTGTTGTTTGGCCTTTGTTCTACCACATTTGTCTTTGCTTGATGACGTTTTTCCGTCTTCTTCTCGGATCCTCGATTGTCCTCTTGATCCTAAAATCGCCTGATCAGTTCTTGAAGATTCATCTCTTTGCGTTTATGCTTCAGATAATTCTTGAAGTCTTTCCATGATAGTGGAAGTTTCTCAATCATTGCTGCAACTTGGAATGAGTCACTTAATGACATTCCTTCAGAATGAATGTCATGTAGAATTACTTGTAATTCTTGTACCTGACTGATAACTGCTTTAGAATCTACCATTTTATAGTCAAGAAATCTACCAACAATAAATTTTTTCATGCCAGCATCTTCAGTTTTATATTTCTTGTCTAAAGATTCCCAAATTTCTTTTGCAGTTTGAATTGTACAATATACATTATATAATGTATTATCTAAACCATTCATCACATAGTTCCTGCAAAGAAAATCTGCATGTTTCCATCCATCAACAGCAGCCACTCTTTCCTTGTCAGTTTCCCCTTCAACAAGAGTATGATAGTTGTAAGACCCCAACTTTTATAAATAAAGATGAATTTTTTATAAATATTATTTTTAAATATTATGGAATAAATTTGATATAATGTTATAGTTGTGGGTAATATTTATAAATTTTACAAAAGTATCACAGTGGTTATATTATTAGATTGGTGGGGAATATTCGGTTTAGCGAGGAATATTAAATACAACTACCAATCATTGGTGGACCCTAGCAAATTATTATTGTCGGATTGAAAGCGACAAAAATATTTTATTGAAATAACGGCGGACGTTATAACATTGATCTTTGTTGAACTACTTTCATTAGTAAAAAAAGTACGATGTCGTGTGGTTGCGATAGCCTTGCGGTATTGATTATTGATCTTATGTGAAAGTCACTCGGTTTGATTCCATTATTAGCCGATTAATAATATGAATTATTATATAGCGATAATGACGTTTTATTTTATTCATTATTATTAATGTAATAAAAGCGAAACATCTTTTATATAAAAGCAGAATACTTTATTAAAGTTATTACATAAATAAAATATATTATATTTTATTATGCATAGTGTTGCGTAGTGTTTTTTGCGTAGTGTTTTGCATAGTGTTGCATAGTATTTGCATAGTAAAATATTTTTATATAAATAGAATATATTATATTTTATTTAAAAGATTTTGCTTTAAATATGGATGAAAATCAGTTAAAGTAAATCAATCTGGATAGTTCATGGATTAATTACTATGCATTCTATTTTCTATAAATGAAGCTCATTCCTTCATTATTTTCTTACAAATTCACCAAAACTACAGAGAGAAAACTATAGAGAAAGAAGAAAAAGTATACTTTTCTTTCACTTTGCCGATATTCAGGTTCTTCAAGGTAGGGAATATTATTTGATGTACTAAGTAAAGTGTGTTATTCTTTCTTATTCATGAAGAGAAGCTGTTGTTATTCCATTGCTTATTATTACATTGGAATAACTTTGTATCGTGGTTTACCTATACTTGGTGACATTCTTCTATTATTACTGTTGGAACATCACATGCATGTGTTTTACTTTGGACTGGTTCCGTCTTTATTATTATTACATTGGAACATCACATGCATGTGTTTTACAGGACTGGTTAAAATCTTTATTATTCTGTTGGAACATCACATGCATGTGTTTTACAGGACTGGTTAAAATCTTTATCATTATGTTGGAATATCATATCTGTGTGTTTTACACAGGATGCGGTTCCATCTTTATTATTACATTGGAACATCCACCGATTGTGTGAATTTCACGACTGGTTCCGTTATTATTATTACATTGGAATAACTTTTGTCATCTCAATCTCGCATGCGTGGTGATTTCTTTTGTTATTCCATTCTTTATTATACCCGGTTGGTTAAAACTTTGACTTATCTATACTCCATGAAATTAGTAGAATATCCTTGATATTTGCGTTTCATCCATATCTTTCATGGAAATATTTTTACGATAAATCTTGAATTTTACTCTATAAAAGCAGATATCGTGTTGACAATTTGGGCGTTAATAATTCTGGATAAAATAATTCTTGAACTTGTTTTATTGAATTCTTATATCATTGTCATCATCCTCATATTTATATTTTTTTAAAAGTCAATACATGGCCTTTAGTGCGTAGATGGACTTGGTATGATTATGACCGAGAGACTATTGGTTGTAATCATGGTAGTAATGTTACAAATGATGTGGAAAAAAATCCTCGATTAGGTAGTAGTGCATTGATGGACGATTGTTGGCATGATCATGACCATTAATGAATACACAACTATTTCTTGGCGCGTAGTGCATGAATAATTGTGGTCGTGATCTTAAAGAATATCCTTGGCGTAGTAGTGCGAGGGGGTGATTCGATGATGTGGATTATTTATTAAAATTTGAGTCTCATTATAACGATGATGAAAAAACTTTTAAATCTTAAAAGATAGTAGATTTTATTTTCTACTTGACTCTTTTAATGGATTGCTTGTTCATTGCGATTAAACTTGATGTTTATTATATTTTATCAATTTAACACTTTGTTGAAGGCTAATGATAATTTATTACGCATTATCTTAGTCATAATATTTCTTCTTTGGGTTAGTTGAGCTCACCCTTTCTTTCACCATTCTCTTGAAATGAGAACATAAATTTGGAACGAGTCGGGGAGCGGAGTAATGGTCCGAGGATAGCATTAGTAGTCCTCACTATTCACGTGAAATAGTGTGATAATAATTGTAATGAGGACTCCTTTTGAGTTTGTATAATATCTAGTAGATAATATTTGTATTCAAACTCACGGTTTATGTCGTATTGTACCACGGCGATTATATTAGTAAGTTGTATTTAAATTACATACCATGTATCGACTACCCAAGATGGGTGATGTATACCTAATTTTGGGGGCGTCACGATTTAGTATCGAGCTTGGGATATGATCCACGGCTAAGATGTGAGAATAGTACTAGGAGGGAGGCAGGGAATACCTTGCTAGTATGACCTACCCTAAGTTTATGTCTTTATTTTATTGGTCGAATCGAGAATATAGGGTTAATTTGTTACATGTCGATTAACCTTTTGTTTTGTGGCGATGTCGAAAATGACATCCGAGAATGTTGAGAATAGCAATGGAGCCTGAGGCGATCGTTGATTCGCCACATATCAATAATCGAGGATAATGTGCATCGGGAAGGCGATGATCCTCAATGCAAACAACAACAACGACCAAATGATGAATGATCGAATGTTGGAGGCTTTATGCGATTTATCTGACAATGAGGAGAGCGACTCACATCCAAAAGCGTGGGTGGAAACACGGAAAACTCTCGGTATCATCCATTAAACAATTCAAGGAGTTTGGGACCACCGGAGTTTAAGGGAGAGCGAAAACCACTTACGGGAAGCATGGATAAAGCATTACGAAGATATTTGATGTCTTGGGATGCTCAGGAGAGCAAAAGGTTCCACTCTTGCCTTTATGTTTAGCTTGGAGAGAGGCGGATTCTTTGGTGGGAATCGGTAAAAAACGTACTCAACCTTCTTTGTCTTGAAGATATCTTGGGAGAAGTTCGGGAGGCTATTCAACGACAAATACTTTCACGAAAGTATTCGCCATACATGAAGGAGGTGGAGTTTATCAAGTTGGAACAAAACAATATGATCCAGTGTCGCAATCTGAGGCAAAATTTGCGGAGTTATCACGATTTCGTCCCACTTGGTGGATAATGAAGAAAGAATGGCGCGAATGTTTTTAAGAGGTTTGAAGTCGGAGATCGTCGACATCTTATTTCTCATAAAAGCTGTGTTTGTATTGAGATGTTGTAAATAGGGCTCGATTAGTGGAGCGCGATAACGAGTCAACGCTTACTAAAAAGAAGCGGTAAACAAAAAATATAATACCGGTGAGTAGTCATCGAGCGGTGACAACAAGCGTGGAGGGAATCAACGGGCGGATATGGTAACCACTTGGTGGTAATCGAGGCCAAAACAATAAGAATGGACATTTCAAGAAAGCGGAGATTCAACAATGATGGAAAGACGTCGGCACAAAGACCTTTTGTTGTTAAGGAAGGAGAAAAACCACTATCATATGCTTCAAATGCGGAGAGGGACACATCGATCAAATGCGCCATGCGCAGTCAAAGCGTGTTATAATTGTGGAAAAGAAGATCACTTAGCTCGATTTTGTCGTTTACAAAGACAAATTCAACTAGAATGGAGGCACCAAAGGCCAGTCGGAAAAAGTCAAAGCCGGTAGTCTGAGGGAGGCGTTTGTTGTGACCTCTCCCAGAAGCGAGGAACCCGAATGAGGTCATCACGGGTAAGCTTATCATAAACTCTAATGAAATCTATACTTTATTTGATCTGGGTTTCTACCCATTCTTTTATTTCTCCTACTTGCGCCATCGATTAAATTTGACTCAGGAGAAATTAGACTTTGACTTATCTGTGGAAACTCAGTTGGGAGAAACCTTCATTACATCCACTTTTTTTATAAGTCTTGTTTGGTTCAAATCGGTACCCTCACATTACACAATCGATCTTATTTCATTAAAAATACTTGCATTTGGCGTGATTACAAGGGATTGATTGGTTAACTACTTATCATGCAAAAAATGATTGTTTTAATAAGGTTGTTAGCTTTCATATTCCTAATCAACCTATTATCGAATTGAAACGACCAAACCATTAAAATCAATCACGGTCATCTCAAGCCATAAAGCTTTATTCGTTTATTGAAAAAGCGGATGTCGAAGCTTTCTTAGCTCGTCATCAGATTTAAACAAAAATAAATCGGTTTTGAGCGATATTTCTATTGTTAATAAATTTCTGACGTATTCCCAAAGAACTTCTGGCCTACCCCGGGCGTGAAATTGAATTTTGTATCGACCTTGAACCGGTACAAAACCTATTTCAAAGCCCATGTCGAATAGCTCTATTGAACTTCAAGAGTTAAAGACCCAACTACAGGAAATTGTTAGACATTGGCTTTATTAAATCCTAGTACTTCTCCTTGGGGTGCTCTGTTACGTTAAGTGAAGAAGAAAAAGATGGGAGTATGCGACTTTGTATTGATTATCGGGAGTTGAATCATGTCACCATCAAAATAGGTATCCATTGCCCGCGTATTGATGACTGTTTTTGACCCGATTGCAAGGAGCCAAATTCTTTTCAAAGATTGATCTTCGTTCCGGATATCACCAATTGAAGATTAGAACCGTGACATTCGAAAGCGGCTTTGAGAACTTCGATGCGGGCATTATGAATTCTAGTCGTATTGTCCTTTGGATTGACTAATGCTCCTATTTGCCTTCATGGATATGATGAACCAAGTATTCAGGAATATTTAGATCACTTTGTGGTCGTCTTTATTGATAACATCCTTATTTATTCCAAAAGCGTGAAGATCATGAAAGCAACACTTGAGGTGACACTCCAAAAGCTTCGTGAATATAAGCTTTATGCGAGTTGAAGAAATATGAGTTACGGCTTGAAGAAGTAGTATTCCTTGGGCACGTGGTATCAAGTCATGGAATATCTGTTGACCCAATAAAGATTGAAGCTATTCAAAGTGGGAACAACCTAAATCGGTTGTGGCGCCCCCAAAATAGGTATACATCACCCATTCGAGTGCCAAAATACATGATGCGAAGCAACTACATCTTTATTATTACAACGATAAAAGCTGTGAGTTTAAATACAAATATTATCTTACAGACAATATTTATACTCAAATAAATCCTCATCACATTTATTGATACATTATTTTACAAAATGGTGAGGACTACTAAACAATCCTTTCTAAATCCTTCATTCCATACCCAGACTAAATACTACATTTATATTCTAGCCTCCACGAGAAGAATGGAACAAAAAGGAAAAGGGTGAGCTCAACTAGCTCGATAAAGAATATTATGACTAAGATAATATCTGAACAAATTATCGTTAGTCTTCAACGAGGAAAAATTTAATAGAATCTGATAGAAATGACAAGTTTTGGATCAATATTAGCGGCGAAATAATAATTCATAGAAGAGTTACGTAGAGATGAAATCTACTATAATCTATGAATTTAACGGTCCATCATCAATATTTTATCCTGTAACATCAATCAATATTCATCTCAAATCAAATATTCATCTTTGCACCGACTACTCTGGGCGAAGATATTCATCAATCGGTCATGTTCATCTCAACACTGTTCATCTTTGCGCTCTGAGGCCAAAGATATTCATCGATTAGTCATATTCATTTAAACACTGTTCATCTTTGCACTCTGAGCCAAAGATATTCTTGAAAATCATTCATCTTTGCACTACTGGGCAAAGATATTCAATAATATCATCATTTAAGGTGAGGATGATGAAAATATTTTTAAAGAACGAATCCGGTGAAACAAAATGACAAGGATTAAGGATTAATGATTAAGTACTTTGTTTTATCCATGTCCAACAATACCTCAAAAATAATCATAGTGGTGTAAAATTCAAGAATGATCAAAACATGGATACAATCAAAGCTAGTATCCGAATAGATATTTTAGACGAAAAGAAGAAATTTTATTTTTAGGTGAATAGTTAAAATATCGTGAATAGTCAGAGTATCGTGAATAGTCTTAAGTATCGTGAATAGTAACTCAGGCACCAAAAGATAGAAATTCCACAAAAAAACATTTTCACGCTTCATAGAATAGTACTACGTGAATAGTAACTTCGTGAATAGTAACTCATGAATAGTAACTTCGTGAATAGTAACTCATGAATAAGTAACCCAGACATAAAAAGTTCCAAATTTGATAAAAAGTTCCAACCAATATTTGACATAATGATATTGAAGAAATAATATCATCACGAAAGAAAATAACATCCACTTACCTCGAAGAATCGATCTTGGGAAGGAAAGGTGGGAGTGATCTTGAATGAAACTTGTACTAAGCAATGACTCTCAAAGTATCTAAATACTCACAAAATACGCTCGATAATATAGAGAGAAGAGAGAAAACTTTGTTTTACGGTGTGATTTTCAATTCTAACTTAGCCCTCTATTTATAGGAAAATGTTAGCCTGGCCAAGCGACTTGACTTTTACTGCACGATGGCTTTTACTACTATTGCCACCCACCACATTTGAAATAAAATTCAGCACATTTCTTCACCAACCACAAGTGGGGCCCACTCAATTCTAGAATTTTCCACCAAAATCAATTATAAACCTAATTTTGAATCAGACACCTCTTAAAATTCACAACAAATCATTCGTGCATTTTTAACGGTTCAAAATTTGTGGACATATACTCGACTTATGTATGTATAACATACCCAAAAATTACCACAATCCAGCGGTTTGGATTAAAAATTATAATCACATGATATATCACAAAACCCACGATTTAATTTTTAATACCTCCCGATACGGTAAAATCTTGATAAAACACCTCAACAATAATTTCTTCATTTATAACCACATAAATAAATCCATCATTTATATCCACATAAAATAAATATTTCTTTATCATATGAATCAATAATTAATTATTCACAAATAATATTACGAGAATCCAAATTATAATGACGGTAGTTCCGGGAAAGAGGGGCTTTCAGATAAGGATTTCTCCTTCTTGTAGCGCGATTAGGTGACCAAACCTCCTCGACGTAACTTTCTAGACATTGCCAATAATGCTATCTAATAATATTATTCAAATAATATGAATTATTCATCGATAATGGAGATAATGTGCGTGTGACAATTATTGAACAACAATAATATAAAATATCAACGCAAAGATTATTGAATCAATAAAATAAAATATTGAGCAATAACTCTTGTGAAAATTATTGAGTAAGCGCCTTTCTTACGTAAGGATCAATAATTCAACAATCTTTGTGCGATCTGGTGTCTTCTTTATGCGACCCACGCGTATTCATCGTATTTTAACCACCCAGGTATTCCATGATCTTAACTTGATAACTACTACCGCTTATTTTTAACCAACTTATATTTGTCGTTTTTCTTCATCCAATCGCTTTTCCGTTATGGGGCCCACATATGCATACTTGTGTAAATAATATTCCCAAGCAAGATCTGAATATTCCACGACCAAACGAATATTCCCAAATGAAAATGAATATTTTATAACCACTTGCTTATTTTGAAATATTTGCATATTTAACCATAACTATCCACATTAATCAAATCAACCCTTACTATTTCAAAATAATAAATAAAGGAAATTCCTTTTATTTAAAAAATTTTGAGGTCTTACATCGCGATGGCCAAAATGCGTAGCTTTCTCGGTTTAGTTTTGGTTATTATCGGAGATTAAATGGAAGGATTTTCTCGAATCTCTACTCCATCGACTCGGTGACTCGAAAAGATACAAAGTTCGGTTGGAAGCGAAGAATGTGAGAAGAGTTTTCAAGAACTCGAGAGAGACTTATTTCAAAGACCACTTGTTACACAATACCATCCAGCTCGGAGGATTTGTCATCTCAAAGTGATGCTTTGAGCAAAGGGTTGGGATGTGTTCTCATGCAACATGGAAAAGTTATAGCACATGCCTCGCGACAACTCAAAGAATATGAGAGGAATTATCCTACTCATGATCCGGAGTTAGCGGTATTATCTTCTGCACTTAAAATTTGGAGGCATTACTTGTATGGGGAGAAAGTGGAAATCTTTCACGGATCGTAAAAGCCTCAAATATTTCTTCACTCAAAAGGAACTCAACATGCGACAACGACGTTGGCTTGAACTGTTGAAAGATTATGATCATACCATCCAATACCATCCTGGAAAGCGAGCGTGGTAGGTGGCGCGTTGAGTAGAAGATCATATCGCAATCTGAGTGCGTTATTGTCAACGCAGAGCCCATTTGTGTGACTTGCAAAGGATGGAGATAGAGTTAAAGACTCAGGGGCGCGTGTGATGATAAGCGAATATCTGAGTAGAACCAACTTTAATCGATAAAGTTAAAGGCGCTCAAGCTACGGACACGGAGGCGATCGCGTATGAGGAAGAAAGTGCAAGAAGGTCTTATCTTAGGAAGCAAGAATCGATGAAGAAGGAATACTTGAGTCGACTCAGGACTTTGTGTTCTAACGACCACGATTTAAAGTATAATATCATGATGGAAGCGCACAACACACCATTTGCAATCCATCTTGGGAGTACCAAAATGTATCATGATATTAAATCATACATTTTGGTGGAGCAATATGAAGAGAGAGATTGCCTTTATTTATCTCAAGGTGTCTAACTTGTCAACGAGTTAAAGCGAGCATCAAGTACCAAAAGGTCCATTTCAACCACTTGAAATTCCGAATGGAAGTGGGAGCACATTACCATGGATTTCATTACTGGGTCTTCCTAAGGTTTCTCAAGGCATTGATGCGATTTGGGTCATTGTTGATAGATTGACCAAGTCTGCTCATTTCTTACCGATCTGAGAAACTTATACACTTGAACGTCTTGCTCGTATGTACATAAACAAGATTGTAAAGGCGCATGGCATGCCGATATCCATAGTTTACGATCCGGACCAAGATTCACTTCACGATTTTGGGTTAGTTTGCAAAAAGCTATGGGCACGGACTTACGATTTAGCTTTCGGCATATCATCCTCGAGACGGACGGACGGTCGGAGAGGACTATTTAAACTCTTGAAGATCTATTAAGACTACATGTCCTTGATTTCAAGGGAGTTGGGACAAGTTCTTACCATTGGTGGAGTTTTCCTACAACAACAGATTATCAAAAGCAAGTATTGGCATGGCTCCATTCGAGCGTTATACGGAAGAAAGTGTCGTTCTCCGGTATCTTTGGGATAAGGTGAGTGAAGCAATGTTGTTGGGGCCGGAGTTGATACGCATTACTACGAAAAAGATTGAAACGATCCGACAACGTATAAAAACCTCACAAAATCGATGAAAAGAGTTATCTTTGATCTTCATCGAAAGGGCGTGGAATTCGATATAGGAGATCATGTGTTTGTTAAGAGTTGCTCCATGGAAAGGAGTTACAAGATTTGGAAAGAGAGAAAACTTAATCCTCGATTCATCGGTCCATTTTAATCCTCGATCGAGTAGGAGCGTGACCTATAGACTCGTTTCTGCTTGAAATATCTCTCGTGTTCATAACGCTTTTCATATATCCATATTACGTAAATATGTGAAAGACCAAACCATATTATTGAGTTAGAAGCCGGACGAAATAGCGGAAGATTTGACGTATGAAGAGGTTCTGTTAAAATTTTGGATAAGAAGGAACATATTCTACGCTCCAAGGTTATACCTCAAGTCGAAAGTTTTGTGGAGGAACCACGATGTTGAGAAAATGACTTGGGAGTTAGAATCGAAATGAAATCAAGGTATCCTTACCTCTTGACATACCGTCGTACCACTAATTTCGAGGCGAAATTTCATAAGAAGTGGAGGTTGTAAGACCCAGCTTTTATAAATAAAGATGAATTTTCTATAAATATTATTTTTGAATATTATGGAATAAATTTGATATAATGTTATAGTTGTGGGTAATATTTATAAATTTTGCAAAGTATCGCAAGTGGTTATATTATTCGATTGGTGGGGAATATTCGGTTTAGCGAGGAATATTCGTACAACTACTCAATCATTGGTGGACCCCATTAATGAAATTATTGTCGGATTGAAAAAACGACAAAAATATTTTATTGAAATAACGCAGGAAGTTTTACTGGTTGATCTTGTTGAACTACTTTCATTAGTAAAAAATACGATGTCGTGTGGTTGCATAGTAAGCATATCGTATTGATTATTGATCTTTATGTGAGTCATCACTCGGTTTGATTCCATTATTGTCGATTAATAATATGAATTATTATAATGATAATGACGTTTTATTTTTTATTAAGTATTATTAACGTAATAAAAGCGAAACATCTTTTTATATAAGCGAATACTTTATTAAAGTTATTACATAAATAAAATATATTATATTTTATTATGCGTAGTGTTGCATAGTGTTTTGCGTAGTGTTGCATAGTGTTTGTATAGTAAAATGTTTTTATATAAATAGAATATATTATATTTTATTTAAAAGATTTTGCTTTAAATATGGACCGTCAGATTAAAGTAAATCAATACGGACCGTTCATGGATTAATTACTATGCATTCTATTTTCCTATAAATAGAAGCTCATTCCTTCATTATTTTCTTACGAATTCACTTTGAAACTCTGAGAGAGAAACTATAGAGAGAAGAAAAAAAGTATACTCGCTACTTCACTTTGCGATATTCGGTTCTTCTAAGGTAGGGAATATTATTTGTTGTACTAAATAAAGTGTGTTATTCTTTCTTATTCATGAAGAGAAGCTGTTGTTATTCCATTGCTTATTATTCTATTGGAATAACTTTTGTATATGCGTGGTTTACTCTATACTTGGTGACATTCTTCTATTATTACATTGGAACATCACATGCGTATGTTTTACACCGGACTGGTTAATCTTTATTATTATTACATTTGGAACATCACATGCATGTGTTTTACACCTACTGGTTAAAATCTTTATTATACTGTTGGAACATCCTCATGCATGTGTTTTACACCGGACTGGTTAAAATCTTTATCATTCGGTTGGAATATCCTATCTCATGTGTTTTACAGGATCTGGTTCCATCTTTATTATTCTGTTGGAACATCACATTAAGTGTGAATTTCACTGACACGGTTAGATTATTATTATTACTGTTGGAATAACTTTGTACATGCAAATACGCATGCATGGTGATTTCTTTTGTTATTCCATTCTTTATTATACCCAAATGGTTAAAACTTTGACTTATACTCCATGAAATTAGTAGAATATCCTTGATATTTGCGTTTCATCCAAAGATATCTTTTCATGGAAATATTCTTCCGATCATTCTTGAATTTTACTCTACAAAACGAGATCATGTTGACAATTTGGGCGTTAATAATTCTGGATAAAATAATTCTTGAACTTGTTTTTATTGAATTCTTATATCATTGTCATCATCCTCATGTTTATATTTTTTTTTAAAGTAATCTCATGCCCAGTAGTGCATAGATGGACTTGGTATGATTATGACCGAGAGACTATTCCGGTGTAATCATGGCCGTAATGTTACAAATGATGTGGTAAAAATCCTCGATGGTAGTAGTGCATTGATGGACGATTGTTGGCATGATCATGACCATTAATGAATACACAACTATTCTTGGCCCGTAGTGCATGAATAATTGTGGTCGTGATACTTAAGAATATCCTTGGCGTAGTGCGGGGGTGATTCGATGATGTGGATTATTTATTAAAAGTTGAGTCTCAACTATATAACGATGATGAAAAAAAACCCTTTTAAATCTTAAAAGATAGTAGATTTTATTTTCTACTTGACTTTTTTTAATGGATTGCTTGTTCAACCGCAGATTAAACTTGATGTTTATTATATTTTATCGGTTTAACATTTGTTGAAGGCTAATGATAATTTATTTTGCATTATCTTAGTCATAATATTTCTTCTTGGGCTAGTTGAGCTCACCCTTTCTTTCAATTTATTCTCTTGAGAAATGAGAACATAGTTTGGACGAGTCGGGAAGCGGAGTAATGGTCCGAGAGGATAGCATTAGTAGTTCTCACTATTACGTGAAATAGTGTGATAATAATTGTAATGAGGACTCCTTTTGAGTTTGTATAATATCTAGTAGATAATATTTGTATTCAAACTCATAGTTTATATCGTATTATTACCTGACGAGTTATATTAGTAAGTTGTATTTAAATTACATACCATGTATCTGACTACCCAAGATGGGTGATGTATACCTAATTTTGGGGGCGTCACAATAGTCCTCTTGTAGAAACCTTGCCAAGTTCAGTGTTGTGAGATTGAAGAGCATCTTTTGTTGTCAACGCTTGAAATCAGTTCCATTGAACTTTTCAAGCTTTTCTCCATGAGACATACTCACGGCAGAAATGGTGCTTGTAGATGCCATTTTTATTATATAAGAATAAAACTATTAATAAACAGAAACAAATTTCTGTTGTACAAAATTTAACAGAATTTAAACAACAAATTTTATTTGCAAAATTCAAACAACAAATTTTGTTTACAAAATTTCTGTTGTAAAATTTGTTTTGCAGAAAATTATGTTTATAGAATTTTTGTTAACAAATTACATTCTGAACTTTAATTAACAAACTTCTTTGTTTAATGATTTATACACAATAATTAGGCAGATTTTTTTTAAAGTTCAATACTGATGCTCATAAACATATATACATCTTTAACATTCAATACTATTTAAACAATTAACGAGAATACTATTTATATTACTCATATATATATTAAAATGATAATTGCAATTTAGAAATATATATATATATAATAACATAATATAAATCGCTTAACATTTAATATATATAATATTCACGTAACATGCAATCATTTTGCGAGAATACTTATAATAACATAATAGTATATATATTAACATGCTATCATTTTGCGAAATACTATAATAACATAATAGTATATATATTAACATGTTATCATTACTGTAAACAAATTTTAATGTTACATCATTCGTTTATACCAATAATAATATTAAAATATTGCATGCACCATGCATATTAAACTTACTACACTCATTGATTGGAAAACGGAGATGCAATAATAGAAAAACTTACTGCACTCATTAATAGAAAAACTGAGATGCAATATTAACAGTATTCCTTGTGGCTTTATATTAACATGCAAAACTATGTATTTATATTCAACAAAATTTGCAGAATGTCAATGAATCAAATTCAGTTTCTTCAAAAAACTTATTTTATTAAACAAATTACAGAATTATATTAAATAAAACTATAATTACAGAACAAGAAAATTTGCTTTAAGATTGTATTCCGTAAAATATATAGTATTATTTAATATATGTAAATATAAAATAAAATTTATGCAGAACATAAACAAAATATAAAATGAGTAACAACTAAATCTGAGTCCTTTGAATTCACAAAGTCTCCTTAAAGCAAATTTATTCCCTCACTGGTGCTAAGGATTAATTGAATAATTGCTTCCCAAGATAAAATGGATTTCAAGTTCTTAATTAGAAGCACTTCAAAATTAAGAACACATCGAACCAATTTCTATGTTATGTCTTGAACTTATATGAATATTAATAATGATGCATGCAAGAAAAAAACTTATCGCAACACTTTACAAATAACGGAATTTGCGAAATGTAAATGAAACTCTTTTGCGAACGGGATTACGCAAAAGCAGTAATTGAAATATATATGCAGAAATGGGATTTTTGCAAAGAAGGAAGAATGGGATTTTATGGAAGGGAAGGAACGGGAGAACTTATCCTATAATACGCGCCCAGATAGACTAATTTATAGAATAAGTAGGCGGTTTATTACCGTTGGATTCAGTCAAAATTACGTAGTATTGATATAACTTAAACAAAATCTGATAATAAATTAAATACATTTTGTCCAAAAAGTTATATATCATGACCACCCATCCGCCTTGAACCCTAACTCCGAACCTTTCCGGGCAGATAGACCGAACGATGGCGGCATGCGTGTGAGTTTGAACCATGCCTTGGCTAGGTCCTCTCCCTTCCATTAAAAGTGGGGTGCCCTTGGGGCCCTTCCCATTAAACAAACATCCCATATATAAAGACTTCAATTTTCCTCTAATGTCCTATGTGGGACTTTTGCAACTTACAACATTTCAAGTAGGTGACTTTGGAGTCAATTTTCTCATTCAATTCTTAATGGATTTGAACATATAAATATACCAAGTTATACTCCTCACGAAGGAGAACACATTGGTGCAAAGACCTGACATTTTTGGAATGTGGGTCCCTCAT
Organism: Panax quinquefolius; assembly: GCA_020205615.1. Lineage (NCBI taxonomy): Eukaryota > Viridiplantae > Streptophyta > Magnoliopsida > Apiales > Araliaceae > Panax > Panax quinquefolius. The sequence continues at coordinate 154,759,472 of CM035155.1, read as the reverse complement.
TAAATTAACCCTCAAAATGCTTAAATATTTATTTTTTATCAAATCCATTTCTAACAACTTATACACTAACCAAACCCCAAATTCAGGATGTTTGCAAGTGGGTTAAGCAATTGAAGCTCCCTGACGGCTATGCTTCTAATATTTCGAGATGTGTTAATGTAGAAGATAACAAGTTCACTGGGCTAAAGAGCCATGATTGTCATGTGTTTTTTGAGAGGTTATTGCCAATTGCATTTTGAGACTTGTTACCCAAGTCGATATGGGATGAATTGACCGATTTGTGTCATTTCTTTTGGGATTTATGCTCAATAAGGTTGCGAAATGAGCATATGGAGTTGCTTGAGACAAATATTGTGACAATATTGTGCAACCTTGAGAAAATATTTCCTCCAGCTTTTTTTGATTCTATGGAACATTTATCAATTCACTTAGTGATAAATCTTTGGAATTAATTTAGTTTAGTGATAAATCTGACATTTACTTTTTAGGTGTATGTTTCATTTAAAGAAGAAGGTTAAAAATAAAGCTCGTGTGGAATCTTCAATTTGTGAGGCTTATAACATGCAAGAGATATCGTTGTTATGCTCACATTATTTTGAATCCACAATCCAAACAAGGTTAAATCAAGTCCCAAAGAATGACGATGGAGGTGACGTGGATTCGGATGGTTGCCTTTCAGTTTTTACTAGTCCAGGTCGTGTGCTAGGTGAAGCTACTTATAGGTCATTAAATGATGATGAGGTGAAAGCTGTCCATATATATTTACTTTTGAATTGTGATGAAATCGCGTCATTCCTCGAGTAAGTGTGTAATAAATGTATGTGCACAACGCTTAAAATATTAATTAATCTACTTCTAATTTAAGTTATGCAATCATAATTTATACAGAAAATTTGATGAAAGCGTAAGGCTTGAACATCCCCACATCACCAAAGAACAAATTGCCACATTATGGGAAAGGGACTTTGCAACTTGGCTTCAAGTACATGTGGGTAACACTTTAGGTTTAGCTAATTTAATTATGTCATCTTCTAGTTTGTTCTCTACATAGTATACTCGTATTAATATTTTTTTTTCAACAGGCATCAAATGACTCAACGATAGATTATCGTATACGCCAAATATCATTTGGCCCAAAAAGACGTGTAAAGTGTTATAAAGGTTACTATGTTAATGGCTTTAAATTCCATACATATGCATATGGACAAAATAAAAAAACAGTTAATAGTGGAGTTTGTATCAATGGTAGTTGCTATGATGAGGATGAGCATGACTTTTATGGTCGCTTGGTAGATGTCATAGAATTAACATACTTTGGAATATGTAACAAAGTTATTGTGTTTAAATGTGAGTGGTATGATACCGAGGGAAAAGGTATTAGAGTAGACAATCACGGGCTTGTAGAGATTTTACATAAAAAATATCTTCGAATAAATGATCCCTTTGTATTGGCGATCTGACAAGCTCAACAAGTTTACTATTCAACCACCCCGTCTCGAAAGAGAAAAGAAGCGATTGGTGGAATGTCATCAAGAAAAGTCTAGGAGATTTGTTGACCAACAATCAAGTGTGATGGAAGATTTTTACCAAGAAGATGAAGAGGAATATGAGCCAATTTTATTAACTATCGATTTGGAACTTGACCAAGATGGTCTACTTGCAACCACGGGATTAGGGAAGAAGTCGATCCCAATGATCTTCACACTACGATAATCGAAGAAGACTTTATTGACGATGAGGATGATAACATCGAAGATGGTGAATTAGAATTCGAATCTTCTTCTAGTGGCGAGGAAATGGAATTTGATTTTTAAGTTTCCGCATGCTCGTAAGTTTGTAAATGATACATTTTGTTCAATTGTATGTAATCTTTTATTACTTATGTTTGAACTTATAATTTTCTAGCATGTGCTATATAATTTGATTTTTATTGCTTATGAAAACTTGATTCTCTCTTTGTTATAAAATACTTTGATTTTATTTGTTTTTAACCAGGTTTATTTATGATTATCACAATCTTGCAGATATGACAAGGGAAAAAGCGCGTGCAGGTAAACGTCTGTGGCAAGATGGTCCTAGCAAGAGAAGAGACAAAGTTTTAAGTAATCATGAAGTTGGCTCTACTCCACAACAATCACAAACACCAAGATCAGATGGCTCAACAATAGCAGCAGCTGTTACAAAGGACAAATTGCTAACACCACCACCAACAGCAACAAACACTCAACTAACAACACCACCAATTGCACCAAACACTCAACCAACAACACCACCAACAGACCAAACACTCAACTAATGTATGAAAAAGCCAACATTGAATCTCTGCTGCAAGCAAGTAATTATATTTTATTGTGATGACATTATTAGAGACATATACTCATTCTTAGCTTACTTATTTATAAAAATGTGCGGTGTCCGAGGTATTAGTCTTTGGGAGGGAGCTAATTATAGTAAAGATGCGTCTAAAATCCGGAGGATAGGAGGTGATTCACATACTTGGTAGTAGGTACTTCTATTTTTTCCCTTCCATTGCATGTTCTCAGTCTTGATCAAACTGAAGTTAATGTCATAAGTACACAATAGTGAACTCTGCACACTTCTAAACTAAGCAGCTTCACATGGCATGGGGCTGTAAATGGCCTCGTGAACTCTGGAAGTTTGTGAGGCACAAAGTAGGGGACCTTTCTTGCATGCTAACAACTAATATACATAGTTACTTATCCATAGTTTAATTAGCTCGACAATTACTAATATTACCAGTTTGGTGTCCTTGCCTCTAGCTGGTTATTTGAACTGGATGCCCATAACAGTACTAATATTACCAGTTTGGTGTCCTTGCCTCTATTTTTTATCCTGCTTTTATCAAGGAATATGCATGTGTCACTGTTGGTAATGGACTCATCATGAGTATTGACCTCTTGCTGTGGCAAAGCTATCATGTAAGCCCATCAAGAATTACATTAATTTTTTATATCCATCAACACTGGAGAACCTCTCAATCAATTCAGTCCAAACAGAAAAAGCATTGTCAACAAATTGCATGCTATCAGTGATTGACATCTTATTCTTAGCAGATAGGGCAATTTTAATTGACCTCTTACCCACAACAAATGTAGTCAATAATCATTATAATCCAGGCTAGTTCAGTTGGTAGAGCTCTTATTACCATATTTCTGCTTATCTTTATATAATGCAGCTTATAATAAATAATAATTTCTATTTGTGTTTGTAGATTTCAGCCAATTCTGTGGTACAACAAATTTTTAGTTCTATAAAAAATCAAATGGGGCCATATTCGACTTGGTTATCAGTGGCAAAAAACCTCTAGAATGAGTTATGGTGCTGAATTTGAAAAGATGTATCAATTTAGTAATGAAGTAGAGAATAAAAAGGCTAGAAAGGTTTGGGAGCAGGTTTGTGTTATACACTATAAAGATTTAAGGAGAAAGGCAAGAGACGAGGCAAAGAAAAAAACAGGGCTTACAACTTATAATTTTGAAAAAATGGTCGAGTACCCACCCTCGTTCCTAAAGAAAGAATATTAGGTCTCTTTTTGCGAAGGATGGAATAAGGAAAGTTGGCAAAAAATTTCAAATTTTGGTTCTACAAACCAAAAGAAAGGTGGAACACTTAACCATGTTGGAGGGTCAATACCTTTTATAAGTCACGCGAAAAAGCTTGTAAGTATTTTTTGTTATGGTTGCTTTAATATAATTAAAAATGTTTGATTAATGTGCTTGTGCTTCCGTGATGGTAGGAAAATAAGAAGAAAACTAAACATACTCACATCGAGGTGTTTGATCTAACACACACAAAGGACGGTGTGTATTGTAATGACAAGGCAAGAAAAGTAGGAGTAAGTGTGTACCTATAAGCTTTGTGTTTTGTCAATTATACATGTTTGATATATTATGTTCTAAAATTAGCTCATTCAATACCTTTTATCAGGAAAAATATAAAAGTGATATTAGTCAAAAGTATGGAAGTAATGAACCTATTTTTGATGCGGATTTATGGACAGAGGCTTCAGGTGGTATTAAAAAGGGACGAGTGTTTGGTCTCGGTTCGAGTGAGGATTTCAAAGCAAGTGGGTTCAGTGAATCGATTTCTACAAATGCCTCTACATCTTGCTTCACCCCCTCACCTACATCACCTGATATGCAATCTCTCATCCTTGCTGTGCGATGGAGACCCCCCAATTTCAAGCTATGATGGATGCAAGACAAAAATAATTGTAAGAGGCTATGCAAAAGCAATTTAAAGAAGGAATGAGAAAACTGATAGAAAAGTCGTTGAATCTTCCAAATAGTGATGTAAGTGTTTTTTCTTGCCCAGTATTCTAGTATTGTCTTCATTCTTCAATAATTTAAAATTTAGTGCAAGTCTAGGCATATATATGGTTTCTCATTTCGTTGAATGCTATTAATAGGAGTGATATGGTTTCTGAACCTTAAGAAAAGATATTTCAAACACATGAAAATAAAATATCCTTAAATTTATTTGGTGGGAGTTATTTCCACAGAACAATATGGATTCTTCTTCTGGGGGTGCGAGGGAGGTTTGAGTTTATTTTTTTATTGTTATCATTTTATTTTGTTTTTGAGGTTGGGGGGGGGGGTAGTTTATTTGTGTCCAGACATGAATTTTGGATTGAGTTTGCTAGAAATTATCATTCCTGTGAGCGTATTTACAAATTTGAAGAGCATGTCGATTTCAATCATTTTTTTTAGGATAGCTCTTATACATGGAAGTCGCATCAGGCAGAACTCTTTTTTTCTTTGTGAATCATACAAAAAGACATTTCAAACATTGATTTACTATAAAATTGGAATGAAAATCAATTGTATATCCAGCAAAATCTCATATGAAAGTAATATATACAGCTCCAGTTTGGAATTGAATACCACATATGTAAGGCCCCGAATTTTATGAAATAAAAGTATTCAATTTTTCTTATAATTATTATTTAGTAAATGGTTAAATTGATAAAAGTTTAAAGTTATGGGTGAAATATGCAAATTTTACAAAATATGCAAGTGGCTATAAAATATTCATTGTTGTCGGAGAATATTCGTTTGGTCGTGGAATATTCTTTTTCTCGGGAATATCAGTACGACGACGCAGCCTTGTGTGGGCCCCATAACGAAAAGCGATTGGATGAAGAAAATGACAAATATAAAGTCGTTTATAAATGACGAGCGTAAATTATTCTGAATTATCTTTGTTAAAATACTCGGTGGTTAAAACACAAGAAGACACAGTATTGCACCAATTATTGATTCTTACGTAAGAAGACACTACTCAATAATTGTTACGATAATTCTTGCTTGAAGATTTTATTTTATTGATTTAATAATTGCTTTGCGTTGATATTTTATATTACTGTTGTTTTAATAAATTGTCATTACACGGTATTTTCCATTATCTAACAATAATTCATATTATCTAAATAATATTATTGGATAAAATTATTGGCAATGTCTAGAAAGTTACGCTCAAGGAGAGGTTTGGTCACCTAATTGCGGCGCCAAGAAGGAGAGATCCTTATTGAAAGCCCCTCTTTCCTAAGGCTAACTCTTGGTTGTCAATATTATGATTATGTAATATTATTTGTGAATAATTAATTATTAATTTTATAATGAGAAAATATTTATTTTATGTGGATATAGATGGAGAAAATTTTTAATGTGACAATTGTTGAAAATTAATATTTTGTCTTTTTACGATAAAATAATTCATTTAAATATATTATTTTAATAATATATTAACGGTGATATTTTTATAATGAATGTGGGATATATGAGTATATGAGGAGGAAGAGTATTTTGTGGCATTAAATGTTTAACACATATTTTGTGTGTGTGTTGGTGACACAATTATTAATAGAAATTTGATTATAGCACAGAAATCGTCCGCTTTATGGATTTCGGTCAATTTTGTTTGGAATTTGGAAAACTTTCTTCTGCAAAGTTGTAGAAATTGAATTTCCTATAAAAGTTGCGAGATTCGAATTTTTACGATAAAAGGACTATTTATTATGAATTATTGAAGTTAGAGTCAAAATAATTGATTTTTGGAAGTTAAAATAATTTAAATAAGAAAAACGTTTTTTAAATGTTTGTGGGCATCTTTAACATGTGTTGATGGCTGAGATCAGATTGTCTAGATGGGCGTAGAGAATTTAAAATATATATTATATTTTAATAAATTTTCTGACTTTGGTGTTCTAAGCGTTTTTCTATAAATAGGGTCTTGGGTTAGAATTGAAAATCATATCGAAATCGAAGTTTTCTCTCTATATTATCGGCGTATTCTTGTGAGTATTTTGAGTATACTTTGAGTATTGTTATACGGTGCAAGTTAGATTCGTTTATTCTAGTTAAATCTTTGCTCTTTTTTTGAGGTAAGGATAGTAAGAGATTTTAAGGGTGATTATGTTTTTCAGTTTTGTATTTTTTTCGGACCTTCAAAAATTCTGGAAAAATTTGAAATGATATTTTGATGAGTTTTGTAGATTGTGTCCAAAAATGCCAATTTTTGGATGTATAGGTTAGGAGTTATGGATTTTATGAGAAAATACTATTTTAAAAGTAACCGCTTATAACTCCATGTGATTAACTCCAAAATTAATGAAATTTTTATTGGGAGTACATCTATATAATATCAGTATACCGTATTAATTTCGGAATTTTTGGACAAAAGTACAATTTATGATATATGTCTAACTATTCGGTAGTTTTGGCCATATGGAAAATAGTAAATGAATTTTAAAATTTCGAGAAAAATATATATTCAATATGGGACTATATTCTTCTAAATCCCAGAAAATAAATATTTTTGGAACTGATTTGGTATTTTTCATGAAAATGTTCTAGTTATGAGTAAATGAATTAAATATGTTATGTGAAGTAAGAAAATTGGAAAATATGATTTATTAGCTTGAGAATCATATATGAGGTATATCTGATTTTTTTATGAGGGTTTTGGTTAATGATGATGAAATCTTATGAGTTTGGCATTTTAGATGATTAAATGCATTAATTATTAAAGTGTAAATAATTGGATTAAATTATTTATAAGTTTAAGAAATGATTAAAATATTATTGTAATATTAATAATTTTAGATTATGAGATTTCTAAGTGATTTATAACATTTGGATTAAGGTGTTATAAATATGGATATGAATTTTATTATGAAACTTTATCTTTTAGTATCGAGGATTCTTATGCTTGCGTATACGGTACTATGTGAATCTACGGTACTATTCACGATAAATTGGTTTCTTCTCCGACCAAATTATCGTTAATTTATGAATCTTACTCTTGAAATTAAAATCATGTTTTGATTATATTATTTTTATATAACATTCTTATAACCCTAATGATGATATTTCTCTTTGACTTGAGTGTAAAGATGTGTAGATTATTGGTATAATCATGACTAGGGTTCTCTTTGGCCAGTAGTGCAAAAGTTGAATTGTTGGTCGGTATGATCATGACCATTGAATTTACAATTGAATATTTTTAGCTTAAGTGCAAGGTGAATTGATCAACATGGTTATAATTATTGTTATATAACTTCGAAATGATTATGTATTTCTTTGATATATGAATATCTTTGGCTCGTAGTGCAAAGATGACTTGTTGATGAATATCTTAGCTTTGTAGTGAAAAGATGAATTATTGATGAATATCTTTTGCTCGTATTACAAAGATGGCTGTTGTTGTTGAATATCTTTGCTTTAGTAGTCTGAGATGAATTATTGATGAATATCTTTGGCTCGTAATGCAAAGATGACATGTTGATTGAATATCTTTAGCTTTAGTAGTGTAAAGATGAACTGTTGATGAATATCTTTGGCTCGTGGTGCAAAGATGAATTTATTAGTATGATTATGAGCGAGGCTGTGATTTGGTATAACCATGATATTTGATGTTTCGGTAAAGACAATGATGAAAATTATCTTCGTCACCGGATGAGAAGAGGAATTTAGAATCACAATTATGATTATGAGTTATTCATATGATTGTGGAAAGGAACTGTTGATTGATGTTACGAGGATAAAATATTGTTGGTGGACTTTTAAAGTGGAGAAGACAATAGACTTTATAGTCTATTTGACTCTTCTAATGGATTGCTTGTTCCAATCGCAACTATGGTTGAAATTTTTATCATCTACCATATGTTCTAAATCTCGATTTATTATTGATGAAGGCTATTGATAATTTAATTATCTTTAGTCATGATATTCTTTATCGAAGTTAGTTGTGCTCACCCTTTTGCTTCACAATTCCTTTCGTGTAATAAAAGTGTAAATTTGGTTGACGAAATGGGGTAACAAGGAATAGAATCGGTGGTCTCTAGTGTGGAGTTCTCCTAAATAGTATAGACAAGTGTGTTGTATACATCTTTTAGTAGTTATATTTGGTGAATCATATAAAGTGAGGCGAACCCAACGTTGGAAGGGTGTTTTGCCACTATCATACAAGATGTCTAATGACATACAAACCTCGTGTCATCATAAGACATGGTTGTGCTCATCCACTTCTTGAGTATATTTACAAGCACTACCTATATAATCTTGGTGTTTGTTTGGAGTATAATACCCAATTAGAGACAGTGGAGATAATGATATGTCGAGAGAAGACTCACCATTGGGAAGAATATGATAGTAATCTTCTCATTTTTCTTTGGGGTCTATTAGGGTCAACCAAGGATAATTACGTGGCCATATGATATCTACCATAACCTAAAAGCACGGCCTCCCATGTATGCGAAGGTTTCCTTGAGCACTTCCCAAAGATTCTAATTTCTAAAACAGCTTTTGACTATACCTTTATGTAAGGTGTCATTGTGACGTCTTCTGATTGGTATATATTTGTATCCAAACTCACAAAGATATGTGTTGTTGTATTTTGCCGCGACAATTGTTGTAATAAAGTTGTAGTTGTTTTTCGCACCATATATTTGGCGACTCAGAATGGGTTGGATGGAATGGACCTATTTTGGGGTCGTTACAACATACCAGTACTAGTCATTGGTAAAACTCAATGCTCCTGAAAAATTTCTAGTGCTTTAGATTAATGAAAAGAAGATACTTGCTACATTTTTTGACACACTTGACACCATGTATTCATAGCGATGAGCAACATTCTGTCTTTTTCTTTCATTCTGTATCTATGCATTCCATCTCAATATATTCAATGCATTTTCTGCCAAGTATTCAACGTATTCAACACTTGTAGCTAAGTGATCATCAGCTGCCAAGTAAATGGGCATTTGAAAACATTCAATGTAGTGTAAAAAGTAATGGCGACATCATATTGTCATAATGTATGATTGTATTTATAAAAACTATATGTTCAAATTTCGATTATTTGCATATAGGGGAACCACACAATACCCTTTTTTTTATCTGATTTTTTTCTCTCTCTTGTACGACATATTACATGCTTTTAGGTTTTATTACCTACATATATATGGTTTCTCATTTCGTTGGTGTAGTATCTTATTTGTTGCACCTTATGTATAAACTTGTCTTTGAGATTATTGCTTAAAATAGGTGCAATCTGCAAGTTGCTTCATGTTTGTTCATGAACCATAATATGTAATCGCTTTTCTTAGTCTTATATGTTTAGAATGCACGATTCATTTCATATATTTGACATGCATTTCATGTACTACTACTTGTAGGATGTTGATGTCGAGGATGTGCATAATGAAGATTCAGGTGATAGTAACGAGGATGGAGACTCGTGATTATATATGCATGTTGATCTTTTAAGTAGTATTTTTTAGAAGTTACTTTTATTTATTATCGAGGATGGGATATGATGGTGTGATTATGTGTAAAATCCCAAATTTTACGAATAAATATTTAATTTTCTCGAAATATTTTTTTTAATATTATGGTATGGATTTGAAATAATGTTATAGTTGTGGGTAATATTTATAAATTTTGTAAAGTATGCAAGTTGTTGTATTATATTCGATTGGTCGGGGAATATTCGTTTTAGCGAGAGAATATTAGAATGCAATAGAATCATCAATTGACCCCACAACGAAATTATTATCGGAATGAGAAAACGACAAAAATATATTTATGAAAATAATGGCGGAAGTTTTACCGTTAAAACTATTGAACTACCCGGTAGTAAAAGTACAGTAATAAACGTGGTTGCATAGTAGTACATGGTATTGATTATTGATGTTTACGTGAGAAGTCACTCAATTTTGTTCAATTGTTGCTACAGTAGTTGTTGCATAGTATCTCACGTTATTGGATTTAATTATTTTCGATTGTTATATATATATATATATATGAGTTTTGTTTTATTAGTATTATTAATGTAATAAAATGGAAAAGTTTTTATATAAAATGCAGAATACTTTTATAAAGTTATTCGTTTTATTAGACTAATAGTAAAATCTTTTATATAAAATGAATACTTTTATAAAGTTATTTGTTTTATTAGACAATAATTAGAATATATTATATTTTATTATGCATAGTGTTTGTATAAAGGCCTACATAGTGTTTTGCGTAGTAAAATCTTTTTTATATAAAAATGAATACTTTTATAAAGTTATTCGTTTTATTAGATTATAAATAGAATATATTATATTTTATTATAAACCAATTTGGACCGTCCGTTCAAAAGTAAATCAATTTGGACCGTTCATGGATTGGTTACTATTCTGTCCATTCTTCTATAAATAGAAGCTCATTCCTTCATTATTTCTTACGAATTCACTGAAACTCTAAGAGAGAGAAACTATAGAGAGAATTCTTCTTCTATAATCTTGAGCATATTTCTTTAGCGTTTAAGAAAGCTTTGAGCGTAGTCTGCAGTTTCTTCAAGTATATCCCCGCCTACTATCGTGGTACTCTTCTTTATAAGGTAAGGGTATTATTTCTTTCGTATTCATGAAGAGAACTTCTGTTATTTCATTCTTTATTATTCTGTTGGAATAACGTGTATACGTGGTATACTTGGTGAAATTCTTCTGTTATTCCATTCTTTATTATTCATTGGAATAACTTTTGTATACGTGGTATATACTTGGTGAAATTCTTCATTATTCCATTATTTATTATTACATTGGAATAACTTTTGTATACGTGGGTTACCCTATACTTGGTGAAATTCTTCATTATTCCATTCTTTATTATTACATTGGAATATTACATACATGCATTTTACACCTGACCGGTTCCGTTATTTATTATTCTGCTTTGAATAACCTTTATCTATGCAAAGTCTTGCGTGCGTAGTGATTTCTGTTGTTATTCCATTCTTTATTATTCTCATTGGAACATCCCGTCTGGTGCGTAATTTCACACCGACCGGTTCCGTTATTTATTATTCTATTGGAATAACTCGCCTATGCTCTGTACCGCATGCGTAGTGATTTCGTTGTTATTCCATTCTTTATTATTACATTAGAATATCCCGTCCGATGCGTATTACGCTTTGACCGGTTCCGTTATTTATTATTACGTTAGAATAACTTTTATACTATCTGAATCGCATGCACGGTAATTTCTTTTGTTATTCCATTCTTTATTATACTCGGGTTGGTTAAAGTTTTGACTTATACTCCATAAAATTAGTGGAATATCCTTGATATTTGCGCTTCATCCAATATCTTTTCATGGAAATATTCTTCTAAGCATTCTTGAATTTTACTCTACAAATAAGTATCATGTTGACCATTTGGACGTTATTAGTTCCTGGATAATTTAATTCTTGAACTTATTTTTATTGAATTCTTATATCATTGTCATCATCCTCATGTTTATATTTTGTTGAAAGTCATCTGTGGCTGTAGTGCATAGATGGACTTGGTATGATTATAACCGAGGATTATTCTTGTATAATCACGATAATTGTAATGTTATAAATGATGTGGAAAAAGTCCTCATTAGCCCGTGAGTGCATTGATGGACAATTTTGGTATGATTATGGCTATGGATTCTCTTTGCCGAGGAGCAAAGATGAATTATTTTATGGCATGATCAGGATCGTTGATGAAAACACAATTATCTTTGACCCGTAGTGTAAGACCCCAACTTTTATGAATAAAGATGAATTTCTATAATTATTATTTTTAAATATTATGAAATGAATTTGATATAATGTTATAGTTGTGGGTAATATTTAGAAATTTTGCAAAAGTACTGTGAAGTTGTTTATAATATTCAATTGGTGGGGAATATTAAATGCGATGGCACAATCATTGGTGGATCCTAACTAATTATTGTCGGATTGAGAAAAACCGACAAAAATATTTTTATGAAAATAATGACGAAAGTTTTACCGTAAACTGTTGAAACACCCGGTGTTAAAAGTACAGGAATACGCGTGGTTGCATAGTAGCACACGGTATTGATTATTGATGCTTATGTGAGAAGTCACTCAATTTTGTTCAATTATTGCTTCAGTAATTGTTGCATAGTATTTCATGTTAATTGATTCAATTATTGTTGATATTTTATATTGAGATGACGAAGTTATTAATATTATTGTTTGCAATATTAACGATGTCTATAAGTTACGCGAGGAGGAGAGTTTGGTCACCTAATTGCGGCGCTAACAATAGGGAGAAATCCTTATTGGAAAGTCCCTCTTTCACGAGCAATCGACTGGTTGATTAATAGTGTGAATAATAATAATGATGATGAAGTTTTGTTTTATTAGTATTATTAATGTAATAAAATGAGAAAAGTTTTTATATAAAATGAATACTTTTATAAAGTTATTCGCTTTTATTAGGCTAATAGTAAAATCTTTTATATAAAATGAATACTTTTATAAAGTTATTCATTTTATTAGACAATAATTAGAATATATTATATTTTATCATGCATAATGTTTACATAGTGCTGCGTAGTGTTTTTCAGTAGTAAAATCTTTTTAAAAGTTATTCATTTTATTAGATTATAAATAGAATATATTATATTTTATTGTAAACCAATCCGAATCGTCTTTAAAGTAAATCGATCCGGATAGTTCTGGATTGATTCTTATTCATCCATTCTTCATAAATAGAAGCTTATTCCTTCATTATTTCTTACGAATTCACTGAAACTCTAGAGAGAGAAACTATAGAAAACCAATCTGGACCGTTCATGGATTGGAGTTTAAATGATTTTTTGTTAGAAAAACGATTTTTGTACTTTGGTGGCCCTCAACCGCATACGTATTAATGATTGAATTCAATTATCTAGAGGTGGGCTTGAATATTTTGTAATTATATTAATATTATATTAAATTTTCTGCTTTGGTGTTCTAAGCATTTTCCTATAAATAGGGTCTTAGGTTAAATTGAAAATCACACCAAATTGAAATCTTCTCTCTCTCTCTCTCGATATATTGAAAGCGTATTCTTGTGAGTATACTTTGAGTGTTCTTATACGGTGCTGAAGTTCAAGTCATAGCCTATATCCTGTTTCAACTAGAAGTCTTGTCTTTTCGAGGTAAGGGATGCTATTTTTTTTAAATGATATTATTATCTCTTCAATATAATTATGCCAAAATATTGGTTTGAACTTTTAATCAAATTTGGAACTTTTTGTGTCGCGATACTTATTCACGTATCACGGCACTATTCACGAATCTGATTCAAAAAAATAAATTTTTTCTTTTCTTCCAAAATATCTATTATGGATACTAGCTTTTGATTGTATCCATGTTTTGATCATTCTTGAATTTTACTTCACTATGATTATTTATGAGGTATTTTTGGACATGAAATAGTTGAAATCTGAATCCTTGATATTTATTCTTTTGTTTCAATTGGATTCGTTTCCTTTAAAATATTTTTCATCATCCTCGGTCCTAAATGATGATATTATTGAATATCTTTGGCACTGTAGTCAAAGATTAATGATTTTATGATAAATATCTTTGGCTCGTAGTGTAAAGATGAGCAGGTGTTGAGATGAACATGACCGACTGATGAATATCTTTGGCCTGTGATAAGTGCATATTATTCATTTATTTTGATTCCATTATATTTAGTTTTATTTCATGTTTCATGTGTATATAAGCTTATTAAGGTGTTTAATGATTTCAGGAAAAATTGGAGCCGAAATGAGGAAAAAGAAAATTGCGGGGTTTTAGCATTAAGTTGGATGCATGGTCTAGGCTTGGGACTTGAATTTTATTTTAAAGCTCTTCTTTAGCTTTTGAAACATTTTGAACCGTCCTGATCGGAGTTCATATGAAAAAGCTATGATCTTTTTACTAAACGGACGTTGAACCTCAAAGTTTGGAAGTTGCAATTTACACAGTAGTCACTTGGAGCCTGATTTCGACCTTGATGTAGCCAGAATCTGTCAATTCTCAAAGCATGAAAGTTGTAGATCGCGTCGATATCTTCGTTTTGATAGGTATCAGGTCCCGTAACTCCTCCAGGATAAAAAGTTATAATTGTTTTACCAAAGGACGTTGATGCAGGAAATATAAATTCGCCCCAGCGAATTTGAGCGGAAAAATTGGGAAATCTTGGATTTTTGGAAAGTTTCTAAATGCAGATTTTGGCATACTTCTATATAGAATTGGATTGATATTTCTATTAGCTTTAGGATTTCCTTTAGACTAAGATTTATTTTCAAATTAGATTCTATTTCTTTATGGAAACTAATTATGATTTGTAATTCCTTTTAGGATTTGGATTTCTACTTCCTATAGGATTTAGGACTTTGTCTAGCACTATAAATAGAGGATGCTAGTCAGAGTTTTAGTCATTCAATCATCTACTACATTTTCTCATCTACAACATTGGAGGATTGAAGATATGAGCTAAGTTCTTTTTATTCAGTTCTAAGGGATGTTGAACCTTATTTATAATTAATGGTTAATTGAGTATTCATTATTTATTCATTCTCACATGAAATTCATTCTTGATAATCTGATTTAATTTTTGAATGCTATTTGGTTTAACTGATTTGATTTCTGCAGGATTGAGTTGGTTAACAAATATTATATGCTAGATCAAGGAATAATATTACGTGTAATTTATATTGTTTCTAATCACAAGTAGTAATTAGTAATACCTAATTGTGGACAAGCTTTTGAGTATTGCTATGATTATCAGAAGACAAGTTAAACAATCTGAGCTTATGTGTTTGTTGCTTGGAATAGTCTAATTCCCTAGTTCTTAATGTTGTTATTATATTAAATCTAGAGAGCTTATTCTAGGTTATATAATTGTTAGAATCTTGTGAAGAGCTTGTTTCATTGAGTGACAATCTAAGGGGAGTTTCTAGTAGCAGAGCTTGTTTCATTGAATGGTAAATAATGTTACACTTGATTAATCTATTATTGTAAAAAGGTGATACTGAACTGAAGAACTGAAGCTTTTTATTCATTGTTTATTCTTGTTAATTTAATTAATTAATTCAAAATCCCCTTTTCATTAGAAATCATAGGATAAATATAAAATAAATCACTCTCTGTGGGATCGATCCTTGCTTACTACTGTGCTAATTGTTTAAATTTGTAAAGTGAAAATGAGGTTAATTTAGGAATGTAAACGACAGCTCCCAGCCTGTAGTGCAAAGATGAATATTTGATTCAAGATGCATATTGATTGATGTTACAGGGATAAAATATTGATGATGGACTTTTGAATTCATAGATAGTAGTAGATTTCATTCTCTACGTAACTCTTCTATGAATTATTATTTCATTCATGAATATTGATCCGAAACTTGTTTATCATTGTATTTTATCGATTTTTTTCCTTGAAGACTAACGATAATTTGTTCTATATTATCTTAGTCATAATATTCTTTACTGGGCTAGTTGAGCTCACCCTTTTCCTTGTTGTTCCATTTTTCTCAGGAGGCAAGAATGTAGCGAGTACTAGTCGGGGTATGGAATGATGATTCTAGAAGTTGTTTAGTAGTCCTCACCATTTTTGTATAATAATGTATCAATAATTGTGATGAGGATTTATTTGGGTTTGGATATTGTCTAGAAGATAATATTTGTATTTAAACTCATAGTTTTTATGATGTATTAATAAAGTTGTAGTTGTTTCTGTACCATTTTATTGACAACTTAAAATGGGTGATGTATACCTATTTTGGGGGCGTCAAAGCCGGGACTAGTCGGGGAACAAAGTGACGGTCCAGATGATAGTATTAGTAGTCCTCACTATTCTGTTAAATAGTGTGACAATAAATGTAATGAGGACTTATTCTGAGAGTGGATATTGTCTAGAAGACAATGTTTGTATTAAAACTCACAACTTTCTTGTTGTATATTAAAAATTATATTTGTATTCTGTACCATGTATTTGACGACTCAGAATAGGTGATGTATACCTATTTTGGGGCGTCCACGATTAATATCAAAGCTTAGGGATATGATCCTGGTGAGATGTGAGATAAGAACTAGGAGGAGAGAGACGAGGAATTCCTTCACTAGTATGACCTACCTAAGTTTATTTAATATTTAATTGGTTGGTCAGAGTACAGGGATTATATGCAATATATTAATTAACCCTTGTTTTGTGGCAGTATTTGAAAATGGCATCCGAGAATGTTGAGAACATCAATGGAGCACAGGAGACCGTTGAGTCTCCACAGATCAATAATTAGGATATTATGCATCAGGAACGCGATAATCCTAATGCAAACAATAACACCGACCAAATGATGAACGATGGAATGTTTCGAGGCTTCATGCAATTCATGCAACATCGGTGAGAGCGGCTCTCGTCCAAAATACGGTGGAAACACTCTTGCAACTCTCGGACCATCACCGCCAAAAAGTTCAAGGAGGGGGACCGCCAAGTTTTTTTGAGAGCCAAAACCATTTAAGGCGGAGACGTGGATAAAGCGTATCAACAAGATATTTGATGTCTTGGGATGCTCCGAGGAGCAAAGGTTCCTTCGCCACTTTCATGTGTTATGCGCAGAGGCGATTCGGTGGGAATCAGTAAAAGCGTACTCAACTCGCCGCCTCAAGATGTCTTGGGAGAAGTTCCAAGAATCATGTTAAACGAAAAGTACTTTCCCGAAAGTATTCGTAACATGAAAGAGGTAGAGTTCATTAAACCGGAACAAAACAACATGACCGTGTTGTAAAGACGAAGCCAAGTTTGCCGAAGTTGTCCCGGTTTATTCCCCATTTGGTTGATAATGAGAAGAGAATGACTCAAATGTTTCTAAGAGGTTTGAAATCAGATATCGTCAATATCTTATCTCTCATAAACCGTGTTTGTATTCGGATGTTGTTAATAGGGCTCGCTTATTGGAAGTAGCGATAATGAGTCAACCCAACCAAAAGAGAGTAGCCGACAAAATGATAATACCAAAGGATAAAAGTCATCGATCACGGTGACAATAAGCGTAGAGGAATCAACATGCCGAAATGGTAACCACTTCGGTGGTAATCATGGCCAAAGCAATAAGAATGGACATTTCAAGAAGAGAGATTCAACAATGATAGAAAGACGCCAAAGATTTCAAGACTTTTGTTGTTAAGGAAGGAGAACGACCACCTATCATATACGCTTAAAATGCGGATGGGAGGGACACATCACCCAAGCTGTGCGATGCCATCCAAAAGCATGTTATAATTGTGGAAGAGAAGGTCACCTGGCAGGATTTTATCATTCACCAAGACAAAATTCACTAGGATGGAGGCACCAAAGGACGCCCCAAAAAGTCAAAGCAAGTAGTCTGAGGAGAGCGTTTGTCGTGACCTCCCGTAAAGCAAGAAACCCGAATGAGGTCATCACGGGTAAGCTTATTATAAACTCTAAATAAGTATATACCTTATTTGATACCTGGGCTTCTACCCATTCCTTTATTTCTCCTACTTAAGCTCAACATTTAAATTTGACTCGGAGAAATTGGACTTTGACTTATATGTTGAAACTCCGTTGGGAGAAACCTTCATTATATCCACTTTGCTTATAAGTCTTGTTTGGTTCAAATCGGTACCCTCACATTACACCGTCGATCTTATTTCATTGAAAATACTTGCATTTGACGTAATTCTGGGGATTGATTGGTTAACTACTTATCATGCAAAAATTGATTGTTTTACGTAAGGTTGTTAGCTTTCATATTCCTAATCAACCTATTATGCTAATTCAAACGACCAAACCATTAAAATCAATCACGGTCATCTCAAGCCATAAAGCTATTCGCTTATTGAAAAACGGATGTCAAGCTTTCTTAGCTCATATCACGATTTAAACAAAAATACGCCGCTTTTGAACGATATTTCTATTGTTAATAAATTTCTGACGTATTCTCCAAAGAACTTCTGGCCTACCCCAGGCGTGAAATTGAATTTTGTATCGACCTTGAACCCTAGACAAAACCTATTTCCAAAGCCCCATATCGAATGGCTCCAATTGAACTTCGAGTTAAAGACCCAACCGCAGGAATTGTTAGACATCGGCTTTATTCGTCCTAAGTACTTCTCCTTGGGGTGCTCCTGCTTACATTCGTGAAGAAGAAAGATGGGAGTATGCGACTTTGTATTGATTATCGGGAGTTGAATCATGTCACCATCAAAATAGGTACCCATTGCCACGTATTGTATTGATGACCTGTTTGACCAAATTAGAAGGTGCCAAATTCTTTTTAAAATTGATCTTAGCTCGGATATCACCAATTGAAGATTAAAACCGATGACATTCCAAAGACGGCTTTAACTCCGAAGACGGGCATTATGAATTCCTAGTCATGTCTTTTGGATTGACTAATGCTCCTGCGCCGCCTTCATGGATATGATGAACCGAGTATTCAAAGAATATTTGGATCACTTTGTGGTCGTCTTTATTGATGACATCCTTATTTATTCCAAAAGTCGTGAAGATCATGAGGAACACTTGAGGTCGATACTCCAAAAGCTTCATGTGAATATAAGCTTTATGCCAAGTTGAAGAAATCACGAGTTCGGCGAAGAAGTAGCATTCCTTGGGCACGTGGTATCAAGTCATGGAATATCCGTTAACCCAAGAAAGATTGAAGCTATTCAAAGTCGGGAACAACCTAAATCGTTGATCGAAGTACGTAGCTTTCTCGCTTTAATTTGGTTATTATCGGAGATTCGTGGAAGGATTTTCTCGAATCGCTACTCCATTAACTCACCGACTTCGGAAGATACAAAATTCTATTGAGCGAAGAATGTGAGAAGTGTTTTCAAGAACTCAAGAGAGAGACTTATTTCAAAGACCTATTCTTACAATACCATCCGCCTCGGAGGATTTGTCATCTACATGATGTTTCAGAAAAGGGTTAGGATGTGTTCTCATGCAACATGGGAAAGTCATAACTTATAACTCTCGATAACTCAAAGAATATGAGAGGAATTATCCTACTCATGATCTAGAGTTAGCATTTATTGTCTTTGCACTTAAAATTTGGAGGCATTACTTGTATGGGGAGAAAGTGGAGATCTTTACGGATCATAAAAAGCCTCAAATATTTCTTCACTAAAAAGGAACTCAACATGCGACAACGACGTTGGCTTTGAATTGTTGAAAGATTATAATCATACCATCCAATACCATCTTGGAAAAAGCGAACGTGGTAGTGACGCATTGAGTAAAAATCATATGCAAACGAAAAGCGATATTGTCAACGCAAAGGCCCATTTTGTGTGACTTGCAAAGGATGGAGATAGAGATAAAACTCCAGGACGACACGTGATGATGGCGAATATACTGAGTAGAACCGACTTTTTAATCGATAAAGTTAAAGTCGCTCAAGCTACGGACACTGGAGTCGATGCATATGATGAAGAAAGTACAAGAAGGTGCTATCTGGGAAGCAAGAATAGATGAAGAAGGAATACTTGAGTCAACTCCAGACTTTGTGTTCCTAACGACCGATTTAAAGTATAAAATCATGATGGAGGCGCACAACACACCATTTGCAATCCATCCTGGGAGTACCAAAATGTATCATGATCTTCGACATACATTTTGATGGGGCAATATGAAGAGGGAGATAGCGTTGTTTATCTCAAGGTGTCTAACGTGTCAACGAGTCAAGGCGGAGCATCAGGTACCAAAATTTCCATTGCAACCACTTGAAATTCAAGAATGGAAGTATGAGCATATTACCATGGATTTTGTTACTGGTCTTCCCAAGGTTTCTCAGGGTATAGATACAATTTGGGTCATTGTTGATAGATTGACCAAGTCTGCTCATTTCTTACCTATACGAGAAACTTATACACTTGAACGTCTTGCTCGTATGTACATAAACGAGGTTGTAAGATTGCATGGTATGCCAGTATCCATAGTTTCTGATCGAGACCCAAGATTCACTTCACGATTTTGGGTTAGTTTGCAAAAAGCTATGAGCACGGATTTATGATTTAGTTCGGCATATCATCTTCAAACGGACGGACAATCAGAGAGGACTATTCAAACTCTTGAAGATTTATTAAGACTCTGTGTCCTTGACTTCAAGGGAAGTTGGGACAAGTTCTTACCATTGGTGGAGTTTTCCTACAACAACAGCTTATCGCAGTATTGGCATGACTCCATTCAAGCGTTGTATGGAAGAAAGTGTCGCTCTCCAAGATATCTTTGGGATGAGGTGGGTGAAGCAACATTGTTGGGACCGGAGTTAGTACGTATGACTACGAAAAAGATACAAACGATCCGGCAACGTATAAAAACCTCCCAAGATCGACAAAAGAGTTATGTTGATCTTCATCGAAAGGACGTGGAATTCGATATTGGAGATCATGTGTTGTAAAGTGTTGTTCCATGGAAAGGAGTTACGAGATTTGGAAAGAGAGAAAAGTTCAATCCTCGATTCATTGGCCCATTTTTAATCCTCGATCGAGTAGGGACTGTAGCCTATAGACTCACTTTACCGCCAAATATGTCTCGTGTTCATAACGTTTTTCATATATCCATGTTACGTAAATATGTGAAAGACTCGAACCACATTATTGAGTTAGAACCGGACGAAATAGCGGAAGATTTAACGTATGAAGAGGTTCCTGTTCAAATCTTGGATAAGAGAAACATATACGCTCCAAGGTTATACCTCAAGTCAAAGTTTTGTGGAGAAACCACGATGTTGAGTAAATGACCTGGGAGTTAGTATATGAAATAAAATCAAGGTATCCTTACCTCTTCGACATACTAGGTACGTACCCTAATTTCGAGGGTGAAATTTCATAAGAAGGGGAGATTGTAAGACCCCAACTTTTATGAATAAAGATGAATTTTCTATAATTATCATTTTTAAATATTATGGAATGAATTTGATATAATGTTATAGTTGTGGGTAATATTTAGAAATTTTTCAAAGTACGCAAGTTGTTTATAATATTCGATTGGTCGGGGAATATTCGTACGACGGCATAATCATTGGTGGACCCCACAATGAAATTATTGTCGGATTGAGAAAACGATAAAAATATTTTTATGAAAATAACAATGGAAGTTTCTACCAGAAATCTGTTGAAACACCCTTGTTAAAAGAACAGAGAATACGGCGTGGTCGTTGCAAGAGTAGCACTACGGTATTGATTATTGATGTTTACGTGAGAAGTCACTCAATTTTGTTTAATTATTGCTTGATGAATTGTTGCATAGTATCTCAAATTAATTGATTCAATTATTGTTGATATTTTATATTGAGATAGACGAAGTTATTAATATTATTATTTGCAATATTAACGATGTCTAGAAGTTACGCCAAGGAGAGGTTTGGTCACCTAATCGGCGCCAATAGGAGAAATCCTTATTGAAAGCCCCTCTTTCTCGGAAACGACACAATTCGATTAATGGTGTGAATAATAATAATGATGATGAAGTTTTGTTTTATTAGTATTATTAATGTAATAAAACAAAAAGTTTTTTATATAAAATGAATATTTTTATTAAGTTATTCGCTTTTATTAGGCTAATAGTAAAATCTTTTATATAAAACAAAATACTTTTAAAAAGTTATTCGTTTTATTAGACAATAATTAGAATATATTATATTTTATTATGCATAGTGTTTGCATAAATACCGTGCGTAGTGTTTGCGTAGTAAAATCTTTTTAAAAGTTATTCGTTTTATTAGATTATAAATAGAATATATTATATTTTATTATAAACCAATCTGGACCGTCCATTTAAAGTAAATCGATCTGACCGTTCATGGATTGGTTACTATTCAGTCCATTCTTCTATAAATAGAAGCTCATTCCTTCATTATTTCTTACGAATTCACCGAAACTCTAGAGAGAGAACCGTATAAAGAATTATTCTTCTATCTTGAAGCGTATTTCTTTAGCGTTTAAGAAAGCTTTGAGCGTAGTGCAAGTTTCTTCAAGTATATCCCCGTCCTACCGTCGGAGTACTCTTCTTTATAAAGTAAGGGATATTATTTTTTTCATATTGATGAAGAGAACTTCAGTTATTCCATTCTTTATTATTCTCGTTGGAATAACTCAGATATGCCATTCTACCCTATACTTGGTGATTTCATTGTTTATTCCATTCGTTATTATTACATTGGAACATCACATGCATGCGTTATACATGGGACCGGGTTCCGCCTCTTTATTATTCTGTTGAAATATCCTGTTGCTGCGTTTTCGTGGGACTGGTTCCGCTTTTTATTATTCTCGTTGGAATATCCCGCATGCGTGCGTTTCGCCGGACCTTATTCCGATTATTTATTATTCTGTTAGAATAACCTATCTATGCCAAGCATCGCATGAATGGTGATTTCTGTTGTTATTTCATTCTTTATTATTCTATTGGAATATCCTATTATTACACCTGACCTGGTTCCGTTATTTATTATTCTGTTAGAATAACCTATCTATGCGAAGTACCGCATGCATGGTGATTTGTTTTGTTATTTCATTCTTTATTATACTCAGTTGGTTAAAGTTTTGACTTCTATACTCCATGAAATTAGTGGAATATCCTTGGTCGTAGTGCAGGGATGAGGTGGATTATTTATTAAGCTGAGTCTCAACGATAAAAGTGATGAAAACCTTTTAAATCATAAAAGATAGTAGATTTTATTCTTTACTTGACTCTTTTAATGGATTGCATGTTCCGCTGCAGTTAAACTTGATGTCTATTATATTTTATTAGTTTAACATTTTTGAAGACTAATAATAATTTATTCGCATTATCTTAGTCATAATTTTTTTACCGGGCTAGTTGAGCTCACCTTTCTTTCACCGTTCTCTTCGTGAAATGAGAACGTGGCCGGACTAGTTGGGGAACCGGAGTGGCGGTCCAGATGATAATATTAGTAGTCCTCACTATTCTGTTAAATAGTGTGACAATAAATATAATGAGGACTTATTCTGAGAGTGGATATTGTCTAGAAGGCAATGTTTGTATTAAAACTCACAGCTTTCTTGTTGTATATTAAAAATTGTATTTGTATTCTGTACCATGTATTTGGCGACTCAGAATAGGTGATGTATACCTATTTTGGGGGCGTCACACGTAGTGCATGGATAATTCGTGGTCGTGATACTAAATAATATCCTTGGCCTGTAGTGCAGGGATGAATTGATGATGTGGATTATTTATTAAGTTGAGTCTCAGCGATAAAAGTGATGAAAAACTTTTTAAATCATAGAAGATAGTAGTTTTTATTCTCTACTTAACTATTTTAATGGATTGTATGTTCCGCTGCAGTTAAAATTGATGTCTATTGTATTTTATCAATTTAACATTGTTGAAGACTAATGATAGTTTATTCTACATTATCTTAGTCATAATATTTCTTACGGGGCTAGTTGAGCTCACCCTTTCTTTCACTGTTCTCTTCAGGAAATGAAAATGTAGTCGGAACTAGTCGGGGAACGAAGTGACGATCCAGATGATAGTATTAGTAGTTCTCACTATTCTGTTAAATAGTGCGACAATAAATGTAATGAGGACTTATTCTGAGAGTGGATATTGTCTAGATGATAATATTTGTATTAAAACTCTCAGTTTATATTTTATCGTATTTTATACGACTGTTGTATGATTAGTTTGTATTTGTATTCTGTACCGTGTAATGGCGACTCAAAATAGGTGATGTATACCTATTTTGGGGGCGTCACATTATGCATATTTTTGAGCTTTAAAGCAGTAGTTTTTTGAAGTTACTTTTGTTGTATTTGGTGAGACTTGTAGTACGTTGATATTTGTAACAGTACCCATCGATAGATGTCTTATCTAGTATTGTCTATAAATAACAGTTTAGTAATTATCATTATTATTTTGAACATATTTATTTTTTAGATTTTGAAATTAAATTATGAAAATATTTATAATTTATTGTTAATAAATATATTGAGACGGAATTGAGATGGCTTCTTTCCGTCTCAAAGAATTTGTGATGTTGGCGTTAAAGTAGACACGAATTTTGAGACGATTGCTGCCTGTCTCAAAATATGCGCTAAAAAGATATTGGCGTCAAAGTTGAAACGGGATTGAGACGGATGTTATCCTTCTCAAAATATGTGTAAAATAAATAGTTGCTGCCTATTTTGAGACAGATTTGAAACGGCCTTTTCCATCTCAACTTACATGAACTAAAATAAAGCGCCAAATCTGAAACCGGCAAAATCGGTTTCAAAATTCAGCTCCCCATGGGTTAGCTCTGAGACGGATTTGAGACGGCAATTTTCCGTATCTAATTTCCTGTTTTGAGACAGATTTTGAGACGAGCATAATTAGCAACGCGACCAACTGACACGGCCAACAACGGATTTTGAGACGAGCATAATTAGCGACGGATTTTGCTGTATTTGAGATGGATTTTGTCCGTCTCAGATGCCCAGATTTTTGGCAGTGTTGGTGGACCCCACAACGTAATTATTATCGGAATGAGAAAATGACAGAAATATCTTTTTATGAAAATAACGGCGGAAATTTTACCGTTAACTGTTGAAAGCTTTGAGCGTAGTGCAAGTTTCTTTAAGTATATCCCCGCCCTACCGTCGGAGTACTCTTCTTTATAAGGTAATGGGGTATTATTTCTTTCGTATTCATGAAGAGAACTTCTGTTATTCCATTCTTTATTATTCTGTTGGAATAACTTGTATATGTGGTATACTTGGTTAAATTCTTCTGTTATTCTATTCTTTATTATTCTGTTGGAATAACCTGAATACGTGGTATACTTGGTGAAATTCTTCTGTTATTCCATTATTTATTATTCTGTTGGAATAACTTGTATCACTGGCCACCTATACTTGGTGAAATTCTTCATTATTCCATTATTTATTATTCTGTTGGAATAACTCAGATACGTGGGATACCCTATACTTGGTGAAATTCTTCTCATTATTCCATTTTTATTATTCATTTGGAATATCCACATGCATGCGTTCTCGCCGGACCTAGTTCCGTTATTTATTATTACATTGGAATAACTTTTATCACATCTAATCTTCGCATGCATGGTGATTTCATTGTTATTCCATTCTTTATTATTCTCGCTGAACATCACTTGGTGTGAATTTCTTTACCGACTGGTTCCATTATTTATTATTCTGTTAGAATAACCTGTCTATGCTAAGTACCGCATGCATGGTGATTTCTGTTGTTATTCCATTCTTTATTATTCTATTGAAACATCCATGCTTGTGCGCGTAATTTCACGACTGATTCCGTTCCGCTTCTTTATTATTCTCGAATATCACGTATGCGTGCGTTCTGTTTGGACTGGTTTCCATAATTTATTATTCATTGGGAATAACCTGTATGTGTAGTCTATCGCACGCATGGTGAATCCTTCTGTTATCCCATTATTTATTATTTTGTTGGAATAACCTGTCTTTGTGGATTACCACATGCATGGTGAATGATCCTTTATATTCATTCCTTATTAAATTGTGGAAATGATATGGTTACGTTGATTATGATGAGAGTCATAATAAAAGCATTGGACTGATAAAAATCATGGGTATATGAAGTATTAGTAAGTGTTATGATGAGTTATGTTGGTTATTATGTGAAAACATGAAAGTTTCTTAGAAATCACAAAGGGTTGAAAAATCAGATTTTGGTGAAAATGGAACATGAAATTTAATTGACCATATCTCCTATTATATTTTGAATTTTTAAGTGTGGTCAAGTTATAGAGTTAGATCTATGAGTTTCCTAACTTATCCAAGTGGAATCATTGGAAAAGGTGTTGTAGATTTTCGTGTGGACTGATTTTAGCAAAGCACAAAAAAGTGAAAAATGGGAAAATAGCTACTGTCAGAAATTTTAAAAGGGCATTTTCAGCCACTTAATTTGTGAGAAATATTCCGGCCTTTTGGGACATGAAAATATATGGTATAAAGTACCTCCTGTCCAAAAATGAGCTCATTCCTACTTAAAATGAGCAAGTTATGACCATTTCAATATTTAGATTTTTTCGACGAAAAATGCTATAACCGGAGTTCTATAACTCCGATGACCATGAAATTTAAACTGGAAGATCACGTTAACATGTGTAAGATCCTGCCAAGATTTGGGAATTTCTGGAGTTAAACTTGAGGTAGCTAATTTCTTAAGGAATTAATTAGAAATTGATTTTTGAAAAAAAGTAAATAAATTTTAAAAATTCCGAGAAAAATATATGTTCATTATGGGACTATATTCAGCTAAATCCCGGAAAAGAAATATTTTTGGGACTGATTTGGTATTTTTCATGAAAATAGTTTAGTTACGAACATATAAGTTAAATATGTTATGCGAAGTAACAAAGTTGGAAAATAGGATTTTATGGCTTGGAAATCCTATATAAGGTATATGAAGATTTTTTATGAGGGATTTAATCATTGGTGATGAAATCTTATGAGTATGACATTTTTGAATGATTAAATGTATTATTTGGTAAAGTGTAAACAATTGAAATAAATTATTTATAAGTTTGAGAAGTGATTAAAATATTCTTTCTCCGCTGGTTATCATTGTTTTGTTGACTGCTATCTCCGGTATGATCCTGATTGTGGTCCCTCGGTTGACCGTACTCGTTATCTCGCTTTAATAATTGAGCCCTATTTACAACATCTGAATAAAGAGAAAATTTATGAGAAATAAGATATCGACGTATTTACGGGTTTGAAACCTCTAAGAAACATCCGCGTCATACGTTCCTCATTCTCCACCAAATGAGGTGCAAACCGATAACTCTCTGCAAACTTTGCCTCGTCTTCGAGACACCGCCATGTTGTTTTGTTCTAATCGATGAACTCCACTTCCTTCATATAGACGAACACTTTCGTGAAAGTATTTGTCAATAAATAGTTTCAAACGCCTCTCGAAGACATCTCTGAGCCAAGTCTGGATGGGTACGCTTCACGACTCCACCACCAAGAGGTCCGCCTTTCGCCACGGAACATAAAGGTGGCGAATGGAACCTTCTGTTCCTCTGTGCATCCCAAGACATCGAATATCTTGGTAATTTGCTTGACCCATGTTTCTACCATGATCGGATCTAGCTTTCCCTTAAATTCAGGTCCCAACTCTTTGAATCTTGGCGTGACAACCCGTGAATTGCTATCATTTCCTCCTCAGATTTTGAACACGAGTCTCCTCTCGATTTTGCATGAATCGCAAAAAGCTTCTAAACATCCCCTCGTTCATCATCTCGCTTTCGGCAGGTGTTGTTCACGGAAGGAACATTGCCGCCCAGCTTTACACGCTCTCCTCGTTGGTGAGTACAGCGCGTCTCCTGGGTCTCATTTCCATTGTTAATATTCTCGATCGACATTCTCAAATACCGCCAAAAAAGAGGGTTAATTAAGGAAATCAATATATCACATAATATCCCTATATACTGACCAACTAACAAGTAAGCTTAGGTAGGACACACTAGCGAAGGATTTACTCGTCTCTCCCCTCCTAGTTCTATTCCTCGATCTCCGCCAGAGATCATATCCATAAGCTCTGATACCAACTGTGACGCCCCCAAAATAGGTATACATCACCCAACCCATTCTGAGTCGCCAAATACATGGTACAGAAATAACTACAACTTTATTAATACATTTGTCGTGCAAAATACGACAACATATATACTGTGAGTTTAAATACAAATATTGTCATCTAGACAATATTCACACGCAAATAAATCCCCATCATAATTATTGATACATTATTTTACAAAAATGGTGAGGACTATTAAACAACTCTCTCTAGAACCTTCATTCCATACCCCGACTAGTACTCGCTACATTCTCGCCTCCTGAGAAGAAAAATGGAACAACAAGGAAAAGGGTGAGCTCAACTAGCCCAGTAAAGAATATTATGACTAAGATAATATACAACAAATTATCGTTAGTCTTCAACAGGAAAAAATCTAATAGAATACAATAGACAACAAGTTTTAAATCAATATTCGCAGTGGAAATAATAATTCATTAGAAGAGTTAAGTAGAGAATGCAAACTACTATCTTCTATGTATGAATTTAAAAGTTCATCGCTCTATCTTTTATCCCCGTAACATCAATCAATATAAATCTGAATCAAATATTCATCTTTGCACTACAGCCAAAGATATTCATCATTAATTCATGTTCATCTAAACACTGCTCATCTTTTGCACTACGGGCCAAAGATATTCATCGAATCATTCATCTTTGCACTACGGGCAAAAGATATTCAATAATATCTTCATTTAAGACCGAGGATGATGAAAATATTTTTTAAAGAAAAATCCAAAGGAAACAAAATGACAAGGATTAAGGATTAAGGATTAAGGATTCGTACTTTTATTTTATCCATGTCCAAAAATACCTCAAAAATAATCATAATGGTGTAAAATTCAAGAATGATCAAAACATGGATACAATCAAAGCTAGTATCCGAATAGATATTTTGGACGAAAAAGGAAAATTTTTAATTTTCGATGAATAATCTTAGATTCGTGAATAGAACCAGTATCGTGAATAAAGTCTTAGATATCGTGAATAAGTAACCCCCAAAGAAAAAGTTCCAAATTTGATTAAAAGTTCAGATCAATACTTGGCATAATGATATTAGAATAAATAATATCATTAAAACAAATAATATCCTTTACCTCGAAAGATCGATTTAAATTTGAAACAATCAATATATAGGTTATGACTTGAACTTGCACGTATAGCAATACTCAAAGTATACTCAAAATACTCACAAGAATACGCTCGATAATATAGAGAGAAAACTTCGCTTTAAGGTGTGATTTTCAATTCTAACCTAAGCACCTATTTATAGAAATTGCTTAGAACACCAAAAGTAGAAAATTTAATATAATATATTATTAATAATAAATTTTCCTACGCCTCTTTGAAAATCAACTCCTAACATTTCCCACATGCCAACCTTCTAGAAAAAGTAATAAAAAAACGTTTTTCATAAAATAAATAATTAAAACTTACAAAAATCAATTATTTCAGAACTTCGGAACTTTAATAATTCACAATAAATAGCCCTTTTGCTAGAAAATTCGAATCTCGCGAGTTTTTATAGGAAATTCAATTCTCTACAACTTTGCAGAAGAAAGTTTTTCCAAATTCCAAACAAAAATTGACCGAAATCCACAAACGGGCAATTTTATAGGCTATAATCAAATTTCGATCGATAAATGGGGTCCAATTGACATGTTTAACATGTTTTAAACATTTATTGCAACAAAAATACTCTTCCTCCTCGTATACTCATATATCCCACATTCGTTGTAAAAATATCACCATTATTATATTATTAAAATATAATAATATATTTAAATGAATTATTTTATTAGAAAAAGATAAAATTTTAATTTTCAACAATTGTCACATTAAAATTTTCTCCATCTATATCCACATAAAATCAATATTTTTCTCATCATATGAATCAATAATTAATTATTCAAAATAATATTACGTAATCACAATATTGACAACCAGTGCGCTCCTGGAAAAGGGGCTTTTCGATAAGAATTTCTCCTTCTTGGCAGCGCAATTAGGTAACCAAACCTCTCTTAGATGTAATTTTCTAGACATTGCCAATAATATTTATCAAATAATATTATTCGGATAATATGAATTATTGCTTCGATAATGAAAAATACTTTGTGTAATGACAATTATTGAAACAATGACAATATAAAAATATTAATGCGTGAATTATTAAATCAATAAAATATTGAATAAAGAATTACGTAACCATTATTGAGTAGTGCCTTCTTACGTAAGAATCAATAATTGGTGCAATACCGTGTGCTACTGTGTTTTAACCACCGAGTATTTTAACAATATTAACAGTAACAACTACGCTGTTATTTTTAAACAACTTATATTTGTCGTTTTCTTCATCCAATTGCTTTCCGTTATGGGGCCCACACATGGCTGCGCCGTCGTACGAATATTCCCCGACAGTACGAATATTCCACGACCAAACGAATATTCCCGATAATAATAAATATTTTATAACCACTTAACATTATTCAAATATTTCACGTATTTTACCCATAACTATCCACATTAATCAAATCAACCCTTACTATTTTAAAATAAGAAATAGAGGAAAATAAATTTCATTTATTAATAATTTGGGGTCTTACAACCTCCCTCCTTATGAAATTTCGTCCCTCGAAATTGACGTACGATACTGTGTTTTGAAAAGGTGAGGATACCTCGCTTTCATTTCCGCTTTCCAATTCTCGTGTCATTTCCTCTATAGCATGATTCCTTCACAAAACTTTAACTTGTGGTATGACCTTTGCGCGTAGGACATGCTCCTTCCTATCCAAGATCTTGACAGGTACCTCCTCATACGTTAAGTCTTCGGCTATCTCGTCCGGTTTTAACTCTATAACGTGATTCGGGTCTTTCACATATTTACGAAGTACAGATATGTGAAACACATTATGAACACGAGACATACTTGGAGGTAACGCGAGTCTATAGGCTACATTTCCTACTCGGTCAAGAATTTGAAATGGACCAATAAATCGTGGAATGAGCTTTCCTCTCTTCCCAAATCTTGTAACTCCTTCCATGGAGCAACTTCATGACAATACACGATCCCCTATACTAAATTCCACGTCCTTTCGATGAAGATCCGCATAACTCTTTTGTCGATCTTGTGCTTGGTTTGTATATCGTTGTTGAATCAATTGGATCTTTTCCGTAGTCATACGCATTAAACTCGGGTCCCAACAATGTTGCTTCATCCACCTCGTCCCCAATATATTTGAAGAACAACATTTTCGTCCATATAATGCTTTCAATGGAGCCACACCTATACTTGCACGATAATCTGTTGTTGTAGGAGAATTCCACCAATGGTAAATACTTATCCTAACCCCCTTTGTGAAGTCAGGACACGTAGTCTTAATAGATCTTCAAGAGTTTGAATAGTCCTCTCGATTGTCCGTCTGCTTTGAGGATGGTATCTTGCGAAATCAATCGTAAATCCGTGCCCATAGCTTTTTGCAAGCTAACCCAAAATCTTGAAGTGAATCTTGGGTCACGATCCAAAACTATGGATACGGCATGCCATGCAACCTCACAATCTCATTCACGTCACATACTAGCAAGACGCGTTCAAGGAATAAGTCTCCGTGTCGGCAAGAAATGAGCGGACTTGGTTAATCTATCAACAATAACCCAAATAGCATTGATACCTTGAGAAGCCGTAGGAAGACCCGTAACGAAATCCATGGTAATGTGTTCCCACTTCCATTTCGGAATCTCAAGTGGTTGCAACGGACCCTTAGGTACTAGATGCTCGCCTTTACACGTTGTCAAGTTAAACACATTGAGATAAACTTTGCAATCTCTCTCTTCGTATTGTTCCACCAAAATGTATGTCAAGATCACGATACATTTTGGTACTTCCAGATGGATTGAAAATGGTGTATTGTATGCCTCCATCATAATCTTGTACTTCAAATCGAGTCGTTAGGGACACAAAGTCCGGAGTGGACTCAAGTATTCCTTCTTCATCAATTCTCACTTCGAATAGCACCTTCTTGTACTTTCTTCTTCATACGCGCATGATCAACTCCGGCCTGGTGGCTTGAGCGACCTTAACTTTTTCTATTAAAGTTGGCTCTGTCGTATACTTGACATCATCGCACTCATTCCTGCGTGATATGATCTTCTACTCAACGCGCGTACCTACTACGTTCGTTTTTTCGGGATGGTATTGAATAGTGTGGTCGTAATCTTTCAACAACTCAAGCCAACGTCGTTGTCGATGTTGAGTTCCTTTGTGTGAAGAAATATTTGAGGCTTTTATGGTCCGAATATATCTCCACTTTCTCCCCATATAGATAGTGCCTCCATATCTTTAAGCGAAAATGATCGGCTTGCTAACTCTAGATCATGAGTAGGATAATTCCTCTCATACTCTTTAAGTTATCGCATGAGGCATAGGCTATGACTTTCCCACGCTGCATGAGAACACATCCTAACCCTTTGCACAAGCATCATCAGTAGCTAACAAATCCATCCGCACTCGGATGGTATTGTTAGAACAAGTGCTTAAAATGAGTCTCCTCTTGAGCTCTTGGAAACTCTTCTCGCATTCCTTGCTCCATAAGAATTTTTTATCCTTCCGAGTTAGGTTGGTTTAATGGAGTAGCGATTCGAGAAAACCTTCCACGAATCTCCGATAATAACCAACTAAGCCCAAAAAGCTACGTGACTTGATCACCGACTTGGTTGCTTCCAACTTTGTATTGCTTCAATCTTGGCACGGATCAACAGATACTCCATGTTTCGACACTATTGCCCAAGGAATGCTACTTCCTCAAGCCAGAACTCGCATTTCTTCAATTTGGCATATAGTTGGTTTTCACGAAGCCTTTGGAGTACCAGCTTCAAATGGTGCTCATGATCTTCACGGCTTTTGGAATATATGAGGATGTCATCAATAAAGACAACAACGAATTGATCCAAATATTCCTTGAATACTCGATTCATCATATCCATGAAAGCCGCAGGAGCATTAGTCAATCCGAAAGACATGACTAAGAATTCATAATGCCCGTACCGAGTTCTAAAGGCAGTCTTTGGAATATCCTCAATTCTAATCTTCAGCTGATGATATCCAGAACGAAGATCGATCTTTGAAAAAAATTGTGCCCCTTGCAACTGGTCAAACAAGTCATCAATACGAGGTAGAGGATACCTATTCTTGATGGTGACATGGTTCAATTCCCGATAGTTAATACAAAGTCGCATACTCCGCCTTTCTTTTTTTTACTTAATAAAATAGAGCACCCCGAGGAGATGTACTAGATCTAATGAAACCTATGTCCAACAATTCCTCGTAGTTGGACCTTTAACTCTGAAGTTCAATAGAGCCATTCGATATGGGGTTTTAGAAGTGGGCTTTGTACCGTGTTCAAGATCAATAAAGAATTCAACTTCATGTTCGGGGTAGACGGAAGTTCTTCAGAAATACGTCGGAAAAGTCAATAACAACAGAATATTATTCAAATTTGACGTGTCTTTATTCAAATCCATAACATGGGCTAAGAAAGCTTGACATCCGCTTTTTCAATAAACGAATAGCTTTATGATTAGATATGACGAAGATTGATTTTAATGGTTTAGTTGCTTGAATTAAATACAACGGGTTGGTTAGGAATATGAAAACTAACAACCTTACGAAAATAATCAATTTTGGCATAATGAGTAGTTAACCAATCAATCCCTAAAATCACATCAAAAGCAAGTATCTTTAAAGAGAAAAGGTCAACAGGTAAGGTGATGGTGCCAAATTGAATCAAACAAGATTTATAAACAATGGATGTGATGAAAGTTTCTCCTAACGGAGTTTCCACAGATAGGTCAAAGTCTAATTTCTCCTGAGTCAAGTTTAAACGTTGAGCACAAGCGGAGAGATAAATGAATGGGTAGCACCTATCAAGTAAGGTATAAACTTCGCAAGAATTTATAAATAGTTTACCCGTGATCACCTCGTTTGGGTTCCTCGCATTTTTGACCAACCACAACAAACGCTCTTCCAGAACCGCTGACTTTGACTTTTCTTCGACGATCTTTTGAGTCACCGTCCCATTGAACTAGGTTTCGCTACTGTATAATCTCGGCGATATGTCCTTCTTTCCATAATTATAGCATACCTTAAATGTTGTGGGCGCTTTGGATTGATATGTCCCTCTTTCCGCATTTATAGCATATGATCGGTGGTCGTTCTCCTCCTTAGAACCGATTGCGTAACATTGTCGTCTTCACATGGTCGTTGTTAAATCTCATCTTTTAAAATCTCCTCCCGACTCGCTTTTCTATTTTCATGGCTATGATTCCCACCGTAGTGGTTACCATTTTGTCCGTCTTTTTTCTTTCTCCGCCGGGTTATCATTGTTTTGTTGATCGCTATCTCCTAGTATGATCCTCGATTGTGGTCCCTCGGTTGACCGCATTTCGTTATCTTCGCTCTAATAATTGAGCCTGCTTACAACATCTCGAATAGAGAAAAATTTATGAGAAATGAGATATTGACGTATGCCGGTTTCAAACCTCTAAGAAACATCCGCGTCATACGTTCCTCATTCTCCACCAAATGAGGTGCAAACTCGGATAACTCGCAAACTTTGCCTCGTCTTCGAGACACCGCCATGTTGTTTTGTTCTAATCGATGAACTCCACTTCCTTCATATAGACGAACACTTTCGTGAAAGTATTTGTCATTAAATAGTTCTCAAACGTCTCCCAAGACATCTTGAGTGTGTGCGATGGAGTACGCTTCACGATTCTCCCACCGATGATCGCCTTCGCCACGGAACATAAAGGTGGCGAATGGAACCTTCTGTTCTCCTGTGCATCCCAAGACATCGAATATCTTGGTAATTTGCTTGACCCATGTTTCCGCCATGATCGGATTTGCTTTCCTTAAATTCGTGGTCCCAACTCTTTGAATCGCTTGCATTTGACAACCCGTGAATTGCTATCATTTCCTCCTGTATTTTGAACACGAGTCTCCTCGTCTGATTTTGCATGAATCGCAAAAAGCTTCTAAACATCCCTCGTTCATCATCTCGCTTTCAATGGTGTTGTTCACAGGAGGAACATTGCCACCAGGTTACACGTTCTCCTCGTTGGTGAGTACAAAGCGTCTCCACGGTCTCATTTCCATTGTTAATATTCTCGATTGACATTCTCAAATCATCATCATAAAACAAGGGTTAATTAAGAAATCAATATATCACATAATATCCCTATATCTTGACCACTAACTAACAAGTAAGCTTAGGTAGGACACACCTAGCGAAGGATTTACTCGCTCTCCCTCCTAGTTCTATTCCTCGATCTCCGCCAGAGATCATATCCATAAGCTCGATACCAACCGTGACGCCCCCAAAATAGTATACATCACCCAACCCATTCTCGAAGTCGCCAAATACATGGTACGTAAATAACTACAACTTTATTAATACATTTGTGCGTGCAAAATACGACACAACATATATATCATGAGTTTAAATACAAATATTGCCATCTGTAGACAATATTCACACGCAAATAAATCCCCATCATAATTATTGATACATTATTTTACAAAATGGTGAGGACTATTAAACAACTCTCTCTAGAACCTTCATTCCATACCCCACTAAGACTGCTACATTCTCGCCTCCCGAGAAGAAAAATGGAACAACAAGGAAAAGGGTGAGCTCAACTAGCCCAAGAAAGAATATTATGACTAAGATAATATACAACAAATTATCGTTAGTCTTCAATGGGAAAAATCTAATAGAATACAATAAACAACAAGTTTTAAATCAATATTCGTAGAGAAATAATAATTCATTAGAAGAGTTAAGTAGAGAATGCAAACTACTATCTTCTATGTATGAATTTAAAAGTTCATCGCTCATCTTTTATCCTCGTAACATCAATCAATATAAATCTGAATCAAATATTCATCTTTGCACTACTGAGCCAAAGATATTCATCATTAATCATGTTCATCTAAACACTTGCTCATCTTTGCACTACGGGCAAAAGATATTCATCAAATCATTCATCTTTTGCACTACAGGTGCCAAAGATATTCAATAATATCATCATTTAAGACCGAGGATGATGAAAAATATTTTTAAAGAAACGAATCCAAAGAAACAAAATGACAAGGATTAAGGATTAAGGATTAAGGATTCAGTACTTTGTTTTATCCATGTCCAAAATACCTCAAAAATAATCATAGTGGTGTAAAATTCAAGAATGATCAAAACATGGATACAATCAAAGCTAGTATCCGAATAGATATTTTGTACTGAAAAGGAAAATTTTCATTTTTCAGATGAATAGTCTTAGATTCGTGAATAGAATCAGTATCGTGAATAAAGGCCATATATCGTGAATAAGAAACCCGACAAAGAAAAGTTCCAAATTTGATTAAAAGTTCAGATCAATACTTGAAGATAATGATATTAGAATAAATAATATCATTAAAACAAATAATATCCTTTACCTCGAAAAGATCAAGATTTACAAATTGAAACACACCGAATATAAAGCTATGACTTGAACTTGCACACCAGTATAAAGAATACTCAAAGTATACTCAAAATACTCACAAGAATACGCTCGATAATATAGAGAGAAAACTTCATTTACGGTGTGATTTTCAATTCTAACCTAAGCACCTATTTATAGAAATTACTTAGAACACCAAAGTAGAAAATTTAATATAATATATTATTAATAATAAATTTTCCTACGCCTCTTTAAATCAGCTCCTAACATTTCCCACATGCCAACCTTCTAGAAAAAGTAATAAAAAACGTTTTCATAAAATATATAATTAAAACTTACAAAAATCAATTATTTCGAACTTGAACTTTAATAATTCACAATAAATAGCCCTTTGCGGAAAAATTTGAATCTCGCGAATTTTTATAGGAAATTCAATTCTCTACAACTTTACGAAGAAAGTTTTTCTAAATTCCAAACAAAATTGACCAAAAATCCACAAACGGGCTATTTTACGGTATAATCAAATTTCACCAATAAATGGGATCCACAGATCATGTTTAACATGTTTTAAACATTTATTGCAACAAAAATACTCTTCCTCCTCGTATACTCATATATCCCACATTCGTTGTAAAAATATCACCATTATTATATTATTAAAATATAATAATATATTTAAATGAATTATTTTATTAAAAAAAGATAAAATTTTAATTTTCAACAATTGTCACATTAAAAATTTTCTCCATCTATATCCACATAAAATTAATATTTTCCTCAACATATGAATCAATAATTAATTATTCACAAATAATATTACGAAATCACAATATTGATGAACCGGTTCAGGAAAGGGGGGTTTCCAATAAGACTTTCTCCTTACTGGCGCGCAATTAGGTGACCAAACCTCTCCTTAGACAGAACTTTCTAGACATTATTATTCAGATAATATGAATTATTGCTTCAATAATGAAAAATACTGTGTAATGACAATTATTAAAACAACAAAATATAAAAATATCAACACAACAATTATTAAATCAATAAAATATCGAATAAGAATTATCAGAACCATTATTGAGTAGTGTCTTCTTACGTAAGAATCAATAATTGGTGCAATACTGCGTGTCTTCTTGTGTTTTAACCAATTTAGAGTATTTTAACAAGATAATCTGTAATAACTACGTCGTTATTTTTAAACAACTTATATTTGTCGTTTTCTTCATCCAATCGCTTTTTGTTATATGGGCCCACAAAAGATCGCTACGTCGCATTTAATATTCCCCGACAATACTGAATATTCCACGACCAAATGAATATTCCCCGACAATAATGAATATTTTATAACCACTTTGCTTATTCAAATATTTATGTATTTTACCCATAACTATCCACATTAATCAAATCAACCCTTACTATTTCAAAATAATAAATAGAGAAAAATAAATTTCATTTATTAATAATTTGGGGTCTTACAGTTTTTGACTGTACCTTTATGTAACGTACCATTGTATGGTTGTGGTCGAGGCACCATGAGAGTTACATACATTTGTATTAAAACTCACAAGATATACATATGTCGTCAGATTTTGCATTTACAGTTGTATAAATGAAGTTGTCAGTAGTGTATTTTCTGGCGATCCAAGATGGGAGATGTATACCTATTTTGGGGGCGTTACATATATAATATTTTATAAGTTTTATTTTATATGAAAAATAGAATATATTATATTTTATTATGCATAGTTCTAGTTCATATTGATTTGTATGAGGATCAAGATTAAATAACGTTGAAATATTTTAATTAATCTCCCATCGTGCTTCAGGCAACGGTCTCACGTTGTTCTTCAGGCAATGACTTTTCTCCCCCTAATGGTGGGGAGACTGTTTCATTAACAAGGATAATCCTCGAAACGTGCTTTTTAAAAAAAATCGCATGTTAAGGTTATGATGCAGCATGTAAAATAGCATGACCTCAAGCATAAACAGGTAATTTGATAATCAAAGGTCAACCAATAATTTAAAATCTCTTAAAAATTGATTCAGCTATACCATTTTAAGTATGTGTATGTGCAACATGATGTTTAACATAATTTCCAATTAACATGCAATATTCATCAAAAACTTGAGATGTGAATTTTACCAGCATCATCTAAATAAATTTTCCTAGTTATATAATCAGGAAATTGTGCTTGCAACCTAATTATTTGAGCAAGAAACATAGGAAATGCAATATTTCTAGTTAAAAGTAAACATACATGTGATCATCTGGTTAATGCATCAATTAAAACCATAAAATACTTGAATATGCCACAATGTGGGTGTATTGGTTCAAATATCACCCTGAATTCTTTTTGAGAAAGATGAACACTAAATAACAATAATTAAATAATTAAATGTGATAGTTTGGTAATTAATTTACTTTGATATAATCAACAGGTAAATGAATCTTCTGGTTCTTTAAGGGATGTTCATGGGAGTTTTCAATAATTCAATGCATCATTATTGATCCTAAATGATCATGCCAAATCAAAAAAATATTTGGATCCGAACACTTCTGGTGTATTACAACATTTGTTTCAACTATTCTCATTTTAGTATAATATAACCCATAAGAGAAAATATACAGTTTTTCTAATATGAGCTTCTGGCCCGATACTATTAAAGTAATATAAAGAAATTATTCACTGCCTTCAATATTGGTTTCAATATGATAACCATTATAACGTATATCCTTAAAGTTAAGCAAATTTATGCTTGTCTCAGAAGAATATAAAGAATCATCAATACAAAGTTTTGTGCCCTTTGACAACATTATAATCGCTCTTCTAGAGACTTTAATTAAGTTTGATGAATAATCGTTATTCTAGAGCCTTTAATTAAGTTTGATGAACTTCTGGCCCATACATCTTTATATATACAAAAACATAAATTTAACTTTATTACTTGAAACATAAATAAAACATATAATAAAAATACTTATTATAATGCTATAATACAATAAAAGTCAAAATAATTCATGGGATCTTCAGGATCATTATGACCAATAAAGTTTATTTTAATTCCATTTCTTTTTTTTTTATGGAGTCTTGGTACAAATCTACCAAATGTTTAGGAGTACGACACGTACATTCTATTTTTTATATTGATAGTTCTTTTCACGACCACGACCACAACCACAACCATAATTTCCTCTATGTTTATCAAATGAGGTTCCATTCACTTGAGGGAATGGAGTAAAACCAATCGGGCGAGATTGTTGATTTTTTAACAAAAACTCATTATTTGTTCAGTCACTAGAAGAAATGATATCACTTATAGGTATATAAATTCATTTATCGCTTTAGGGAATATTTTTTGAACTAACGCTCTCGATATTGCTGCTGCGGGAGCATATTCGATGCATGAAATATAATAAATATTTTTTCTATCATGTCTTTATCAATATATTTTTTTCATGGAGATGATGACGAATAAAAATAATTAATTTTGCATGATCCTGCAGGGATGCATGTTTGTCAAGCTTAATTATATCTCCAAAGTTGTCTTTATATGAATATCAGTATCAATAGTCCATGACAAGTAATTCTTTCTCGATATATGTCCAGAACAACAAATTCAAATTCATAAAATTTGACATCTATATAAATATAAAAATACGTAAGAAATTAAATAACTAAGTATAAATTTATAAAAAGACAATAAAAATATTTATCATACTGTAGTCACTTTCAAAGTGGGAGAATTAAGAGGTGGAATGATTATTTATTTATACTAATACTATTACATCACAAAAGTAATGTACTTACGTACATAATTTGTATTCTCAGAAACTTCAGAGTTGTCCATTATCATTATTGTCTCACGCGTCTTATGTAAAACAAATTTTTTTATATGTATATCAAATTTAATTGCAATGAAACAATACTTACAATGAGTTGAGAGAACCTTTTTTTTCTTCCCAAAATTCCCAAATTTGGGTAGAGCTTCGTGCTGATAACATGTTATAAAAAATTATACTAAATATTAAGAACAATGATAATTAGTAGAAAAAAGAGAGCATTCTCATTGTATTTTCATATCATCTCCCATCCTCTAGACAATACAACTATTTATAGTTAGGTACATCAACATCAATATTTGGAAGTTTCAAAACTCAAAGGTCATGAGTTTCAAACCTTAAAAAATATGAGAGTTACAAAGCTCAAAGATCATTACAATAAAAAAGAGTAAGAATGTATCTAGACATAGTACGAATGTATCTAAATATCCACACATAA
Source organism: Panax quinquefolius (assembly GCA_020205615.1). NCBI lineage: Eukaryota > Viridiplantae > Streptophyta > Magnoliopsida > Apiales > Araliaceae > Panax > Panax quinquefolius. The sequence continues at coordinate 154,718,768 of CM035155.1, read as the reverse complement.
TGTATAATTTTATAACAGATATGCATTTTAGGTAATTTTGGCTCTTTATTAAGTGTTTGTGGTTACCGATACTTTAATGGTTCGTTTGGCAATTATTTTTACTTTCACATTTATTTTTTTCATTTTATTTTCATATATTTATTTATTTTTACTTATTTTCATCCATAAAAAAGCAAATAAGATGATTATATATAAATGTTAATCTCATTGTATTTTATACAAAGAAGTAAAAAGTTTTGTAAATAAGATTTGACGCGGGAATCTAATTAAAGTTGGAATGACAGATTGTGTTGTCAAAAATAAAAATAAAAATAAAAAATAACTTCTATATTTTCACTTTTCTTGTTGCCAAAGTGAATTTTATTTTCACAATTCTAAAGCATAAATAATTACCGAACATCGTTTGTAACTTTCAAAAATTAAATTAACTCATTTACAATTTAAGTTTTTAAATTTTATAAATTTATTTACAATTTTAAAAATGCTAATTTTAGAAATAAAATTATGGAAAATTTTATATTGTAAAGGTGGACTTTACCCAATTCCCACTTCTACAGTCCATGACTCCATTATCTATCGTGTTTACCCCGCGATCAGCTTTGTTGTGAACTTGTGATTGTAGTGGGAGTGGACGGCGAGTGTTTAGCTGAATGGAGGAGGGTAGCAAGAAAAAGGGCTACGCCTGGGCGGTTTTAGCCGGATTTACCGCCGCTCTTGCTGCCATTTCCGCTAAGCTCTTCTCAGTTCAGGTATTCTTTGTGATTGATTACAACCGTCTTTTATTTCTTCGGTATTTACACATATTCCTAATGCATGATTTGATTTAAAACAAAAAAGATGATAATAGAGTAATTATAAGACTGGTTATTTGGAGGACAAATAAAGTTGGACGGAGGGAGTATTTAATTATTGATATGCGATTTAATTTATGTTTTTGCTATGCAATACAATCTGAAATATATATCGTAATAACATGTGCAGTCAACATGAAGAATTGTGAATCCAAATAGTGACTTAGTAAGCAGCATCTTCAGCATGAGTTCATACAGCCTTATCAAATCAAAACTTTTATTATAAATAGTAGCTAACCAATACATGTTCCTTTTTGATAAAGTCAATAAAGAATTGAATTCGTGCTCAAATTCTCAGTTATAGTTTCTTAGGGGAAATGAATTATGAACTGCAATTTTTTTGTTTGGTGTTGAGATCTAAGGTTCAATTAGTTCTCATTCATCCAGATTAAGATATCCTCCTTCCTCCCCTTCCCCCCTTCCCCTCTATATCTCCTATCTCAGGTTGGCCACCTGACAGTGATCATGTATCTGTTGTGGGAGTAACTGGGTAGGAAAATTTCAGTTTTCTACAAGTCCATTTAAGTTCATATTTGGTTAGCAGTATTTATTCCGTTCAAGGCTAACAATGCACTTGAGATTTTTTTTTTCATTCAACTTATTTAACTCACAATCTCACTCCAAATCTCCAAATGCATTCCTCCAACGCCCCAAAAGCACTTTGCTTACAAAACTTTTAGTGTAGTAGGAATGGGTCCGGTGTGTGGCAAATGGAATGGTTCATCAAGAAATTTTTCGCCTCAACTTGCTAATTATAATTAGGAAGATGGTTACATTCTAAATAGGGCGCAACACTTGGGAAAAAAAAAAGCTTTGCGATGACTTTGTTTAGGCAAAGATGTACTTACTCTAGTAAATAAACTATAGCCATTTTAAGTATCAAACTTATAGTTGCAACCTTTTCCTCTACTTCTTTTTGGGAACATAGCATTGGATCTTGTTAGTTGATTCTATGTAGCAACTCATTAGGTGGCTGTAGATTACAAACTTAAAACTTGCTGCTTCTGATGCCTACTTTTGACTTTTTACTGTAAATTAAATGGTGCAACTGTACTTATTTATTATGTACTTGTGTCCCATAACTGATCAGTCAATCTTATTTGGAATCAATATTCTGCTTCAAATATGTTAAATCAATGTAAAAAATATTCTTTGTAGCATCATAGACAGGTGCTCGTAGATCATATATGATTTCTTTCTTTACTGAATTTATTTTTCATGCGTAGCTTTTTTGCTAAGTGAGACAGTTTGTTAGTGCACGTTGTCATGTTTCTACCCTTGGAATTGGCCTTATGTAATAATTTCACTCTTTTGGTGCTTTAGTAATTTTTACATGAAAAATAAATGGTATTTTGATGTACAATAACATGAATGTGTATAAATCTAGACCTTGCATTCATATATGTTTATGGAAGCTTCAAATTTATACTAATGAAAGAAGAGTTTTCTTTTAACAGCTCATTAAGTATGGCTTAGTCATATTTTTCAATGTATTAATGTGGGGATGCTACGTAAATAGTTTGAAAGCTCTCTCATCTCTACAAGCCACAGTGACAAACTTTGCTACCAACTTTTTATCTTCGGGTTTAGCTGGATTTTTTCTTTTTGAAGAAGCACTATCATATCAGGTAATCGAGAAATTCATTATCCATGTGTTGACCTTTATCATCAGTATCTAAACTTTTGTCATCTCTAGTCGCATGAAAATTTTCATATTCCCTTACACAATCAATGTTACTTATATAATACTTTAATGTTTTCTTATTATCCCCACACCTCCTTCAAAAATAAGATATCATATTCGAGAAAGTTCTATTGTGCTCATACAAAAGCATATTGGTTCTTCATTCTATATCAAAGTTTCTGACCCAGGTAATACAGAAATTTTTAGCCCTCTTTTTGGCTGTAAAATGTATCTTTGGTTTCAAATATGGTATTTTGTTGTTTTTTTACTTTTGCGAAAAACTCTAAAGAGTCTGAATGGATGGATTAGTTAAGTTATAAACTACATGAATGCATAGTACTGTAAGTAGGCTAGTAAAAAGTACCTAAGGAACAGAACAAGTGAATATAAACATACAGATTTAATAAGATTTTTTTTTAAAAAAATCATGGTGGTCCCGCGGCCACTACCTGTAGGCTGTGCAGTGGGTAAACCATTGGGTGCATGCCAAAAATCACGCACATTGGACAATCCCATAAACTATGTATGACTGCCCCAAGAAGATCATTGTCAATGTGGAGTATTGAACCCATGACTTTTGCCATTTATTAATATTCTCTATCCCTAGGCCCTAAACCACTAAGTTAACTCCTTTCGTGCTTGTTATGTGAATATTTGCCTACGAGGAACTGATTGGTTACTAGCGTAGGGCAATTTGTTACTTATCAATAGTTAGATTTATCCCTTTTATCACTAACCAATTATTTTGTTGGATGTCTTTAGATTTTGTCACTCTACATTTCATTTTGAAGAATTTTTTGTAGAGGCTATATACTATGTGTAGTTTTTATTTCTGTTGGATTCTACTTAACACTAGAAGTAGAACATGAACTGTTGGCTGTTGTAAAAACAACTGGATTTTTTATATCTTTATTCTTTTGTTTGAATGTTATTCGGTGGGCAAACAGGTTTTCAGAAAATATTATAGAAGACAATGGATAATTAGGCAATTCTGACTGCTAAGAACTTTGCAGTTATGATGTCCTTCATAAACTCTAGGCAACATAGAAATAATCTGAACAGAGTGCTAAACTCTCTTGAAGTAGTTTGTTATACATTGTCTATATGCTGTTCCATCTCACATACTAGGAGAGTCATGCCAAAACTATAGGGAGACTAAATGATGAACCCTTCAGATATGCTACTTATGCTCATTAAGCAAAAGCAGCCAACAATCATGCATTTTCACTTATGCGAGAATAACTTTATGATGCCAACTAGATTGAAGTTTTTACGTAAGAAAAAAGAGTTATGTTCAGACTTCCTTGCCATAGTTGGCAACTACCATTCTATAGGCCTTTTTTTTTACCTGACAGGTACTATTCTATAGGCTTTTTGGAAGCTCTTAGTACTAATCATCTTAAAATTTATGGAAATCCAGGACTAGGATTACTTGTTTCACTCTTCATGTGAAGTTGAGCCATCCATCAATCCTGTTTTAATAAGTCAAGACTTGAATGGACTAAACTGGACGATTGTTATCTGAACACAAGGTTGCTTTTGCAGTGGTTTGCAGGTGCCTTGCTCATTGTTGTTGGTTTACTAGTACTGAGTAAGTCGAGTAGAGAAGAGAAGACGAGCACGGATTAGATGTTTTGTTTTCTTAACAACGTTGATGATGCGCCTCTGAATGGTTCTCTATATCGAGTAAGGAAGATCTAAGGTGGAATCAAACCAAATGCAGTGATACTGTTTTGATGAATTTTATGTTGTGTTTGGTTGGCGGGAATGGAATAGGATGGATGAGGTACTTTGAGCTATGCCTGCCTGTATAGAGAGTATTGTTATTATTATTATTAAAAGAACGGAAACAACAATTATTATTAATATTATTTTTTAAACAAATGTGTCCTTATCAGTAAAAATAGGGTGAGAAACTAAAACAAGAACTGAGAAGGGTATGTTTGTCAAAAAAAATAAAATAATTTTATCCGCATACCCTTTTTCCTTGTTAATAGCTCCTCATTTCATTAGAAGGGTCAAAATATATTATTAATAGTTGTAAATTTTATACGTACTACTTTACTTTTTTTTTTTTTTTGAAATGAAAGAAATAAACTTAAATAAACTTTTAAGGGATTTACTCGTAAGGTGAAAAGTTAAAGTAACAATTATTTTTCACATCATAACTTCACACTGTTTTTTTTCCTTATAAAATATACGGGAAAAAAGAAAATTAAAAGGACGAATAATTCAAATTTTCTGTTCGATTCTCTTGTTACTAAGGTCTTAAAAAAACATTTACTTCTTATCGAAGTTTTTTCGTTAAAAATAAACGAAAAATTAATTAAAATAAGCAAATATTTTAGTCTTTGTTATATCCTTTAAATACAAAACACAACTACAAAAAAAATTTATCTAAGGACAAAATATTAAATTTAATATTTCTTTTCTTTTCTTCAAAAAGTAATAATACTAAAAATTAATTATTTTATTACTACCCCATCTAGTTTTATTTGTTATAATTGATTTTTATAGTCAAATCGACAATATTTGGAATCATTTTTATTGTTAAATTTATTATATATAGACACAAAATTATATGGAATATACTATCAAAGTCAAACTTATTCGATTTAAAAAGATTTAATATATTTGTTCAATTATTAATTTTAAAAAGTCAATAAAGACGATTAAAGTCTGATTAAGGGAGTAGTATTAATTTTTGAAAATTACACATGTATTATTGATATTTCTATGAAATACTTTCTAACATAAAAAAAAATGAGTCTCACTTGTATATGAAAAGAGACTATATAAAAATATTAAAAATTCATGCGGAATAGTGTTCCCCTTAATTTTTTATCATAATTTAAATTTTGGTTTGTTTTCTTTTTGGTCCAAAACTTTACACTTAAACTACGAGAGCAGATCTTCTATCCTTATGTTCCTCTACTTAAATTTTGATACATAGTCTCTTACTTAACATTAATTAATTTTAAAATTAAATAAAAAGACATGTATCAAAATTTAAGTAATAAGACAAAAGAGAAACAAATTTTTTGGAGACAGAGGATCAGCTCTAAAACTACAGTCAAAGGCATAAATTTATATTTAGCAAAAAAAAAGGCATAAATTTACAGTGTAAAACTACAGTGTTGACCTCCCCACTGAAACCTTGGTCTGCTCATTGTCTTTTCAATTTCACCATTAACGACCCAAAAGAAAGAAATTTACCTTCACTATTATTTCGAGTATCAAGAAGAACCATGTCACTAGGGGCTGAAAAAGAGGAATTCATAGCCATCCCATCACCTCTCTGTCACTCTAGAATCTCCCCAGTCCCCACTACTGTAGTTAAATTTGCCAAGAAACAAAAGAGTGAGCTAAGCAGTAGAAGTGTACCTTGCATACTTAAAAAGTGGCTATTCCCTTCATTCATTTCACCAAAATTTCTCTCTCTAAAAGAATTTTCTTCTCATCGAATTATTAGGGTTTTGGCTCTCTCTCCTCAATTATCTCCCTGTAAGTTCTTGCTTTCTTTTTTACACAATTTTCAGTTCTTTCTTTTATCATTTACAAATTCCCTAATTTTATGTCGAGCGATTTTATGAGCTGAGTTTTCATTACCTGTAGCTGTATTTGTGGTTTGTTTACTGTGCTTAATATGGGTTTTGGTTGATGGGATTTTTCTTCTGAACCTTGCTTTACTGATTTGGGGCTTTTTTCAGCTGTTTCTCAATTTGCCCGACTGTTGGTGGGTAAAATTAGAATTTATATTTGGGTGAGTGAGTTGTTATAAAGTTTTCTCATGTCTTGTGATTTATTCTTTTTCTGTAATTAAAGCCTTGAAGAATTGGAATATTGTCTAGTTGCTGTAGTTAGTTCGGAACGTGAGTAGTGGATATACACTGAGTGTTCATTATGCTGGCCACACTCCAGAGGCCTTTTGTTCCCTTGATATAAGTTATGATATATGGTATTGTCAATTTGCACAAAAATGAAATCTCTGAATTTTCTGTGTTTATGCTAAAATAAAGTTGTCTCAGCTGGAAATTAGCACCGATCATATAATATTTTTTTTCCTTGGCAAAAATAGACAAAGATATTTTGAGATGATTACAGATATGCATTTATCCACATAACTGCACTTGTTTGAGGAAAGAAAATATAGCAATAGATGTTATTAGCTGATGTTTAAAAAGTTAGACTAGCTGATATTGAAAGAAGAGAAATTTACTTATGAATGATAATGTTCGTTAAGAATTTATAAAATTGGTTTGTTTTGGTTTTTCACCAGTGGATAAATTGATGTCCATCAAAGTCTATGTGAAATTGTTATGATGTGAAACCATATGTGGACAGTTGAAAGGCTTACCACATTTATCCAATCCTTTTTATTTTATTGTTATGTTTATTTTTTACATTTTTCAGACCGGTATGATGTATGAGTCATTTTTTGGATGTCTACATCTATAATAGTACTTGACTGAATGTGGTGTTTCATTCCTTTTAGTTTTGGATGCTCTAGTAGAGTTGCTTTGCCATAAAACTTCTATGCTGTATATCTGGCACAAATATTGGCTTCTGTGTTCTTAGGCCATGCACACGGCTTTTTAAATTGCTCATCTTGGAGAACTGTACTTAACTTGCAAAATGTGGCTTGAAGGGAATTAGGGGAATACTCTATGGTAAATGATAGGACTTAAGTTGGCCATCTTTATCCTTTCGAATTTACCCTGTTTTCATCATGCAGAATTGTTGAATCAAAAGACGGATGAATTCATCAACATGTCATTATATTGAATCAAGTCATAAACTATATGGATATTAAAGGCATAAAGTAAGAGCCAAAATTGTGTAGGACAAACATTATATAACCGGACCAAATAAGTAATTCTAAATGTATTTTCAAACTCAAAAGGTTTGAAATGAGAGAATGGAGAATAAAACAAAATTGATTTCAATATCGACTTGACCCAAAAGGCTTTAATCCCGTTGGTACAAAAACATTCCTCCTTGTCCATTGTTGATTTAAATCTGTATAGTATATACTTGGTTGAACCCAAGACATTTATTTGTTTTGTCTGCCGCTATTTACTTGGCCTTGTTCTTTGTTCCTTTGGCACCACAATTTAAATTAAGGTCCTCTTACAGAGTTAAAGTTCATTATTTTGTCAATTTTGTATGTTTTATATGAGTTCTCTTCTTTATGTCTCAGCACATGCCACCTATAGCTTCCCTCAAATGCATTTGTTTATTGATTTATCTTTTCTTATAATCATTCCTTTCCGTCTTAAATTCCTACTATAGTTGACAACAACTTTTAGAAAAGCAAGATTATTGAAGAATACATATTGGGCCTCTTCATTTCAGCATTATATTCTTTTTCTTTGTTTATGCTTATTGCTGTGATTCTCGAATAAAAGAAAAAAAACGGAGGCCAAAGGTCATCTTTTTTTAAAAAAAGGCAGGCCAAAGGATTTTTTTTGGGATGTTTAAGTATGTCTTATTGGAGTTCATAAAGTTTAGCCTCTTCTACACTAAAAAATGGAAATAATATCAAGAGTACCCCTCAATAATGGTAGTGCCATTTTCGTCATATATTTTAGCAATAAAACTATTTATAGGAATTATTTTCAGTATTATTTCAGCAGTTATTTTCAGCTAAAACAAACAAACCTTCCTGATTATTTCAGCAATCAATTATGAGTTCATCAAAATCACATTTTGAACAACTAATTTTAGCTGAAACGAAGAGAGGCCCATTGGATAGTGGAACTATACAGGCTCCTTAGTAGTAGATCTACTATGGAAAAGTATGTTGTGATTACCTAGAAGATCTGGTAGTGCCTGGAAAGTTATTGTATGGAGTAGAATATGTGATTACATTGTTATTTAATATGAAATTTGCTTAGAGCCTTAGACCAAAAAAGAGTTTATAGTTTTGAAGGAACATCAATATCCGGTCATTATTACTTTTTTTTCTTTTTTCTTTTTTTTTTTTCTCTGCTTGTGCTATTTTAGAATGTGCAGCATTAGCATATGACCCTTTGCTGTATGATTCTCATAGATTCCATCTGTATATATTATGTACGTAAGTCCTAGGCGCTTTTTAATTGTGGATGTCTCACGTTACGTTGTTAATTCCATTCCTTTTAAAAATACTCCATCCGTCCGATTTTAGTTAATTATTTGTTTTAGGTATGTTTGGCACAAATTTTATGACATAATCCAAAGTTTTGATTGTAATTGTAATTTCTTTATATATTTTTCTTATATATATATATATATATATATTATATTAACTATATTAAAATTATTATTTTTCCAGTACCTCTTGAAATCTGTGCTTCACACTAGAAAATAGAGAGCAACTTATCTGATTTGAAATCGGAATATTTTCGTCCTTTTCTAGTATTGATAGTGTAATTCTCGTTTTGGTTTTATAGTAGTTGGGCTTGGGCATAGTATTTGTCAGCATCCACGTAACCTGCGTATAATCTGACATGATGTAATGTAACCTCATGGAGAACAATTTATGAATTTTATGGATAACTGGTTGTAAAATTTTTTTGTGGGTAGTAGTAACAAACTTTTGTTAGAATGAGATTTGAGATCAACTTTGATTTGTTTTTTTATCCTATATCAAGCAATTAGTTAATAATTACTCGTGTAGTGTATATATAGGTACTGATTCATAGCCAACATTTTAAATTTAAGTGTATCCTTTCAACAAATCGTGGTCGTCCAATCGCAGATCTAACGGTAAAAATTATCATTTATCCGCACTTTAGTTTGGATGTGTCTGCACTACTAAAGTGTGGACTCAAAACTGACTAAAATGCCCTCTTTTCTAAAAATTTCACCGTCCGCACAACTAAAGTGTGGACCAATGGATTTTTTATTTTTTCCGTAAGTACTCTGCACTGTAAAGGGTGCGATAAATTGGGGTGTGAACGGATATAGGCTTACCGAAGGAACGTAGAAGGGGACGACAAGAGGGTGAAGGCCACATGGAGCGGCGTGGTCTGGTCGTGGATCCCAATGTTATGAAAGGCGCTGGGCGGGAGGCGAGAGGTCGGGGGGCTTAGCGCCTAGGGGGCTTAGGTGGGATTTTTGATTATAAGCCAATTTTAATATTTTATCTTACAATATCCAAACAAAACAATAATATAAAGCAAAACAATCTATAATAAAGACAATTGCTTAAAGTTCAAACACATATCTTTAATGTATTAGTTTTATTCATAAATAAGATTGCTATTAAATAATAAAATTTAAAATTTCAAGAATTCAATCCAATATTAAAATTTAAGAAACTAAACATAAATTTAAGAATTATATTGAATTAAACTAAATATTACAAATTTATCATCATTTATATAATTTGAAGTTGGTACAAGTTCAAAAAATTACAACTATAATAAAATTATCCATTTTGACTTGATCTTGTTCACATCTTTGATATGCTACTACCTACATTATGAATATAGTAAATCATTAAAAAAATAAATATATCAAGATCTGGTTTGGGTAGTTATTAAAATTTTAAAAAAAACTCTTCGCTTAGGCCGCTGCCTTGCCCGTCTAGGCCCCGCCTTTTCCGCCTAGGCCTCGCCTAGTCCGCCTAATTTTCTGGAGGAATTTTTTGGCCTAGGCGAGGTGCCAAGGAGGCCTAGCGCCTAAGCGGCCGCCTTTTAGAACTGGTGGATCCTCCTGCCCGCCTCAGAAATCGAGTGGTCCAGTACAGTCACTGCCTCTGTCGTAAGGTTTTGTTGGATCGTACTCGGTCCAACTCTCATCTTTGGATATATTAATATCCAAACTCAAAATTAAAACCCTAGAATTGGAAATAGAAACTGAATTCCGCCTCTTGAATTTTCTAAATTATGCTCTCTATATATATGACTAATAAAGCTAAATAACAATCCTCTGATCCTTGCAAGAATCTTTAAAGTTTGTTTTTAGAGTGGGAAGGCAAGAGGGAAAAAAGGACAATATTCGTATGTTATTGGAAAAATCAAAGAAATTTCACTCTGATTCACTCCATCGAATAATGTAAAATTGATAGAAAACCCACTTTACAATACACAGAGAGGGAGGAAATCCAAAATAAAATTGTAGCGCATATATATATATATATATATATATATATATATATATATATATATATATATATATGTATATAGCTCTACTTGGTTCCTATAGACTTTATCTATGATGTTTCTCACGCAAAAGCTTTATAAAAATTCAATGCCAAAAGAAAACATCAAACTCCCTCCTTCACATAATTAAAGCTTATTTTAGTTGGGCAGTGTCTGTTTCATTTTGGTCGCAGTAGCCTCTTACGCAAAAAAAAAAAAAATCTTCGTCCGTAGAATTAAATTGCGGAAGCTAATATTACAAAAATGTCACTGCTTTTTAATATTATAATAATATATTGAATATTATTAAAGTCATCATCTCCACTACTAAAGTGAATTCTTGAGGGCAAAATGGTCAATTTTGAATCCACACTAGTTGTGTAGGCTCCCCCAAACTAAAGTGTGGAATCAGTGTTTTAAAACCCGGACAAGAACGACGGTCGGTCCGGTAAAAATCAGAACCTGTCCGCCTTTCAGTCCGATTTGGACCAATGATCCGGTTTTGGTCAAAACCCGGGTTGGTCCGTTGACCACTGGTCCAACCAGTAAACTCAGTTAATTGACTCCGTTGACCCTTTTTTTATACCATTTTTTTTAATATTAAAATTAATCACTATTATTAATATTTTAACTCATCTTTATTATGTTTTAGTTCATAAAAAATGAGATATTTTAAAATTTTATTAATTACTAATTATATATATTTTTATATATTAATGATGTCATTAGGTCAATAACGGTTCGACCACTGGTTGGACCAGTGATCCATTCACCCGGTACTTTTTTCGGTTCGATGAACGGTCTAGTTTTAAGAACCTTGGCGGATGAATGATAATTTATCCGTTAGATCTGCGATTGAACGACCACGATCTCTTTGTAAGAATAACTTTCAGTTTACAACGTTAGCTATGGTTCGGTCCCCATGTATATATATATATATATATATATATATATATGTATATGTATATGTGAATACATGTGTATATAGTAGCTACCTCCATATGAATGTGTGATGCATGCTCACATTGTGCAGTTGTGTTTGTGTTTCATTCCTAATGGTTGAAGCAAGTATTAGACTATTATTTGCCTATCCTCTAGTTCATATGCAGTGCCATCTATGTATAATTAGCCCCACCCAGTTATTTTGTTATCATTTACTTAAATGCCGTCTTAATACCTGTTTATCCATGTAAGATATCTAGGTGTTTCATCAATTCACTAGATATTGAAATATTTATACTTTCTAGTCACTTCTTTATTATTTAGTGATTCCTGTCACTTTTGGTTCCTTAGACTTAGTGAGGGTTAAAAGAATTTTATTCCTCTGGTAGATTATGAGAATGTTGGTTTATTAGTGATTTGTACTCTTTTAGTCATAACCAATCTATTCCAAACGCTTTGAGAATCATTTACCAAGTGAATCTCAAATTTGTGTTGTTGCAACTTTTAAGTATTCTTGAGTTGTCGCGCCTTATTTTTATATTAAACAACGGAAATCATTATGAGATAAATTGAGATAGGCATGATATGTTGTTTAAATATAAAAATACACTATCCAAGATGACTGGTGAAATAGGTACAATATGTTCTTTACATGGACTCGGATGGAGTGTTTGGTCAGACACGGATACTTTGAAGAGTCCGACCTGGGTGCTCCTCAATTTTACCAGTTTTTGACAATGTAATGTCCATCACCCATTCCCTTGTCCTCGTGTCAAGTGTCAGACACGAGTATTTTAGGACAAGTGAAATGTCTCTGTTGCATAGAATACTAATCTTTGAGTGGAAATGGTAGATTTGAAACCTTCAAGTGTTTGTGCTGTACACCATATGAAATTTGTTGTGTTTTGTATGCATAAAAGTTGCTTAATATAAAACATTCTTGTGATATCTTTGTGCTGCCAGTTGGGAAGAGTAGCCTCTTCTTATTCCCGAAAAGATGTTCTTTTGAATTAGTTTTATACACGACTGTTTTGGTCTCTTCAGTTAACTTATATGTATGTTATTTTGTTTCTTTTTCTGGAGCCTTGCATTACCCTATATTATTCAGTAACTCCCCACATGGGTGATCTGATTTCTTAATATAGATTGCTTTGATTTGTATTATCTTCCTCGTAGGTTTATCTGTAATACTCTATGACGCATTGCTGCAGTCAAATACAGTGGGATTTCATCTAAAATGTCCTAATTTGAAATAATATGCATACTTGCTAGGTTCTACATGCATTAGAATTCGTGATTGGTGATTCTTGTTTCCTCTTTGTTGATCCTCTCTTTCCAGTCCTTGGAAAATTGCACCAGGATCTATGCTTAATCACCAAGCTTTACCAAGGTGAATGGAGATGACTTGCTTGCAACTGGTGATCTGTTATGGTGACTGCAAATTGATATCTTTGTTATCCTGTTGCAAGGGTCTAGGTATCGCTTGAATGTATAATCCCTTGCAATTTGCAGAGTAATGTATTTGAGATACTAGCGCCCTTCTATTCGTGTAAGTTCCATAAAAAGTGCATGTCAGTGGTGTTTGGTCGTAAGTGTTTTTTTTTTCCTCATTTGTGCTGTTGTTGTTATTCACCTTAAATCATACCTCGGCAACTCTGTTTGGGTTTTCCAGAGTTTTGCCTGGTTAATCTATAATTTGAAACCTTGACTGAGGGGGAGGATGGGGTTATGTGCTTGTGTGGTGGTGGTTACAGAAATTTTGTAAAGAAGTTTGTATATTTTTTTTTACATGATTTTTCAAGCAAAACATGCTGCCAAGTTGAATAAATTCTTTGTAATTGGCTTTGGTTGTGGCTTATGCATTAGATTTTTGTTGATTTATTTATATATTTTCTGGACAGAAGAGGTTCTTCAAATAGTTGGACTTCTACTTCTGAATAGAATCTGATGTGGCAATGTTAGAGGTGCAATTTTCTTAAAGTTTTATGTTCTGCTAGGTGAAGAAAATATTTAAACATTTTATTGTACTCTAACGGCACACACTATAAATAAACCTCTGAGCAACTCTTTTTTCTTTTTTCCTTTCTTTGAAGATTTAATTACAGGGCTTTGAGTATGGGTGTTGTGGCTATTTTCTGCTCATTTAACTATATATAAACTTAAAGTGAAGTTTTGAAAGTTAAAAGTACAGATGGATGACAGTGGCCATCGTGAAAATGGAAGGCATAAACCACCCCAGGGGCAGGTATCTAAAGTAACTTCTGCAAATAAAAGAGTTGTAATTCATATATTCTCATTAGAAAAAGTTTTTAATCTCATACTACTATAGTGTAGAATGGAGAATTTTGGGTAATGATTTCTCCTCATAAACTTCAATTCTAATTGATAGCTGCTCAATTACTTTTATTTCAGTGGTTTATGCAGCATCAGCCATCGATGAAGCAGATAATGGCTATTATGGCTGAAAGAGATCAAGCTATTCAAGAGAGAAACATGGCCATTTCAGAAAAGAAGACGGCCTTGGCAGAAAGAGACATGGCACTCCTACAGCGAGATTCAGCGGTTTCAGACCGTAATAATGCCATTATGGAACGAGATTCTGCAATTGCTACTCTTCAGTACCGGGAGAACTCCTCCATGAGCAATGGTAATATGTCGACATGCCCACCGGGGTGCCAAATCTCACGTGGAGTGAAGCACATGCACCATCCGCAACAGCACATGCATAATCAGTCCCACTTGGGTGAAGCTCCATACAGTGCAAGGGACATGCACACAAGTGAAGCCATCCCAATGTCACCAATTGCTCCTGAGCCTGCAAAGTCCAGGCGGACTAAACGAACTAAAGAGGCAAAGGCAACTACGCCTAATAAGAAGACCTCAAGATCATCAAAGAAGGTTAAAAAAGAAAATGAGGACCTGAACAGAACTATGTTTGGCAAATCACAGGAATGGAAGGGTGGGCAGGAAATGAGTAGCGGGGTTGATGACCTTAACAGGCAACAGGCAGTGTCAAAGCCAGACTGGAAGGATCAGGACCTGGGGCTGAATCAGGTTGCATTTGATGAATCTACGATGCCGGTACCGGTTTGCTCATGCACTGGAGTACTGAGGCCGTGCTACAAATGGGGAAATGGAGGTTGGCAATCATCTTGCTGCACTACCACCATGTCAATGTATCCATTGCCATCAGTGCCGAACAAGCGTCATGCTCGAGTTGGTGGTAGGAAGATGAGTGGAAGTGCATTCAACAAGTTGCTTAGCCGACTTGCTGCAGAAGGTCTTGATCTGTCAAATCCAGTTGATCTCAGGGACCACTGGGCAAAGCATGGGACAAATCGCTACATCACCATCAAGTAAATGTCTAGAATCTTGAAAAGGATGGAGAAAAAAACATAACATCGTTGAGTGTAGGTATGTCTCCTCAGGTCTGTCTTCCTTTGGTAGAATTCGGTTTTCTTGTAATCCTTTCTTTTAAGCCCACCGGCTAACAAGAATCCTGCCCTTAAGTAAGTAGAAAATAAGGTGAAGTGAAAAATAAGTTAAAATTACCAAGTATGCTTTAGTTTTTGAAGATCATAAATGATGTTTGAAGAAGAGATGAAGAGCTAGAGAAGTGCATCTATTGGCGCATCAGTTAACCGTCTGTATCCATATTATGTCTATCTTATGTATCCAAATTATGAGAACTGTAAAACAGGGATGCGTCTCCCATCCCATGGTCTTGTTGTATTTGTTAACAGTAGTCGTAAATTTATCAATACTTGTGTTTGTGGCTACCCTTTCTTCTAGCATTATCTTTGGTGATGATTGATTGGCCTTTTGAAGGTTGTACAAGTTGTTTAGGCTGTTAGACTAGTTAGTTTTATGTTGTAGTTTTGTTTTTACTTACTGGGTTGTTTAGTCCGGGGACAAGTTCGTTTTGATAATTTTTTTTTATATTTGCTTTTGTTTTTACCTTTTATGAATTGATATTTTGACATAAAAAATATATTACAATTTTATAATGTAATCTTTTCATCTACTGTAATATATTACAATTTTATTATATTTCGGTCGATTAAATTTTTTTTGTCAAAAAATGCTAGATATCTCAAAATTTTAATAATACCGTAGACATGGATTACAATATATATTTAAATATATGAGGTTATGTTAAAAATATGTGTGTATATGCGGGCAAATTGAACCTTGAAATACTTCTAGTTTTTGCCCCTTGAAATACTTCTAGTTTCCTCGATGAGGACGCTGGTGGAACTCAATCTCCGTCGTCGGATAATGACTCTGATTCAGAACGCGGTTATTCTGATTATTCAACGGACGGGACTGAAGACCTCCTAAATTCAACGCTACTGAATGACAGCGCAGATGCATTTAGGAATGTACTTCTATTTCAGGTTTCAAAAGCTATGGAAGTTTTTTCCTTTGTTAAATTGAACAAATCGCTCCTCCGACGACACGTGATGGCATTTTTACGTAGCTCCGGTCACAATGCCGCGATTTGCAAAACAAAATGGGAGAGTCTCGACAGACTCACGACCGGAAGCTACGAGTTCATCGACATTATCCGATCAAATTCCAGCAATTGGTACAATACTTGTTATTTCATCGACCTCGAATTCGCCGGTGAATTTGAGATTGCGAGACAAATATATTAAAATAAACAAGTGATAAATATATTAATTGACTTCTCATTAATTAAGAATAATAGTCTCTTTGATGATATAAAGGTGTGCAACAATTAATTTAGAGTGTGCATATATAACTATCCTACTTTATAATATAATTAATCATTTGAAACACATTTTAAAATAAAATTTTGACATTCCTATCATTAACCTTCTAAATTTAATATACAAATAAAGTTCTCATACTCTTTCTTCAAATACATTTTTATGGCAAAGTTTTAATATATAAATTCTAAAAATCTTTACATTCAAACACACAGACTAATATTTAATTTCAAACTTCTCACAATTGGTAACTTAAAATGAATCCATTGGAGATAAATTCTATGTTATCTAAGTTATACCTGATTTTATAAAATCATCAAATCATATAAAATTTAGTTTTAGAACATCACGACTAACTAATGTTATCGAACTTTAAAAAAATCAAATAAAAATAAAAAATAAAAAGACTAGACCAATCTATAATTATGAGAGATAAAGAGCAGACAAGATCAAAAATTTCTTTTTCTTTAATAAGTTGTCTTTTATAGGTAATAAAAATAGAATACAAATCAAATCATAGACTAGACCATTGATCTAGTTATAAGACAATTAGTTTGAAATGTTAGAAAATCATATAGCCCAATTAGTTTGAAATATTTTGGAAATTATATTGTAATATTCCTTTTTATTTTCTAAGATAGAAGATTGTGTCTCATTCAAAAACTTGCTAAAAAAATTTAGTAAAAAAAAACTTAACGAAATAAAAAAAAAGCACATATCTTTTATATAAATATATATTATATTTTAATTAGCAGTCTCATTAAAACTGTGACTTCCCAAATTTGAATCTACACCATTCAACTTAAGTCGTCAAAATACATATTATAAACACAAATTCTCTTATTTAAAATTTTATTACAACAAGAATATTTACACCCAAAACCAATAATAACCTACATACAAGTACAATCTATAACTAATTCGGAAATCAAAATATTTAAGATATAATTAAAATATGCCAATTGTAACATAATTCAATGGTCAACGATTATGCCATTTACAGTTTTTAATGACTTTTGAAGCTTCTCCTTTTTCACAATTAAAATAATAACTTATTGTAATTACTTTCAACTATTCCCTCCGTTTCTAAAATATTATCGTTGTAAAAAAAAGAAATTATTTCAAAATATTTATTGTTTATAACTTTCAAAGAGAATAAATTAATTCCTTTCCTATATTATTGTTACCTTCTCTCAATGTCCCAAAAAATTCTCTCCTATAAAATTTAAATAATACTTTCTTAATTCATATGAAAAAACCTTATACAGCAATCTTTTAAAGAAAGAGGTAGTATATTATTTTCTCGTTTCTGATTTTTATTTAATAGGATTTATTGTTCTGGAATTTTTTAACAATTAAAATTTTAATTAGTTGGTCTTTTAAATTCATAAAGAATTTTAGAAAAACGTAAAAAGATTACTATTAAATTAAAAACTAATATTTTCCAACCTTTTAACTAAATCAATATTAATATTTAATTAAAAATAAATTCCACGTACATAAATATCAAAAGATAATACAAAAATATTAATTTTAAAATTAATATTTTCACAACAATTTTAAATATTTTCACATGTAAAACTCATTTTTAACCAAAATATAAATTCCCTTAAATTATGGTTAATAATGAGCCCCAATTGCTGCGAAATATCAATTCCCATAAAATACTATAAAAAATCCTTGAAAATAAAGTACAATAGGGAAAAATAAACAATGGGAGCATGTGTCAGATCACAAATTGTCAGCAAAAAAGTTGCTCAGACAGGGATAACTGTGATATATATTTGATCTCATCATCCACAAAAGCCAAAACAAAAATTTCAAAAACTAATTTAATCACAAACATATAAAATGGCAATGTGGGTATTGCTCAATAAAAGCCTCAGACCGTCCTAGTTCAATGATTTTCGACATATGAAAACTTGTATTTCAGTTGAATATTAAACTATCATCATTGGCTGGCTCATAAAACTCATGACAATTAGACAAAAATATAATAAATGCAAACTTTACATAATTAAATACAAACATTTTTGAAATAAAATTACACCATTAAAAATGTAATTCATACATCTCATCCTCCACAGAATGCAAGAAAAATAGCTAAATTGGGGTGGGGTGGGGAAATAAGGAAACAAAAATAAAAAGAAAGAGAAGAGAAACTAAAGATAATTGTGAGGCATCAGATCTTCCTATTCTGAGTGAGAATCATGATACCCAAATCTTTGTTTGGATACTCAACTCTATCAAACACATCATTTGGCCTCTTTTGATGTGTTTATATATATATATATATATATATATATATATATATATATATAAACAAGAAATACACATCTGAGTAAATTCCTTCATTTTCATTCAGAATTTTCCAGAGAAAAAACAGCAACGAAATGAGAAAAACCAATAAGAAAAAAATAGGTAATAGAAACGGCTAGGCTATTCATGAACGAGGGTTTTGTTCATTTAGCCGAGAAATGTATCAGTTATATAGGGGTTTCCGCTAGGGTTTTGCGATTACAAACCATTAAATCTAATCGACGCCGACGGTCACGATTTTGTGCTGAATCCATTGATAAAATAAAGATTTCCTTTTTATTTGGTGCTAAGCCCAAAACATATCTTTCCTTTAATAGTAAGTAAGTAAAAGTAATCTAAAGGTGTGAAAAAACAACAAAGGAAAAATTACATATTATATTACATTTTTAAAAGTAATTACAAAAATTATACATTCATAAAATAATTACAAAAATATGACACTTTATCATATATATTTTTAATATTAGTGCAATTAGGATTCCTTAATTTAAGAGATTAATATGCAATTAGGATTCCTTAATTTAGGGGATTAGTATTGGTGATCTCCCATATCTCTTCCCGTTAATTATTATTTTCTTATTCAAACAGCAGACCCATTTTCGATCTTTGTTCATGTTTCTCTCTTTTTTCTGCATCCTCTTTTTTGCTACTATAAACGAAAGTAACGACGGTTTCCTACTATAATTTCTATTCTTGCATCCTGTGGAGATGAAACCTTTCTAACCATTGGCAGGTCCATACATGGTTATGCAATAAAATACGATATAGAAAAAGACCCATCATTTAACACTGCATTCACGGAGATGTACATAAACTGCGGTGATGAAGTAACAACTTCAAAATTATTTGAGAGATGTCATGATAAAGATCTGATCTCATGGAATTCTTTGATTTCCAATTTTATTAAAAGCAATGAAGCAAACAAGGCTCACATTTTCAACCAAGATGATCTCATAAATTGAGCCCAATTCAATCCACAATCATAAATGTTCTCTCATCTTGCACTAATTTAGCCAATCTTCCTCAAGGTCAATGCTTACATGTTTTATACAATAAGGACGCAGTCCTCGTTCGGGTTCGATTTATCTCTTGCCAATGCACTCATAACCATGTATGCCAGATGTGGTAACCAAGGTAACCAAACATTCATATCAAGGTAACCAAACCTTCATACCAAGGTTACCAATCCACCTCCACACCTGTAGTTTTTTCATAGTACAGTTGGTAACCAAACATTCATACCAAGGTAACCAAACCGTCATACCAAGGTAACCAATCCACCTCCACACCTTCAGATTTTTCATAGTGCATTTGGTAACCAAACCTTCACACCAAGGTAACCAAACCTTCATACGAAGGTAACCAAAGCTACTGTTGAACCAATTCACCTCTACACCTTCAGATTTTTCATAGTGCAGTTGCTAACCAAACTTTCACACCAAGGTAACCAAACTTTCATACCAAGGTAACCAAAGCTACTGTTGATCCAAAATTAGCAACTGATAGAAGAGATTGGCAACCAAACTTTCATACTAATGTAAACAAACCTTCATACCAAGGTTACCAAACCTTCATACCAAGGTTACCAATCCACCTCCACACCTACAATTTTTTCATAGTGCAGTTGGTAACCAAACATTCATACCAAGGTAACTAAACCTGTCGTGTCGAGGTAACCAATTCACCTCCACACCTTCATTTTCATAGTGCAGTTGGTAACCAAACATTCACACCAAGGTAACCAAACCTTCACACCAAGGTAACCAAAGCTATTGTTGAACTAGAGAAGAAGATAATGGAGCTAGAGGGTCTTCTGACTAATTCAAGGAAGAAGGTGGAAGAACTTCAGACATTTTCAGAATCTAACTATCGGAGATGGAAAAAGAAAAAACTTCGCTACAAGAGCTTCTTAGATTTTCAGTCTGGATCACTACAGGTTTGCATCAATTGTGATCATGCCTATGAGTTGTGAGTTTGTGTGAGTGAGTGTGTGTGTGTGTATATATATATATATATATATATATATATATATATATATATGTTTTACGGTTTATTTATTTTGACATGAAGTGATGAAACTACTCAGGAATTAAGGGTGGGTTCCAACTCAATAAAGCAAGAGGTGTTGAAGACCCAGAAATTGTATTTGTAAAAAATTAATCGCTTAGGTAGTGTCAACAGTCCAATCGTATTGTTTAGTATTTGTACTTTCAGAAATCTTATGTTTCTTTGCATTTTATCGTGATACAACTTGTGAAGAAGGAGATTCACGATGGAAGATAGGGTTACTGTGAGGGAGATGAAAATTTGAATTTGAATTATTATTTTGAATTTGAATTTATTTTTGTTGTTAAATCACATATATTTAAATTTGAATTATTAATTATGGCAGTTATATATTTCTCCTTGATTGTTTCCTTATTAATGTGAATTGCGTTATTTTTATAATTATTTTGTGGATGTTTTATTTTTGTAATTACTTTCTAATTGTTGTATATTAGTGTTAAGGACCCAAAAACAAAGCCCACAATATGATATTCATTTCCAATTCATAAATTGGGCCTTCAACAATTGGGCTTTTATTTGGCCCAGTACTTGAGCTTGAAAAATTTATAGATTATACAATTGTATATAGTCACAAAGTAATTTAAAGCATGTTTCTGAATTTACCCTTCATATTCTTCAGTTTTTTTGGTAGAAAGGGTTACAAAGGAGAACAAATATTTTCTAAAATGTTTAAACTTTTTGTTCGTACTTTTTGATATAAAAGAGAAAAATATAAGAGAAATATCAGTTTTTACTCGATTCATACTCGCTCGACTAAAAATTCAATTCAAGCTCGACTCGAAGTATAAATGATTTATTAGTAAATTCTAAAGTTCGATAAATTACTCGAACATCCTCAAATTGTAATTTTCTATTAATACTCGGATAATATTTGTTCGACAAGTTCAAACTGTTCGGGCTCGATTCGAAATTGTGCTCGACTCGAAATATAAATGATTTATTAGTAAATTTTAAAGTTCGATAAATTACTCGAACATTCTCAAATTGTAATTTTCTATTAATACTCGGATAATATTCGTTCGACAAGTTCAAACTATTCGGGCTCGATTCGAAATTATCCTCGACTCGATAGCTAAATGAATCTCAATCAAACCTTATTTTACAAGGGATAAATTTTGTAAATCAAATCTGAACAACTCAATACCTTTTACAAAGTCTGTCTTGTGTGTGCAAGACAAAACTAGTTATAATTACTTTTTACTAGTGAAACACCAATTTCAAATATAAAAGTGAAGAATCTTGAAAAAATAACACCCTTAATATCAAAAAAAATCAATCATATATCAAGTTGAAGGAGAAGTAGGTTATTTTTTTGATACGCAGTGACGACAATATCAATTTTCGTATAAAAATCATGAACATATCCATTTCACTTCATGATCCACGTCAATTTCATTCAAGTTCCAATTGAATTTAGCAGCAATGTGATGGAAAACAAGAAATAGCCTTCACTCATAATCCAACACGAATTTAAGATACAAGAACCACCCTCAAAAACATGCAGTCCTTTCTTCCAATCCCCTCCCAACTTGATTTAATAAGTCGGGAGGAACAACCAAGTCCCGGGGTTACACCAGTCAGTATCTTGAAACTCTAGCAAGTAAAGGGTATTCAGAAAAACGCGCTGCATATACAGCAGCAGCCAATAAGTATTGTACACTTCTTCGCATACTAAAAAGAGGTTAATATGTTAACCACCAAAATTGTGTAGCTCATGCCTTCCTAGGTCTTCCCCTCTTACCCGACTTTCCTTGGGCGCTCTGCGCGTTTTTCTTCTCCGCAGGAGGGCGACCTCGTCCACGCCCACTGCTCTTAGTGCCAGCACTCTGGCCTCGACCTCTACCAGAAGCCTTTCCACCCCTTTGCCTTTTACCTTTTGCTCGTCCATTCATCTCCTCTTCACTATCATCACTGTCATCATCACTGTCATCATCACTGTTATCATCACTATCATTATCATCTTCTGATTCGGATGAATCTTTTGACTTCCTTTTATTGGAGTTCTCTGGTGCTTTTGCACCACCCTTTTTGGATATTTTGTTAGCCACCTTAGAATTGTTTTCAGGTACTTCACTCACTACAACACAGAGAACTCAGAATTAATACCATATCACCTTTCAACTAGTTTTTGGCCACATTAAAACTGTCTGAAAAAAATCTGATACAATCACCAAACTATAAGACTGTCTGAAATACATGGCCCTAAAACGATTGACTTCTCAATCAAAAATAAGTGCCTAATATATTATAAATTAAAAATAAAAATAGCCCTGCCAACTTAGGTACTGCGCTTCACATTACTTTCACACAAAAAAATCTTCACTTTAAATATTATTTCCTACAGTACACTTCTCCATTATGGAAATCACAAGTTGTTTACAGCCATACCTTCACCTGAAGCTTTGCCATCATAGACATCAAGCTGTCATGAACATAAAAAACATTAGTCACCCTTCTACAAATATCTCTACGAGAAACGCAGAAAAATAGCAAAAACAAGTGCCAATAATAGGTCTCATTTAAAGTAAATCAACTTTAATTACTTGCAAATAGAAAAATGTCTCGTATTGGCCTACTTTTAGAAAATAATTCAGTTCTCCTAAGGTCTTGAATTCAATTTGTACTTCTGACAAATATTTTACACACCAAAGTTTAAATTTGCAATTTCAAGAAACTTGACCATTTATGACTGAAGGTGAAGGCCAGGCATGCAAATAAAACATCTGCATGGATTTCACACAAACCAATGATGTAATTTATGCATATAAGAAGATAACCGGTCACCCTAGTAACAATTGGTGCAGGGTGTGAAAAAATGAACAGACCTGGCACCAAGATATTAACCTCCAGCAAGCTCCCCCCTCTATTCCATGCCCCGAAATTGATTAAGGTAAATCTAAAAGAACAATTATATCTCATCACAGTGTATGGGAAGAAAGAAGACAGATGGCTGTTGCCCTCAGCAGGTAATACTGTATTCAAAGTTCTCAATAATGGACCAGTGGGGGCTCTAAACCTGATGGATGTCACAAGTTCACAAAACCTATATGGCAGACAACACTTGGATAAAACACCCATTGTTTACCTAAAAATAAGCAACCAATGTACATGTCGTCTCAATTTTTTACAAGCACTACCTAAAGCAATGAGATTTTCAATAACCAGGGCATCCAATTGGGAACTTAATTTCCAATATAAGTAAATCGAGGAAATCGATGTCTCTACTTAACATATGTATCTATTCAATTCAAAGCTAAAACTCTTCAAACCTTTAATTACACACGCCGTTATCTTTGTAGTATTTTACAAAGAGGACTTTTACGAAATCATCAAGAATCTATTGCTCGACATACTGGGAGAGTGAACTGTGAAGTCAATCCTTGTCAGATCAAACATAACAAGTTTAAAACTATATTAAATGCATTTGTTGTGATTCCATATTGGCTTGCCAATCTAACATAGGTTGTATGTTCAACTTGGTGTGGGTTGATAATAGCTAGCTTTTGGTGAAGGGATCTTCTAAGAAGATAACAAATGGTATAAAAGTAGGGTAGTCTGTGGACTTCTATCTAAATAGAAAGGGCTACCAAAGAGAGGTCTGCCTGGAGCATGGTGAAGCCATCCAAAAGAGAAAAGGAATACTGTCCGCTAGAGTGAAGCTGCCTAGAATGATTGCCGCTTTAGGTGTTAGTACAGATGTGTGGACTGGTGGCCTGTCATGATTGCATATTTGTTTGCCAATCCCTCATTTATATGGGCAACTTGGTATGGGTTGATATGATCTTGGCCAATCCATCCCTAATAGTTAACATTTAGAGATGGGGATCTCCTAATAAGATCATAACATAATTACAGCAAAAAAGCATCTAACTCGCACAAAAAAACATATGCAGTACAGCAAGTTACCTGATCAAGTCGGTCACCAACATCAGTTTTATCAACCACCATGATGGAATGGGCAAATCCACATGCAACACTTCAGAGGAGTAGAACAATAGTAATCCAGTAAGAACAAACTAGTTAAGCTACAAACGAACACACACACACAGACAAACACATATCAGAATTACCAACCTCATAACACGCATGCCCTCAAGGATGTCTACTTTTTTGGGAATTGCAGAAGATCTATGAAGCAGAACCATGAATAGAACTGGTAAGAATGAAGTAACATGGCAAGCAGGGGGAAGGGAAAGGGAAAAGCTAATATGTTTTGTTGGTAAACAAACATACTTCTGTCCAAGAGGTCCGTATCCAAGTTCACCATTCTGAGCTTGGCCCCAACTTATGCATGAGATATCAGCACCAACAAAATGGTGCATGCTGCCTGAGTCCATGCAACGTAAATTCCAGCCACTGGAAAAAAAATAATAAATAAATAAATAAAATGGTTCACTTAAATAAGTTGTAATACTGACAATATTATTAGAACAACTTTGTTAGGGTTTCCAAACTTTAAATTTAAAAAATACATATATACCTCCATGCGAACCAAAAAAAGATAGATTATTATACATACAAAGGGGAAAAAGGACATAGGAAATCATTAAAACATCTTAATTATGATAGGCGTACATAAAAAAATTTAGTTAGTCATAATTATTTTACAATACCCCCATATGTATATGTCAAGCCCTTGTTGAAGAGAGAAACAGAGATATAGAAGGATAGAATTAGAGAAGGGAGGAAGGAGAAGAGCATGGTGAATACTCACTGTGTTCGTGATACAAAGAGAGAAAAAGAAAAAACTTTCTTCATTTCATATATAAAATGCATATTATCAAACTTGGAGAATACTCTTCCCATTACACACGTATATATAGCTAGCTATTGTAAGAAAATAATATCTCTTACCCTATACTACTCTCTTATCCTTCACTCACATGCTAATTAACCACCCATGTGCATTCAAAATATCTAACTCTAGAATATACTAAATATTTCAATTATGCCCAGTTTACTCTTGGCTTGACATTCCCTTCCCTTAAAAAATTTCATGTCCTTATGAAAGTGTTCTTGGTTGGCTCCTTCTTCAAACTTTCTTGATAAACTATCTGTTGTTGTGTTGTTTTTCCCTTTCTTTTAAGTAATGATGTAGTCATATCCCAGAAGTTTGCTCATCCACTTTTGTTGCAGACAAGTTACTAACTTTTGTTAAAAAAATACTTCAAGAATTGATAATCTGTTCCAAATAATAAATTGTCTTTGCCAAGGTTTGAAGGCCATCACCTTATAGCCTCTGCCACAACCATGAGTTCCTTCTCATAAGTTCAATAAGATTGAGCTTTAGGTCCTAATGCCTTGCTAAAATAGGCCAAAGGCATTCCTTCTTGTATTAGGACGGCTCCTTACCCCAGAACCTGATGCATCAGTTTCTACTTCAAAGGTTTTGGTAAAGTTTGGCAATGCTAGGTTTTTCAGAGTTTTGAAGGCTTGTTC
The DNA here is from genome assembly GCA_020205615.1 of Panax quinquefolius. Taxonomy (NCBI): domain Eukaryota; kingdom Viridiplantae; phylum Streptophyta; class Magnoliopsida; order Apiales; family Araliaceae; genus Panax; species Panax quinquefolius. The sequence goes on along the minus strand of CM035155.1, from coordinate 154,692,607 downwards.
AGATTCTGAGTTCCACCCAAATTTCCCTTTCTGAAGTAATATGGTCAGAAGTTTAGCAATAGCACCATATCCCTTAATGAATTTTATGTAGTAGCCAGTGAGACCAAGAAAATCTCAGTTGTTTGATCGTTCTAGGGGTAGGCCAATCTAACACATCTTGGACTTTAGAAGGATCAACTGCTACTCCTATACATGAAATAACATGCCCCTAGTAGTCAATTTGTGATATGGCAAAAGCACACTTGCTCATTTTAGCAAACAACTGGTTTTTTCTAATGACTTGAAACACTTCTTTAAGATGTTTGGAATGCTCTTTCATATCCTTAGAATATACTAGGATGTCATCAAAGAATACCAGTACATGCTTTCTAAGGAGAGGTTGAAATACTTGGTTCATCAAATTTTGGAATGTAGCAGGTGCATTAGTAAGCCCAAAGGGCATGATTGTGAATTCAAACAATCCTTGGTGGGTTCTAACCATTGTTTTTTCAATGTCTTCTTTCATTCTAACTTGGTGGTACCCAACCTTTAAGTCTAGCTTAGTGAAGACTTTAGCTCCTTGCAGTTCATCCATAGCTCATCAATGAGTGGAATAGGATACTTGTTTTTTATGGTGAGGGAATTGAGATGCCTGTGTAGAATACACAGAATCTCCAACTACCATCCTTCTTGACTGAGTAAAAGAGATGCATATGGACTCTGGTTGCGACTAGTCTCTCTATCTCATTCTTTTGGTCATAGGAGCATTTGTAATGATGAATTAGCCTTAAGAGGAATGTTATGGTCCAAAGACCTTTTTGGTGGCATACTTTAGGGCTCTTGTAATATATCTGAGTATTCCTTAAGTAGAGTTTGTAATTCTGATTCTGTGTTTGGTTTAGGGATATTTATAGTTGTGATTTAGATGCTCTGGTTGGATCAGGTATTTAATGGACTACCACTAGAAGACCATGTTCATGGTTTTTTATGTGCTCTACTAGTCCCTCTAAGGTAGGTAATCATCTTAAGCTCTGGTAAAGAGCTTCTTACCAGTTACCATACCTTGCAGCTCAACTAGTTCCCCATTATAACTTAATTTTATGGTTAGGTGCTCATAGTCAAAAGTAGTTGGTCCCAATTTTTTAAGCCACTATACTTCCCAACACCATATCACAACCCCTTAGGGGTAGCAACCTAACTGTGTCTTCGAAGAAAAATTCACAAATCTTCCATTGGAACTCTATGCACTATTGTTCACTTGTGAGTTGGCTCCCATCTTCTACAGAGACAAGCATGAGTTGAGTAGGTTCCAAAGCACACTTAAGCCTTTGAGTTGTTTTAGGGTATAGGAAGTTGCGAGTACTCCCACCATCAATAAGTATTGAAATGGTCCTCTTCCTTGTATACCCAGTCATCTTCAGTTTGTGGGCTAGATTATCCTTCAAGGGCACTAAGGGAACACTTCTAGGCTTTCCTCTGTTGGTGAATCATGTGGGGTGCTGCTCTTGGGCTCTTCATCATATTGGGGAGGTCCAGAGTATTCTTCACATTCTTGAAAGTCCTCACAGTTCTGGAAATCCTCACAAGTGATCATGTAATTTTGGGGGGCTTTACACTGATGTCCCAAGGTGTACTTCTCATCACAGTAGAAACAAAGACCTTTTTGCTTTCTTCTCATCTCTTTGAGTTGCAGTAGTAGGTTTAGGCTTGTTAAAGTCTTTTCGCATTGGAGTTTTGGTGGCAATAGGTGCAGGGAAGTCCTTTTTGGAGCTGGGTTGAGTGTTTTGTGTAAGGACTTTGGGCTTTATTGTAGTTGTTTGCAGGTTTTAGAATAGGACTTTCATAGAATTTGGCTTGTTTGAAGGCTTGAGAAAGTGTTTCAAGGTCAAGTAGTGTTCCCATCTTTTTGGTTTTATCTTCAAGTCCACCAACCAAGTTCCCAACAAAGAAGTCCTCAGTCAAGTGAGGCAACTTTTAAAGTAATCTCCCCTTGTACCTCTCAAACACATCATAGTAAGCATTCACATTGCTTACTTGTTTTAGTAGGCCTTAACTGTTCATATATATTCTCCACACCTGCCTCAGAACCTCACAGTGAAGTCACTTGCAAACACCCTCCATGTAAGTCTATCCTTGTCATTGACTTATACCAGTACTTTGGAGAGCCATGGAGTTGCATCCCAACAATGGCAATCCTCCTCTGGGAGTTGATTCCATAGATACTAAAGTACTCCTCACAGTCTTGAATCTAACTCTTTAACATCATCACCTTCAATAAATGATGGGAAAGCCAATTAAAGATGCTTTAGTTCTCTCCCCTCTTCACCATCAACATCAACATTTTGGTTCCTCCTCCATTGAGCATCATCTTCTTCATTTCTCCTAGCTCTTTCTTGTCCAACATGTCTAGGGTCTCTAAAGAAGCCCTTATCTGCCCCATATGTACAGGCCTTTTGCCCCTTCCATTATCCCAAAAGGATTTTCAAACATGTCATCATTATCTGGGCTGGGCTCTTCTGCTTTAAGAGTTCATTCATACCTTCCATGAAATGGTCTATTTTCTCATCAATGAGATGCAAATTCTCCTGTAACTAAAAAGTGCTGCTCCATTTGTCATAACCCATTTACAGAAAGTCCTGCTGACAATTGTGATTGTGAGAATGGAGATGAAATGAATCATAAAACACAAGTTTGAAATGAATTTCAAGTTGTTTGCTTCCTCAACACTATCTTAGTGAGAGTAAGTGAGTTTGATTGGTTTTATAAGTGAGCTAAATGAACTTCCTCAATAAAACAAACTGAGTATCCCAGGCAAACAAAATTAAACTAAACCAGCTAGAGTTAGTTGAATTTTTCCCAAACGGAATGAGTAAAATCCAAACACACAAATGAATCTATAACCCTAAAGGATCAAAATATAGCATCAACACTAATTCCCAGAGTAGTAACAGAGAGCTATTACTAAGATAAGGCTGAAACTGTTTAGTTTTTTAATTTTAAAACAACCTGAGATTTAATTTTTTTTACACTTAAACAAAAGTTTTGATTTTTTGCCGAAAATATAGAGTCAATCTATTTGTAAAGTGTAAGATATACTAACAACCTAGTATGAATCACTTAACACAAACAAAACAGATCAAACAATTTTAATTTCCAAATTTTAGAAATTTTTGCCGACAGAGATGAAATGATGATTTGTGAATTGAAACATGTTTGGGTGTTGATGTTTATGAGAAATATATTATGGGCTATGTATATATGATTGAAACATGTAAGATGAAAGTGATTAATACCTACTAATCACTTAGTTTTGTTGAGTTGCAGGTTCAGCATGAAATTTAGCCTCCGTGATGGCTTTTGCTACTGCTTTGGAGCTAAAATATGTTGTAGTTTCTGGTGTTTCCGTGTTGGTATTGGAGTCTTAAAAGTGTAGAAGACAGTAGATGAAGCAGTGTTTGGTTTGGTCTTGTAGAAGAGAAGATATTAGAGGTTAAATATAGAGAAAAAACAAGAGTATTAGAAAGAAGAAGATGATGAGTTTGGATAGACTTGAGCTCTGAAACCAATTTGTCAAGCCCTTGTTAAAGCTTAATCATAAAATAAGAGAGAAACAGAGATATAGAAGGACAGATTTAGAGAAACAGATAGAATAAGGGATGAAGGAGGAGAACACAATGAATACTTAGTGTTCGTGATATAGAGAGAGAGAGAGAAAGAAAAAGAAAAAGCTTTCGTCATTTCATATATAAAATGCATATTATCAAACTTGGGAAATACTCTTCCCATTACACATATATATAGCTACTATTGCATGAAAATAAAATCTCTTATCCTACACTCACATGCTAACTGCTCATGTGCATTCAAAATATTTAACTCTAGAATATACTAACTATTTCAATTATGCCCAGTTTGCACTTGGCTAGACATTATACCATTAACCCAATCACAAATCCTTATCCCTGATTTCTCCCCTCCCAAAATTATTTGGTTTCTCTCTTGATCATGATAACCATGACCTCTCCTTTCTCTCCCTCTCCCTAACTCATAATTCCAGTAAATAGATTAGAAATCAGATTGTGAGTCGTTGAGAGAAGCAAAAAGATGCGGAAAATTTTTGCCAATTACCCTTTTGTCTCGAAGAAAGATGACCCTGATTAATTTGCAGGTGCTAAAGGGTGGGGGTTTCAATTTGGCTCAACTTTTCAGCAAGAAAACCATGAAGAATATCAAAAACCGATGATGGTGAGAATTGTGAAAACGAAAGGGAAATGATGATTATATTCATCCAACCAAAGACATTACCACCGTAGAATGGGAAGATACTGTTTTCAACTATGACACTCTCTCAGATAGAGACCAAGGTTCTACTGGATTTTAGGGTGAAGGTATTGCATGATATTTCTATTTTCTTTCTTTTCTTCTGGGAAAGGCTACCTGCAAACTGATAAATTCCATCATGGATGGGAATCAATGGGTACAAGGGTATCACATCCCTTTCCGCATCTAAATTGCTGGGAAATTGCATAATTATATTTGAATGTATATTTATAAGGTCCCTCAGACAGTTTCCTGTAATATGAGACTATACCAAAACAACAAACACAAGTAGTAACAAAAAATAAAGAAAATTTTATAGAAAAATAGAAGCTGAAAGTAAGCCTAACAAGGTAAGCTGCCAAAAGATATCACATAGTCCCTAAGATTTCAGACATGCAATATCATCGATATCATAACAATTAAAAACAAATAAAAATAAAAAGGCAAGCAAATGTGTTGATTTGCCAAAGGAAGAGAAATATAATTATGTGAAATAGTAGAGTCATAGAAAGAACCTTAAATCCATTAGAGGTTTAGGATACATCCAATCATCACCTGTATTCTTTAGTTTTCCCCACATGTACAACTGCCCTCCGGCTGGAAACACAGAAACTCCGTAATCAGCAATGTGAAACATAAGCAGATGATTCAGAACGAAAGAATAAGAAGCAGACAAGTATACTGATTAAAATGAGCTCATAACTGTTCCATTGACATTATAAGCTTAATCAGGTTTCACATTAATTCTAGTAAAGACATTACTTATTTCAGGAGTAAAAAATCCTCTGTTTCCATCATATCCAAGGAAAATTGAATTCTGTTGGTCACCCGTGGTTTCTGAAGAAATCTTCAGGTTATTTTTCAGAAGTTTAATGACCACCCACAACCCGAAAAAGGGAGGAAAAAGACAGAGAAAATAAGACGGGGTTGGGGGAGAAAAAGAACACTTGACATTGCAAGTTTTGTTTGTAAAGGGAAACTGTGATTCCAACCAAAACTAGACGCCTAGACATTTTCTCCTAAGTTTTCACCTCAACTTTGTACAAGATTTTTCATCACGAGGCACATTAAATTTTCTTGTCAACCATACGCACGTAGGAAAAGTAGCTTCTCTATTTTCCCTTTACACTATCCATATGCATGTAGGAAACGGAAAGTACCTTCGTTTATTGTCCCTTTGCACTATCCATTTTTCCAGAGAGAAGTATTTCTTGCACGAGGCTTGCAAGTGGAATTTACTAGGATACAGGGGTGGAACCACCTGGGCAGTAAGGTGGGGGCAAGTGACGCCCTTACCCCTTGGAAGAAATATAGATAATAATGGCATTGGTTGACTTTTAGTGAAAAAGTTGAGGTCAATTTAGAAGTACAAAAACTGTTGTCTGCCTTAGAATCAAAAAAAAAATTATAATCTTTTTTGGCCTCTTATACTTTTAAAATTGTGTTAAACAATTAAAAAAATAGTCTATTATATTTAAGACGCCCTTAGAAAGAAATTGGCCCTGCCCTGCTGGGATACAAGGCTTAAGGTTTGCCATTTATGCGTGATTTTTTACTAATATAGGAAGAGTTCAAGCAAGAAAGTGCTTCCAGCAAGCTGTAAAATAGAGTGAAAACTGAACTTCTATATTCCTCCTACAAAACAAGTAATCTTATTCTACGATATTAAAGTTATAAATTCAAATCTTCCTGGGACTTCTGGCTACACCAACGCTATATAACTATCATTATCTTGAGGTAAAACAAGCAGCACAACAGATTGCAGTGGCAACAATGTTGGTAAAAGAAACAAGGGCAGGCATATCTTCTCATCCAACAACAATTGGAAAGATAACCAGAAAATAAGCAAAACCATACCAGCAGTACATGAAGAATTAACAGAACCAGCTGAAACCAAAGCATTAGGAGGTAGAACATTGTGCCTTGTGAAAACGTCAACACGGCGAGGAGACCACTCATCCTTCTGCTCTCTATGTCCAAGCCTACAAATCAGTAAATACTTAAATTCATTAAACGAAAGAGAATGAGGAAGTAAACTTGCAAAATGTCTAGAGTGGATCAAGTTTTAAAGCTTTATCCAGTATACTGGTGATAAAGGCATAAAATAACATGCCTAAATTAGACTAATAATTAATACTTTTATATTTTACTAGTTAACTGCAAACACATTACGTGTGTGATTTAATATAAAAGGATAAGAGAGTGGGAGAATAAAGAGATAAAAGGGTGGGAGAGAGAAAGTATGAATAACTGTCTGATTAAGAGAATTAATGGGGATGAAAAGGGGAACACAAAAAAGCTTCACAGAATTGTTAACACCAAAAAGCCATTATTTTTCCTCCCACTTTATAATATATAATATAGATAATCATTAATACAATAATTTTTCAAAGAACAAGCTCCGTCCTACATGTTATAGTTAATATATTCTAATAACTTATAATTAATAAATTTTGAAAAAATTATCCTCTTAAAATAAATTATAAGTAAATATGTAATTTCACCCACCCATATATATATATATACAACCATGATCCAGTCCGGGATCCCGGTTTTTGTTAAATTACGGATTTATTTATTTTTTTGCTTTTTTTTTTAAAACTAAAAAAAGTTTAATATTTTATGGAACTAGAATTTTTACATAATACAGTGTTTTGGGTGTGATTAAGGGTGTAAACGAACCGAGTCGAACCGAGTATTGATTTGCTCAGATTTAGTTCACAAAATTTATCGAGTATAAAATAAAGTTTGATTGAGGCTCATTTAGCTATCGAGTCGATCACGATTCCGAATCGAACCCGAGCAATTTGAACTTTTCGAACGAATCCGAGTATCAATAGAAAATTACAATTTGAGAAGGTTCGAGTAATTTATCGAACTTCAAAATTTGCTCATATTTGACTCATTTAAATTTCGAGTCGAGCTCGAATCGAACTTTAGTCAAGCGAGTACGAATCGAGCCCGAACTGTTTGCTCATTTTACAGCCTTAGGTGTGATTTGGATACATATAACAAAACAAGTCTCAATATATCCTGGGACCGAACCTCTCTCTCTCTCTCTATATATATATATATATATATATATATGTGTGTGTGTGTGTGTGTGTGTGTGTAAAAGGAGGAGATCAAATTACACTATCTAAAAAAAATTATTAAAATTTTTCATAAATTAAATTGAACATATTAAGAAGTTTTGCTCATATTCTAAACAAACAAATTATGTATTTTTTGTTAATAGCAAATTCAGAATATGTGTAGATATATATCGCCACAATCTTCTTTTAGATAGAAGTATATACATATATAGAACAATTTTTTCCCTTATCGACGAATATAAATGTAAACGTTATAACAAATGTTTCTAATAAATTTTTCTCTTGAGTAGTAATATAATAAGGCTAATTATACAACTTATATATGTATATAACATGCATTCAACCAAGCAAATGTGAAATGAAAATACTAACCTCCCATAACCACCAAAGCCCCACCTAAAAACATGGCAACAAAAAGAAAAAAAAAAAGTGTTTGTCAATTTTAATCCATAAGTAATAAAACAAGGAAACTACAAATAAGCAAAAATAGCAACATATCACTATAAGATAACTTACGTATAAACATAACCATTTGAATCAACTGCCACTGTATGCACAGGAAATATAAGAGGCAAATGCAGTTAAATGTAAGCACAAAACCGTATTTACATAGACATGAATGCATTAGAAGAGAGATAGAGCTGGTAAGCGGGTCATATACACAACCTGTATGGTTTGTTCCACAAGCAACTTTAACAATGGTTTCCCGAGCTAAAGAAGACAGTGCCTTGGGGTGAGGTTGGGGTTCATAAGCAAGTCTGACTGAGCTATCTTTAGTATTGTACTGAAATATTACAATAATGTTCATCAAGATCCAGACCAATCTAATACAAAGTAACACACATAAGTTAACATTCATAAACATGTATCACCTACTGGAAACAAAGAGCTTCCACAATAGTCCAACCAAATTAGGACAACTACCTGACTGTCTATCAAATGTTCAGATAAACATCTTCCCTACGCCAAGCCAGATTATAACAGGATTCCCAGTAAAGGCACCACAATGCATAATTTACAAATTTGAGGCATAATTGTGGAAGTAATCTATGTATATTGTATAGATTTATTTGGAAGCAGTTTTCACTATGCCTCCCTCAGGAACAAAGAATTTTCTTTTTTGGTAGTCAGTGTTTTCTATCCAGTTCAACCTAATACTGATTGCTGTACTCATCCTAGGTAATTATGTTCTCCTTTCATACTATGTTGGGTTAGTGGCTTAGTGCAGTATATAAGCAGTCCTCATTTGCCCTCATGAATCCTTCATTGAGAAAGAGAAACCCCCCCCTACTTCCCCATTCTCTCCCTACCTCCCTCCCTTAAAACAAGATAAATACGCAGAAATTTGTGTTTGTCATAAATTGTGATAATCAATCCATCTAAAGCAACATCTGAGCCCCAATATATCTTGATCAGATGAAAATGCATCTACCTAGCAATATGTTCTGTCAATTTTGTTTTGCTTCTTAGGTGTAGAAAATGCAAAATAGCATGTCTTTGGGGCTTGGAAAGACAGTAGTTGGTATGAGAGAAACCATGCTCCATCCATTAAACGTATTACTTGTGTTAAACTCATAGTAACATGTGTGTAAATGATGCATTTGATGGTTCAAAACGTTTGGTTTTGACTAACCACTAGCCAAGGTAGAAAATCGGCCTTTTGCAGTAAATCTGATTTCTAGTTGAACTCATAAGCACTGTGTAGTACAACTAGATAGAATCATAGAAGTCCGTCTTATTTTTTGGGCCATGATCACATGAATGTACTCCAAAACAGTTTAGTCTTCAAGTATAACATTGACTTGCAATAATTTTGGGTTAATAATATATGCATCACATTTTTTTAGTATTTATTATATTATTAAACTGTAAGGTTAACAGTCATCATACACCAATTAATTGTGACAAACCGAAGTTACTTTAAACTAACTTCTTGATATCGACTAAAGTAGTAGGATCAGGAGCATACCACTAGCGCTGGCCAAGGCAGCTCACCAAAACAAAGCGCAAGAGAAGATGAGCAAAGAGACACAATATAAGATTGGTTAGTATAGATAGTTTATAGTCTTTTCTGAACAAAGTTGTCCTTCTTTCACACAATTATTTTTTGTTCTATCCAACCTCCACTAATATCAATTTATACTGTGATATCCTTGGAGAGGTCACCATAATTCTTTTTCATCTGACACTTGTCATTATAAAATTTTAACGTTCCTTACCACATTATTTTTTCATATTCTTTCTGTTAGCTCGTTTTTCACATTTTTTAGAAAATTATCAAGGCTAATAGTCAATTTTTGTTCACAATCAAATTGTTAAATATTAATCCTTCCCACTTTATTAAACATACTAATGCTCAGGGATATTTTGGAGAGTCACCATAATTCTTTTTCATCTGACATTTATAAATATGTATGTGTTTTTGAAAAATTGGAGATGTTGGGGGTTAGAGGAGGGTTCTGTTGGGGGAGAGGAGGGGTTCTTCAATATTAGACAAGTAAAGAAAGTATAAATAAAAACTGAAAAACAAAAAGAATTAAATAGACTATTTCGAACCTCATTGTCAGTTCCATGTCCAAGCTGACCATACTGCGGAAGACCAGCAGTTCTAGTAAGCAATAATACGATATTAGCCAGTGAGTTACAGCAGAAAAGATTCAGCCATTGTATTCCCTTGGAAGGAGATTAGAGATTTATATACACTATAGTCATAAAAGTCAACAACTATCTATATATATGTCAACGGTAAGTACATATCAAAGCAAAATCCAAAAACCATACAATATGGAAGCGCCTTCCACAGAAGTTAACCAAACTGTAAATTCAGCACCACAAGTAGCAAGTTTTACATCAGATACAAGACAACGTATTGGGGATAATTCAACCTCTGCAAAATAGATAAGAATCAGAATTAACATTATTATGAAGAACCACAAATACATTCAAATAACATTAGCCACTGTTCACAATCGTTTAACAAAAACAAATTAAGGCGGCAATAGAGACAGAAACTTTTCTTCTTGCAGCTAACTTCAACTTCAAGCAGATTAGGGACTCCATGAAAAAGGCCGAAAGCATGAAAAGAAGTTATTGAGGTATTTGTCAAAAAAAATTAACCAACATCCTAATGGAGTATTTTCCTTAAGAGGACAAGTCCTCTCTAGTTTGATGGATCAGGAAAGAGATGATGAGAAGATAGAACACTTACTAGCTACGAGTCCAAATGACAGACCAAATGTAACTTAGTTAAATATTGTCAAATCAAAGGTAATAAATCAAGATTAAAATCCAAAATGTCGTAAATAACTACTTAGTGAAAAGTTCAACACTCAGCAGTCAGCAAGAACACTCTTTCTCAAAGAAAGAAGTCAGCGGGAAACAAGTTCACTGGATATTTACAAAGTAATTTACAATGATTCTCATCTGAAGTCTCACTAGAGTTAACTTTTTACCAATTTAAAAGGCTATCAAAAGAACTCAATAAAAGGAACTATTTTCATATCCATTCTTTTTATGTCTTTCTCTTTTTGTGTAAGTTGAGATGGGGAAGGAGAAACATACTGCGAGAAACCTACCATTTTTAGCAGACCCTGTACCAAGCTGGCCGTGCTTGTTCCAGCCAAACGACAGTGAGATCCCATCCTCTGTTACTACCACTGTATGGCTCCGGCCACTCCCTGCTGTAACAATTTTATGCCTTGAAGGAAAGTGAAAAACAAAATAGGGGAAGAATCATCATTATGTTCAATATGCACATGTGCATATATGTATATAAATATTTATATCATCATTATGTCCAATATGGACGTGTGACTGTATGTATGTATGTATGTATGTATGTATATATATATATATATATATATATATATATATATATATATATATAAAACTGGCCAACATGCACACATGAACTCAGTACAACAAAAGAACATGTTTTTAATTAGAAGTCTTTGCCCCTCTTCCCTAATATCCCCAAACCTTTCAAGTCTCAACCCAAATTGCTTTCAACTGTATTAAACCCTTGACACCTTGTTCATGCTGTTTTGGAATACACGAATAAACTACCACTTACATTCTTAACAAGGTTACCAGGGAACTTTAACTGCGTGTTCCACGTACTGGGTACTATCATTCCGAATCAAGGAACAAGAACTAAGATACCTTGTGCATTCTACTGTAGGTAGCATTCCTCGTACCCAAATCATTTTGCCGCTTTTGCGTAACAAGTCAATCAGCATTCCTGGTAACAAATGATTCCAACACTTTTTTGTCTAGCTAGCAGTTTCCTACTTTCAATCAGCATTCCGAATCAATGTGTGCTTTTCAGTTACAGTTTCAATATATGAGAAATGCGACGGACAGTTTAACAGTAAAATAAATGAAATTTGAAACAGTAGGCCACTATTCATAATTGATCTCATTGTTGTAATTTATATAACAATATATTCTGATCATTTTATAAGTGATGCTGTAATGAATACTTTTAGAATTGATTGGAAACTGGATGGAAGAGTAACAGATGAGAACCAAATTAGAAAGGTTAATGATATAATCGTAATTCGGCAAAAAACTCTATCAATACGTAGCATGTCTCAATTAGAAATTGTGTCATTGACATAAAATACAAATGGTGATGCAACCCCAATAACATTATCATAGAGTCTTTTCGTACAACGCTTATCAAGGCGTTGAAAAAACTCAATCTCAAAGAACCCACCATAACTCGATCAAGAAACCTTCTTTCATTTATTTTTTATTTTTTATTTGTTCTTTTTGTGGTGTGAAGGTTAACAAAAACAGTGAAAAGGAAAAGTACCAACTCCCTATCCCAACATGAGAGCCAACTCTCTCATATGTGACGTCCCCGAATGAGAGCTAACATTTAATTCAGTGTACTTCATCTCAATAAAGAAGTTCTCAAGCTTTTCTTAAAAAAATGAAGATTTATATGTAAAATCATTTTGGAACAGGAGAAGCAGCTCAAAAAAATGTTGATAGATAAACTTACTTTGACAGTCCTGACACAGCTGTAGGCCTATCCCGCTGAATTTTATCTCCATGACCAAGTTGCCCCCTCTGCACACAGTCACACACCAATAACTCTTGAGTTTCAAAGCAAACCACAAATAAAAATTTAAACAAACCAACAAATTCCATATCAAAATTCAAACTTACATCATTACGCCCCCAAGTGTAGCACCGTCCTTCCACATCCAATGCCACACAATGACACGAAGCTACGTTTACATTTACCCAACAAAAATTAAATACCCATCCATTAGTTTATCTAAATTGCCACAAAATATTAAAATTAACAGTTCAACTGCTTAAGATAATTGTAAAGGAAATCAAACATTACAAAATAAAAAAGTATTACGGAGCTAACAAACTTACTACAACCAGATGCAACGAATCGAATATCAACACCGACCAGAGGCCGAAGACGGGTAGGAGAGACTAAGTTCGAATCAGTTGGACCTTTCTTTCGACCAACGAAGTCCCAATTCGTGGCACCACAGAACAACAACTCTCCGCCCTTTACCTCCTCGGCTGCCTCATCAGCCTTCTTTTCCGCCTCCACAGCCGACATCTCCGGCGAACTAACGGTTTAAAATTTTAAAAACTGAAAAAAGAAAATCAAATGACAGATCTAACAGTTATCAACCGTAAGAAAAAGTTCACCGGAAGAATTAGAAATCGGTGGGGAATCGGCGGTCGGTGATTTAGCTGCCTCCTTTTGTGTATCAGATAGAACATTCGAAACCCTACTTGAATTCGAAATAGTGTTATAAGAAAAGGGGTTGTTTGGGTTTTCCGAGAATTAAAAGTTTATTAATTGAAAAAGGTACATGAGAATTAATTGTGGATAGATTTTGTTGTTTCCCATTCTTTCAAATTCAATTGGTTTTCTTTTCTTTTTCTTTCTTTTGGAGTCATTGTCACCCAGATTTTCTTTTCTTTTATTCGTAGGGTTTAACAGGGTTCCCCCTGGGTTTATGAATTTTTAGGGGCACCTATGATTTTGTTGTAGACCCTGTAGGGCATATGTGTAGCCGTCTGCCGTTTATTGAAAGGACAGAAAAGTCACAAATGTTTGTTATTAGACACTGTGTATTAGTGTTATTCTATGAAGATATCATCAGAATAAAAACTATATTAAAAGTTATTTAATAACTAAAAAAAATAAATATTTGAATAATTTTTAAATTTAAAAATATTTTAAATTATTTTTTTTAAATCAATATTAATTTTAAAATTTGGAATAGAGATAGTACAATATTTATAAAGGTTTTATAGATTTAATTTTTTTAATAAGAGACAGTTCTTAATTATTTAAATTTATATATTAATCTTACCGATTAATATACGATAAGAAGCAAACAAAATTTTATCAAACAACTTTAACCTTCTACCGAATCAGATGTGGAGTTGTTAAGAAGTAAATAAACACCACCTAAATATTTAACGATATTTTTGTAATTATTTTAACGATACTTGACATTTTAAGAAACATATATCGTTCTAATCGTATAATTTTTACTCTGACAATACCAACTAGTTATTATACTTATTTAGTCGTTACAAATAGTCTTAAAACATGTTGAGGTATATATAGGATCCCATTTTTATTTATCCAAAATATAATTCTATTTTTAGCTATCAAAGTATACATGGGACTTTCTTATTATAGATAAAAGAGTGGAATGATGGAAATTGGAAAAAACCCAAAGGATGTGATAGTTTTATTTTTGGAATTAAAAAAAAAGGAAGGGAGAGAAAGTAAAATCGGGGTCTTTGAATTTTATTTAAAAGACAAAAAGGAAACAAAAATATGTGTGTTTGAAATTTTTTTAAGCTAAAATTCATATTCTGATATACTTAAAACAAATGAGGCCTTAAGTCCAGACACCGAATCACATAAAGAAGAAACTAACACATTTAGTTGGGCTGTATTCCGCCCTTCTCTTTATCGTGGGCCGCAAAAAATAACGGTTTTCATTTGAGCAATCTTATATGTGAATCTCACAATAGAAATGGAAAAGAATGGAATATCCAATGGGCCGTGAGCATTGGACATAAGTTAGATTATAAGTTAGGTGTTGTTTGTTTACATCTAATTTGCCTTTTAATAGACTATTTTTATTATTAAGAGGCATGATGCTGTTTTTTTTCCTCTGAATGTCTCTTAATCGATAAGACAGAAAATGAAATCTTAATAATTAAGAGGTACCTCTTAATGAATTTTTTTTTATATAAATATATTCAACAATATTATGTACTAATTTTTATTAAATTGAATATTTAAAATTATTAAATAAAATTTTACCCTTTAAAATGGTAAAATAGTGTCATTAAGAGACAACTTATTTTTTAGTTATCAAATAATTTGTTAGGTTCAAACCTCATAACCATTCAGATGATCTAATTTATTAAGACATTATAATCATTCATATCTTAATTATCATATTTATCAAACACAATTACACAACCTTAGACTAGTATTCATGCACACACTTGTGTGTGTGTGGGGTTCAAAATATTTAAGATTTATAATTGATGAGATAAATTGTATTATGTGTGTGGGGTTTAAAATATAAATAATATTACTTATCACGTAAATGAAATGTCACATAATATTCATATATATATATATATATATATTGCGGGTCCCAATCAATTATTAGTATAAATAATCATAAATAAATTAATGTACCAATCAATTATTAGTATAAATAATCTAATCCCGATACTTTTTGACTTCATAGTAGTAGTAGTAGTAGTAGTAGTGCAGCCATCCATGCCGTGAATAAGGTTAAATCATACGGAACGAGAAAAAAGTGTGAAAGTCACATTGCATGTATCACTTTTTAATTATTTAGGTGGGTTTCGTTTCTCCATGTGACATAGGGCTCCACACCATACGTCCTTTAAAAGGGTTCAAGACTTAAGCTGGCTTAGATCTAGTTGCACCTAATTGCTATTTAACTGCTTAACAATATGGCCATCTACAAGACTACAAGTAAAATTTAAGCATTATGCATATTCAAATTTGATTTTGACCTTCCCTCTTGTGATCAGTTGATTTGAATTTGACACCTAAATCTCCGAACAAAAGTTTTTGTTTGTTGACATGACAAAAACTATTGTTTACATCTGAATCTGACCGATTAACTCAGACTATTTATTTTATAGTTTTTAAACTGAACGATTCATCTAAATTGTAGTTAAATCAATAAAAAATAGTGCTGAATAATATTTTTACTTTTCTATTCTCATAGAAAATTAAAAATTATATTTAATATCCATATTTTATTTACTATATTGTAAACAAATTTTGTTGTGGCGTCACAAAATAAATTGATCATCACCTTTTATCTTGAGTCGCCAAATACGTAGTCTGAAATCAAATACAACTTAATTATCTGACGATGCGTGTGTAAAATACGACAAAATATATAATGTGAGTTTTAATACAAATATTGTCATCTGTACAATATTCACACTCAATTAGTCACTCATTCATTTATTATCACACTATTTAACGAGAATAGTGATGATTACTAATCTTATTATCTGAGCCAAATCACTTTCTGCTTTCCGATTAGTCCCTCGCTACGTTCTTATTTCTGAAAAGAACAATGAAAGTAAAAGGGTGAAATTTCAACTGGCCGCATTAAGAAATATTATGTAAGACCCCAACTTTTTATGAATAAAGATGAATTTTCTATAATTATTATTTTTAAATATTATGGAATGAATTTGATATAATGTTATAGTTGTGGGTAATATTTATAAATTTTGCAAAAGACGCAAATTGTTATATAATATTGATTGGTGGGAAAATATTCGGTTTAACGGGGAATATTAGTTATGTAAACCATCAATCATCATTAGTGGACCCCTGGCGAAATTATTATCGGATTGAGAAAAAAGACAAAAATATTTTATGAAAATAACGACGGAAGTTTACAGTTAACTGTTGAAACACCCAAATATTAAAAAAATGCGAGAATCTGGCGTTAGTTGCGTAGTAGCACTGCGGTATTGATTATTAATCTTTACGTGAGAAGTCACTCGGTCTTGTTAAATTATTACTTGATGGTGTTGCATAGTATCTCACGTTATTTGATTCAATTATTGTCAATATGCTTACGTGATGGTCCAAATGATAGTATTAGTAGTCCTCACTATTATACATTAAATAGTATGACAATAAATATAATGAGGACTTATTACGAGTGGATATTATGCAGAAGACAATATTTGTATTAAAACTCACGACTTTTGTTGTTGTATATTAAAGATTGTATTTGTATTACATCTAATGTATTTGGCGACTCGCAATAAGTGATGTATATCTATTTTGAAGCGTCACATATTATGACTAAGATAATACTGAAATAAATTATCGTTAGCCTTCAATGTTAAACGATCTGATATAACAAATATCGAAGTTTAACTACAATGAACAAATGATATATTAAAAGAGTCAAGTAGTGAATAAAATCTACTATCTTTTATGATTTAAAATATTTTCATCACTTTTATCGTTGGGACTTCGAACAATAAATAATCCACATCATCGTCATTTATGGCGCCCCCCCAAAATTAGGTATTCATCACCCAATTTTGAGTCGCCAAATCGTATGGTACAAAATATAAATAAAACTTAATTATACGGTATAAGTGTAAAAATACGATCACGATTAAGCGTGAGTTTTAATCTGATATATGTAACTCTCTCGTGGTGCCTCAACCACAACCTTACTGATGGTACTTTACATAAAAGTATAGTCAAAAAGCCTGTTTTGGAATTAAAATCTTTGGGAAGTGCTTTCAATGAAACCTTCCGTATATATGGGAGGCCATGCATCTGGGTTATTGTAGATATCATATGTCCACGAAATTATCCTTGGTTGATTGATAGACCCCAAAAAAAGCGAAGATTACTATATCATCTTCTTTCCGATGGTGAGTCTTCTCTTGGCATATAACTATCTCCACTTTGTCTCCAAGTGGAAATTATGTTTCAAATAAACTCCAAGATCATATAGGTAGTGCTTGTGGATATACTCAAGAAGTGGATGTACAACCTGACCTGTCTTATGATAACACGAGGTTGTATGTCTTTGGGCATCTTGTATGATAGTGACAAAACACCTTCCAAAGTTGGGTTCACTCACCCTATTTGGTTCACCAAGTTAAATATCAAATGTGGCGCCCCAAAATAGGTCCATTCCATCCAACCCATTCTCGAGTCGCCAAAATCGTGAGTGCGAAACAACTACAACTTTATTATCACAACAATAAAGCGTGAGTTTAAATACAAATATTATCTTACAGCATAATATTTATACTCAAATAAATCCTCATCACATTTATTGATACATTATTTTACAATAATGGTGAGGACTACTAAACAACTCTCTCTAGAACCTTCATTCCATACCCCATTAGTAGTTGCCACATTCTCGCCTCCGAGAAGAAATGGAACAACAAGGAAAAGGGTGAGCTCAACTAGCCCGAGTAAAAATACTATGACTAAGATAATATACAACAAATTATCATTAGTCTCCAACGAGGAAAAATCGATAGAATCTGATAAACAACAAGTTTCGGATCAATATTAGCGGATGAAATAATAATTCATAGAAGAGTTACGTAGAGAATGAAATCTACTATAATCTATGAATTTAACGGTCCATCATCAATATTTTATCCTGTAACATCAATCGATATTCATCTCAAATCAAATATTCATCTTTGCACTACAGCCAAAGATATTCATCAATCATCGGTCGTATTCATCTCAACTTTGTTCATCTTTGCACTAAAGGCCAAAGATATTCATCGATCGGTCATGTTCATTTAAACACTGTTCATCTTTTGCCTTCTGAATGAAGATATTCATCGGTCGGTCATATTCATTTAAACACCGCTCATCTTTGCACTTCTGGGCCAAAGATATTCTTGAATCATTCATCTTTGCACTACTGATGAAGATATTCTTGAAATCATTCATCTTTGCTGCTACTACAAAAAAGATATTCAATAATATCATCATTTAAGGCGAGGATGATGAAAAATATTTTTAAAGCGAATCCATTGAAACAAAATGACAAGGATTAAGGATTAGTACTTGGTTTTATCCGTCAACAATACCTCAAAAATAATCATAGTGAAGTGTAAAATTCAAGAATGATCAAAACATGGATACAATCAAAGCTAGTATCCGAATAGATATTTTAGGCGAAAAAGAAAATTTTCATTTTTTTTGGTGAATAGTCTTGATGTTCGTGAATAGTCAGAGTATCGTGAATAAGTAACTCAGGCACCAAAAGATAGAAATTCCACAAAAAACATTTTCACGCTTAAGCGAAATAGTACTACGTGAATAGTAACTCGTGAATAGTAACTCATGAATAGTAACTTCGTGAATAGTAACTCAGAAGCATGAAAAAGTTTCAAATTTGATAAAAACTTGAGATCAACATTTCACATAATGATATTGAAGAAATAATATCATTCTGAAAAAAATAATATCCCTTACCTCAAAGAATCGGTGATTTCGGAAGGAAAGGTGGAGTGATCTTTGAATGAAACTTATCTTGACAATGAACTCTCAAAGTATCTAAATACTCACAAAATACGCTCGATAATATAGAGAGAAAAGAGAAAACTTTGTTTACGTGTGATTTTCAATTCTAACTTAGCCTATTTATAGGAAAATGTTAGCCCGTCTGAAGCAGACTTGACCTGCTACCTGATGGCTTTACCTGCTACTATTGCCACCCACCACATTTGAAATAAAATTCAGCACATTTTTCACCAACCACAAGTGGGGCCCACTCAATTCTAAATTTTCCACCAAAATCAATTATAACCCTAATTTCCTAATCAGACACCTCTTAAAATTCATAACAAATCATTCGTGAATTTTTTACGGTCAAAAATTTGTGGACATATACTCAACTTATGTATGTATAACATACCCAAAAATTACCACAATCCAACGGTCGGATTAAAAATTATAACCCCCATGATATATCTGAAACCCCGATTTGATTTTTAATACCTCCAATCAGATAAAAATCTTGATAAAACACCTCAACATTAATTCCTTCATTAATAACCACATAAATAAATCCATCATTTATATTAAATATAAAATAAATATTTCCTTATCATATGAATCAATAATTAATTATTCACAAATAATATTACGAGAATCACATTATACGCAATGACGGTAGTTCCTGGAAAGAGGGCTTTCCAATAAGGATCTCTCATTCTTTGGCGTATGATTAGGTGACCAAACCTCTCCTTAGATGTAACTTTCTAGACATTGCCAATAATGTTATCTAATAATATTATTCAAATAATATGAATTATTGATCGATAATGGGAATATCGCGAGCGGTGACAATTATTGAAACAACATAATATAAAATATCAACGCAAGCAATTATTGAATCAATAAAATAAAATATTGAGCGATAACTCATAAAAATTATTGAGTAGTGCCATCTTTACGTGCGAATCAATAATTCAACAATATCTTGCAATCATCTGGTAATCACAAGAACTTGTCAGACATCGCATTTTTCCAACCGTATTTAACAATAGGGTATTCAACGATCTAAGCGGTAACAACTACGCCAAGTATTTATAACCACCCAAACTTTGTCGTTTTCTTCATCCGATCGCTCGCTTTTCATTATGGGGCCCACACATGGCTGGCAAGTCGTCGTGCGAATATTCTGACGATCTGAATATTCCGACATTTAATATTCCACGACCAAACGAATAATATTCCACGACCAAACGAATATTCCCAAACAAAATGAATATTTTATAACCACTTTGCTTATTTTGAAATATTTGCGTGATTTAACCCTTAACTATCCACATTAATCAAATCAACCCTTACTATTTCAAAATAATAAATAAAGGAAATTCCTTTTTATTTAAAAAAATTTATTCGGTCTTACAACCTCCCTCCTTATGAAATTTAGGTCCTCGAAATTGACGTCACGTACTGGTGTTTCAAAGGTGAGAATACCTCGCTTTCATTTTCGTTTCCAATTCCGTGTCATTTCCTCTATAGCATGATTCCTCCACAAAACTTTAACTTGTGGTATGACCTTTCTTAGCGTAGGGGCGCTCCTTCCATCCAAAATCTTGGCAGTGCACTCCTCATCGTTAAGTCTTGACTATCTCGTCCGGTTCTAACTTCAATAACGTGTTTGGTCGTCCACATATTTACGTAACATCGATACGTGAAAAGCGTTATGACACGCGTCGTACTTGGTGGTAAAAGCGAGTCTATAGGCCACGATTCTATTCGATCGAGAATTTCAAATGGATTAATAAATCGAAGGTTTGAGCTTTCCTCACCTCACCGATTCTCGCTTTTAAAATAACAACTTCTTTGCACTCCTTCTTCAAATTCATCGGCTCCGGTGTGTGGCGAACGAGCTTTAACTTTATCGATTAAAATCGATTATACCAAATATACCATCACGTACTCGTATATCAATGCGTGGGTACCTAGAGTTTTCATCTCCATCTCTATTATTTGTATATTATCTGAAATGAGTCTTTGACAATATTGTACTACGTTTTGTATACGATCTTCTACTCAACACGTCAAAATACCACGTTAAGCTTTTCCGGGATGGTATGGTCGAACATATCTTTGAAATGAGTCTCCTCTTGAGTTCTTGAAGCTCTTCCCACATTCCTTGCTCCATTTGAATTTTGTATCTCTATGAAGTCATTACGTTAATGGAATAGCGATTGAGAATATCCTTCAACGAATCTCGATAATAACCAACTAAGCTGAAAGTTACGTATTTAGATTCTTGACTTAGGTTGTTCTCAACCCATGACTCATATCCCAATCTTGGATAAGACGTCACAATGACACCTGTCGGTTTACTATCGCACGAATATGGCGTCCCTTACGGAGAAGTTCGGCAGGTGAATTCCACAAAGGAAGTCACAAGATAAAACTTCGGTACGAATTCTATAGTTGAATTTTTAACTCACGAAGTTCAATAGAGCCATTCGATATGAGATTTAGGAATGAGTTTTGTCTCAGGGTTCAAAGTCGATACAAAATTTAATATCGGTCTTTGGGAGTAAGCCAAAAATTCTTCAAGAAATACATCGGAAAAATCAACAATGGGAATATTATTCAAATCGGCGTGTCTTTATTCAAATCCATAACATGGACTAAGAAAACTTGACATCCGTAATAAACGAATGACTTCATGGCTTGATATGAAAATTTTTGACTACAATGGTTTGATTGCTTGAATTTGAATAACAGGTTGCTTAGGAATATGAAAACTAACAACCTTACGAAAGCAATCAATTTTGGCAGGATGAGTAGTTAACCTTAAAATCACATCAAAAGCAAATATCTCTTATAGAAATAAGGTTAACAGGTAAGGTTATGGTGCCAACTTGAATCAAACAAGA
The DNA here is from genome assembly GCA_020205615.1 of Panax quinquefolius. NCBI lineage: Eukaryota > Viridiplantae > Streptophyta > Magnoliopsida > Apiales > Araliaceae > Panax > Panax quinquefolius. The sequence goes on along the minus strand of CM035155.1, from coordinate 154,670,726 downwards.
TTTTTTAAACAACGGATGTAATGAAAGTTTCTCTAGCAGAGTCTCCATAAATAGGTCAAAAGTCTAATTTCTCCGTGAGTCAAGTTCAAACATTTGGCCTTGAAAGAGATAAAAGAATGGGTAGAAGCAGGGTATCTAGTAAGGTATAAACTTCGCAAGAATTTATAATTAACTAACTTTGTCTGCTAACTTCGTTCGGGTTCCTCGCATTTTGACCGGTCATGACAAACGCTCTTCCGAGAATCGTTGACTTTGACTTTTACGGGACATCCTTTTGAGTCACCCTTCATTTGCACTAGGTTTTCGATATCGTACAATCTCGGCGATATGTCCTTCTTTTCCACAATTATAGCATACCTTAAAGCTGTTGTGGGCAATTTTTGAGGTGATATGTCCTCTTTCCGCATTTGTAACATATCTGACCGATGGTCTTTCTCCTCCCTTGGAACGGTTGCCCTTTGGCGTGGCGTCTTCACATGGTCGTTGTTGAATCTCCTCTTTTTAAAATCTCCTCCCAACTCGCTTCTATTTTCATAGCCGATTACCACCCGGAGTGTTCTACCGCTTTGTCCAAGTATTCTTCTTTCTCCACCGGTTATCGTTATTACGATGACTGCTATCTTTGGTATGATCCACGGTTATGGTCCTCTCGGTTGAACGTACTTTCGTTATCTCGCTCTAACAATTCCTGAGCCTGCTTACTGACATCTCTGAATAGAGAGAAAATTTATGAGAAATGAGATATTGGCGTATCTGGGGTTTCAAACCTCTCGAAACATCCGTCATCGTTCCTCATTCTCCACCAAATGAGGTCTGAGCTCGGATAACTCCGCGAACTTCGCCTCGTCTTTGGGACCGCCATTTATTCTGCTCCAGATCTAATAAACTCCACTTCCTTCATACGTATAGCGAATACTTTCGAGGAAGTACTTGTCATTAATTTGTTTCTAAACGTCTCGCATGACATCTTTGAGTGCGGTTTGGATGGGTACGCCATGTGATTCCCACCGATGTCTGCTTCGCCATGTAAACATAAAAGTAGCGAATGGAACTTTACATTCGCCGTGCATCCGAAGACATCGAATATCTTGGTAATTTGTGACCCATGTTTCCGCCTATGATCGGATCTGGCTTTCCCAGGAATTCGGTGGTCCCAACTCTTTGACCGCTGGGCGTGACCACCCGTGAATTATCTATCATCTCTCCTCATATTTGAACACGAGTCTCCTCGTCGATTTTGCATGAGCTGCAAAAACTTCTAAACATCCCTCGTTCATCATCTGCTTTCGGTGGTGTTATTCACGAGAGTACATTGCCCACTGTTGCACGTTCTCCTCGTTGTTAAGTCACGAGGCATCTCCACGGTCTCATTTACACCACTATTAATATTCTCGGTCGACATTCTCAAATACGATTCGTAAAACAAGGGTTAATTAAGGAAATCGATCACATAATATCCCTATATATCTTGACGGTAACAAATAAGCTTAGGTAGGACACCTTAGCAAAGGATTTACTCGCTCTCCCTCCTAGTTCTATTCCCCGATCTCCGCTTGAGATCATATCCCTAAGCTACGATACCAATTGTGGCGACCCCAAAATAGGTCCATTCCATCCAACCCATTCTGAGTCGCCAAATACATGGTACGTAAAGCAACTACAACTTTATTATCACAACAATAAAGCTGAGTTTAAATACAAATATTATCTTCTGTACAATATTTATACTCAAATAAATCCTCATCACATTTATTGATACATTATTTTACAATAATGGTGAGGACTACTAAACAACTCTCTGTAGAACCTTCATTCCATACCCCCATTAAAGTACTACACATTACTCGCCTCCCGAGAAGAGAAAATGGAACAACAAAGAAAAGGGTGAGCTCAACTAGCCCGATAAAGAATACTATGACTAAGATAATATACAACAAATTATCATTAGTCTCAAACAGGAAAAATCGATAGAATCTGATAGGACAACAAGTTTCGGATCAATATTCGCAATGAAATAATAATTCATAGAAAGAGTTACGTAGAGAATGAAATCTACTATAATCTATGAATTTAACGATCCATCATCAATATTTTATCCTGTAACATCAATCAATATTCATCTCAAATCAAATATTCATCTTTTGCACTATTCATCAAAGATTCGTTCATCAATCGTGTTCATCTTCATCTCAAAGGCACTGTTCATCTTTGCACTAAAGGCCAAAGATATTCATCGATCGGTCATGTTCATTTAAACACCATTCATCTTTACTCTGAGCCAAAGATATTCATCGATCAGTCGTATTCATTTAAACACTGACGCTTTGCAGACTATGGTAGCCAAAAGATATTCTTCAAATCATTCATCTTTGCTACTGGCCGAAAGATATTCTTGAAATCATTCATCTTTGCACTACGGGCCAAAGATATTCAATAATATCATCATTTAAGGCGAGGATGATGAAAATATTTTTAAAGAAGCGAATCCAATTGAAACAAAAATGACAAGGATTAAGGATTACGTGCTTGGTTTATCCACGTCCAAATCATACCTAAAAATAATCATAGTGGTGTAAAATTCGAGAATGATCAAAAACATGGATACAATCAAAGCTAGTATCCGAATAGATATTTTAGGCGAAAAGAAAAATTTTCATTTTTTTTTGGTGAATAGTCTTGATGATCGTGAATAGTCTGCAGTATCGTGAATAAGTATAACTTCAAACGAAAGATAGAAATTCCACAAAAAACATTTTCACGCTTCATTAATAGTACTCGTGAATAATAACTCGTGAATAGTAACTCATGAATAGTAACTCGTGAATAGTAACTTCGTGAATAATAACTTTCAGAGCATGAAAAAGTTTCAAATTTGATAAAACTTCGGATCGACATTTCAAAGATAATGATATTGAAGAAATAATATCATTACGAAAAAAATAATATCCACTTACCTCGAAGAATCAGATTACTTGGAAGGAAGGTCGGAAGTGATCTTTGAATGAAACTTGTCTTGAATAAAGTGACTCTCAAAGTATCTAAATACTCACAAAATACGCTCGATAATATAGAGAGAAGAGAAAACTTTGTTTTACGGTGTGATTTTCAATTCTAACTTAGCCCTCTATTTATAGGAAAATGTTAGCCGTAGAAGGCGAAGACTTGACTGCTACACGATGGCTTTACTGCTTTATTGCCACCCACCACATTTGAAATAAAATTCAGCACATTTTTTCACCAACCACAAGTGGGGCCCTCAATTCTAGAATTTTCCACCAAAATCAATTATAACCCTAATTTCCTAAGATCAGACACCTCTTAAAATTCATAACAAATCATTAAGTGAATTTTTTACTGGTTCAAAATTTGTGGACATATACTCAACTTATGTATGTATAACATACCCAAAAATTACCACAATCCAGCGGTCGGATTAAAAATTATAACCCCTGATATATCTCAAAACCCGATTTGATTTTAATACCTCCAATCCAGATAAAATCTCGATAAAACACCTCAACATTAATTCCTTCATTAATAACCACATAAATAAATCCATCATTTATATTCATATAAAATAAATATTTCCTTATCATATGAATCAATAATTAATTATTCACAAATAATATTACGAATCCTGATTATATGACGGTAGTTCGGAAGGGGGCTTTCGATAAGGATCTCTCCTTCTTGGTGGCAATGATTAGGTACCAAACCTCTCCTTGAAATGTAACTTTCTAGACATTGCCAATAATGTTATCTAATAATATTATTCAAATAATATGAATTATTGATCGATAATGGGAAATCTTTGTGCGATGACAATTATTGAAACAACAATAATATAAAATATCAACGCAAACAATTATTGAATCAATAAAATAAAATATTGAGCAAGAACTCTTGTAAAAATTATTGAGTAGTGCCATCTTACGTGCATTTAATCAATAATTCAACAATCTTGTCAATCTACTGGTGTCTTCTTGTGCAACCACGCTCTTATGTTTTAACCACCGGGTATTCAAGCGATCTAAACCAGTAACAACTACATGCGTATTTATTTATACCACCCAAACTTTGTCGTTTTCTTCATCCCATCGCTTTCCATGGGGCCCCACATGGGGATTGGGCATGCAGTCGTCTGCGAATATTCCACATTAATCTGAATATTCCACGACCAAACGAATATTCCCGACGATCACGAATATTCCAATGACGAAACGAATATTCCCAAGCAAAATGAATATTTTATAACCACTTGCTTATTTTGAAATATTTGCGTATTTAACCCTTAACTATCCACATTAATCAAATCAACCTTACTATTTCAAAATAATAAATAAAGGAAATTCCTTTTTATTTAAAAAATTAATTGAGGTCTTACATCAATGACATATACAATAATGGTGACATACTTATCTAAAGTTCTCGATAAAATTATTTCCATACTATTTAGGGAGAACCAATGGCTATAGACCCACCGCTACTATTTCCTTGTTATCCTGCTTCAATTCCACACTCTTATTACACGAAAGGAATTGTGAAGCAAAAGGGTGAAGCAATGACTAGCTTCGATAAAGAATATCGTGACTAAAGATAATTACATTATCAATAGTTTTCATTAATAATAACTCGATTTAGAACATATGGTTGATAATAAAACTTTTCAACCATAGTTTTAATGAACGAAAGCGATCCATTAAAAAGAGTCGAATAGACCAATCGGTATATTATCTTCTCCATGTTAAAAGTCCACCATAATGTTTTATCCTCAGTAAATGAACAGCATCATCGAATCATCCCCGCACTACGGCCGAGGATATTCATTAAATCATCAATGGTCATGACTATACCGAATAATCCACGAGCGTAATCATACCCGGTCCGTATAAGCCCAAAGATATGAAACAATAAAACCAATAATCAACAATCCATCTTTGCACGTAAGCCCGAAGATATACAACGATAAAACCAATAATCAACAATCCATCTTTGCACGTAAGCCAAAGATATACAATTCAATAATAAGCAGATCCATCTTCGCATGCGTAAGCGAAAAAGATAACTTTTATCACCATATAAGCGTGAGGATGATGACAATGATATAAACATTAATCAACTAAAAAACAAGGATAAATATTAAAGACTTTAAATTTATCCAAATATTATCAATCACATAATAAATTCATAATCTAATATTGTTAATATCATAACAATGTTTTAATTACTTCTTAAACTTATAAATAATTTATTTCAATTGTTTACAATTTACCAAATAATGCATTTAATCATTCAAGAATGTCATACTCATAAGATTTCATCACCAATGATCAAATCCCTTATTAACAATCTACATATACCTTATATAGGATTTCCAAGCCATAAAATCCTATTTTCCAACTATGTTACTTCACATAACATATTTAACTCATATGTTCGTAACTAAACCACTTTCATGAAAAATACCAAATCAGTCCCAAAAATATTTCTTTTCTGGAGATTTAGCATAATATAGTCCCATAAAGAACATATATTTTTCTCGGAATTTTTAAAATTCATTTACTATTTTTTAAAAATCAATTTCTAATTAATTCTTTAAGAAATTAGCTACCTCAAGGTTAACTCCAAAAATTCCCAAATCTTGGCAGAATCTTACACATGTTAACGTGAGCTTTCAGTTTAAATTTCATGGTCATCGAAGTTATAGAACTCCGGTTATAGCATTTTTCATCGAAAAACCTAAATATTGAAATGGTCATAACTTGCTCATTTTAAGTCGGAATAAGCTCATTTTTGGACAGGAGGTACTTTATAACATATATTTTCATTTCCCAAAAGGCCAAAATTTTTCTCACAAATTAAGTGGCCGAAAATTCCCTTTTAAAAATCTGGACAGTAGCTTTTTGCTATTTTGCAGCTTTGGACTCTTTTGCTAAAATCAGTCCACACGAAAATCTACAACACCTTTTCCAGTGATTCCATTTGGATAAGTTACAAAACTCATAGACCTAACTCTAGAACTTGATCTCACTCAAAAATTCGAAATATAATAAGAGATATGGTCAATTGAATTTCATGTTCCATTTTCACCAAAATCTGATTTTTCAATCCTTTGTGATTTCTAAGAAACTTTCATGTTCTCACATAATAACCAACATAACTCATCATGACAATGACATAATAATTCAACAAAACAAGTTCAAGAATTAATTTATCTAGGAACCAATAACGTCCAAATTGTCTCATGATACTTCTTTGTAGAGTAAAATTGAAGAATCGTCAGAAGAATATTTCCATAAATAGATACTGGATGAAATGCAAATAATAATGATATTCCACCAATTTCATGGAGTATAGAAGTCAAAGCTTTAACCAACTGAGTATGAGAGAATATATGAAACTGTAAATAGATTTTCGCCCGCCATGCCGTAATCCACGTATACAGATCATTTCCACAATTTAATAAGGAATGAATACAAAGGATCATTCAACATGCATGTGGTAATCCACATATACGAGTTATTCCAACGTAATAATAAAGAATGGAATAACAGAATGATTCACCATACATGCGATAGAGACCGCATGCATACGAGTTATTCCCAACGAATAATAAATAATGGAACCAGTGTCCTGTAAACACGCACGACGAGGATATTAAACCGAGAAATAATAAGTACGAATAATAAACAATGGAACCAGTCCGTAAATAAAACGCATGCAGAGCGATATTTCGGCGAATAATAAATGCGGAATAATAAATAATGGAACCGGTGCGGGCGTAAAAGCGCATGTGATATATTAAACAGAATAATAAAGAATGGAATAATAGAAGAATTTCACCATGTATGCGGTGAAAGTAGTATGCATCTGAAGCCAATCATGTTTGATGATAAAGCATATACTTTGTAACAATCTTATTCATTTATTAATAAAAGTATTAATTTATTAAAGGCTTTTAATTATCTACGTGATCTTATTTTATAATATGTGATAAACCCATAGTTTTAAGCGATGCTTTTAGAATAATGATGATCATTCTAATGAGATCTAAATTCTTAGAAAGCTTAAAACTAAAATAGTTCCCAATCATTGGATTACTAAATTGGGGATTAGTGAATCCGAATAGATTGATACATACGTTCTTCTTCTTTCATTGGATGAGGATGATTGATCTCATGATCATTTGTGTGGAGACACTAAAAGCAAGTATGTAGGTGCTTATTAGAGAATAAGTTCATTTGAGCGTGGCTCGCTAAGGAATACCTAATGGAGTTTTACTTGCTGTCAATAGGAATTCTGTAGTGATAGTAGTCTGAAGTGATCCTTGGACTTGAGATCATCATAGTATCTTGTGTATGATGAGTTATAGTTTGACTTATTCCTTAAGACCCTTAGGGTATATCAAAGGGTATGCTTGGGTATAATAAGTTGTACATGGAGATAATGTATGATCAATAAAGATCTACCACTTCTATTAAAAAGAAGAGAATGTCTATGTGATTCGATAAATGACAACCCTAGTAGTCCTTGGCGCAGCGAAATGAAATTAGAAAGGAGTTTCTAATTTGCATTATTTGTTGTTGTGCATTTAAGGATCAAAATACATATAATTAAATAAAATAAGACTTGTGATGAATTCATATGCTTATATTTAATTGGGTCATTGTATGGTGGAATGATTGAATTGTCTGGTAACTATTTACTCAAAGGTTCTCTTATGATTAATGTTAAAATCTATATTATCTGGAAAGTCGTTGATGATCGTATGAGAGAACTTATCCCTATTGTAGAATAAATATTATTTATTTAAATAAATTAATTATTTAATTTATTTATTTAAATAAGATTAAATTATTCTAATTGATTTATTCACAACCTGGTTTAATATGGAGAACCTAAAAGGTCACACCATAAAAGGAAGAATAATTATTATTTAAGAAGTTAATGGCATAATCGTAATAATATGTTATGTATATTTAATTTAATCTATGGTGATAGAATAAATTAAATAGCTTAATATTTATTATTTAATATTTTAGAAATATTAAATATAAATTAATAAGAGGAGTCTTATTAATATTATTACAATTATTATTATTATTTTAATTTCTAAAAGAGTTTAAGAATTAATTTAATATAAGTACTCTCATTTATTCCTAATAAGATTAGGAGGAAAATTAATTAAAGGAGTTTAATTAATTATCCCTAATAAGATTTAGGAGCCCATTTAATTAAAAGAGTTTAATTAAATAATACCTTATTTTAATAGGGTTACTTGATATCTTTATAAGAGGTTCTTATATCGGATATTAAGACTACGTGATTATTCCAATGAGTTGGAGAATGCGCTTTTTCTATGAGATAGAAAAACTAGGGTTTAGCCAAACCACCCATCTTCTTGAATCCTTCTTCTTCCTTGGTGGATCACCTCTGAGGCCAAACACTTGGATGGCCAACGTTGATCGAAAGGAAGGAACCAAACCGGTGGATTCAAGTTGAGCGCGAAAAAGAATTGGAGGTGAACTTGTACTGAGGAAGCTCGGATATTCAAGGGTGTGATTCTTGTTCTTCAATTTTTCGTTTAATTAATAATTGTGCATAAAGGATGATCCGGGTATATGGTTTGTAAAATTTTAAACTCTGATTTTTACACGTTTACTCTTACTTTGAGCAATTTGATTGCGTTCTTGAATATTACAAACCTAACAGTGGTATCAGAGCCAAACCTTTATGTATTTAGAACAATTTAATTGGGTATAATTTATTGTATAAAATCTATTTTAAAAAAAAATGGCCGATTTTTTTTTTTTTTTTGAAAATTTGATTATTCATGAGATGCTTGTTTTTTTTTCCTATTATCTCTATCACGTGGGGCGTGACCAGTCTTCGGATTATAAATATATATATATATATATATATATATACTTGTAATTCAACTTACGTAATATATATATATATATATATATATATATATATTAAAGATTACAAGGGTTCACGGAATATTGCTTCACGAGTGCTCTTGTTGTTTGATGATTCCAACGTGTCCCAGGAGAATGGAGATTCTTGTAATATGGGGATCACGTGAAACTCGAAAAAAAAAAATGATTCCTCAACCTTTTACTTGTTACAGGATTCAAGTATATTAGGATTCTTATTAAAGGTTTTAAATATATATATATATATATATATATATATATATTTTCTTATTTATTTTATAATTATAATAAAAGATTTATTTTAATTTTAAAATTAGAATTTCATGCTAACTAATTAGAGTTGGAATTGGATTCCATGAAAATTAATTGGAGTTGAAATTAGATTCTATGTTTCCTTAAATAAAAGAGTTTATTTAGATATGAAATAAGATTTCATATTATTCAAAATAAAGGAGTTTATTTGTGAATAGGAAAAAGAACCGGTCTTTCCTTAAATAAAGGAGTTTATTTAAATATGAAATAAGATTTCATATTATTCAAAATAAAAGAGTTTATTTGTGAATAGGAAAGAGAATCCGTGTTTCCTTTAATAAAGGAGTTTTTTTTACATGGAATTGGATTTCATAATTAATTAAAATAAAGGAGTTTATTTTGATTAAAGATTTTGATTAAAATAAAGAAGTTTATTTTATTCAAAATTGGATAAATTAAAATAAAATAGTTTTATTTTGATTTAAATTTGGATTAAAATAAAGGAGTTTATTTTGATTCAAAGGTAGATTTTATACTAACTAAATTTGCCCATTAAATGATATCAATATATATATTAAATGTTTATTATTCATGAGATGAATGTTATTTATTGATGAATATGGTGATGTGTATGATAATAAATGGGATTGATTATGGATTATTGACCAATGTGATTGGATTTTATTTTAGTTGGATGCATGAATGTATGGGTTTTATTAAATGGGGTCTGCGTACCTCGTCTTCTCTAATTTTTTCTTAATATAAATTCTATCTCCTCCCTATGTACTTCCCTTGATCACGATCAAGGTTTATTTATTTTAAATAGTTTTGTAATAGGAATAGTTAGAATTAATTTTGAAGAATTAGAGATCAAAAGAACAAGGAGGCGCTTGAAGATCCGTTTGTAATGGAGCCCTAGGGTTTAAATGTAATAGTTATATTTAAATATTATTTCTTGCACCCCAGGGTTTGACCTTTTGGTTTACTTGGTGGCTCTAGTGAACCAAACTAGAATAAAAGTCCATAATCAATCCGGTAGAATATAGTATTCTATATGTGCATGCTTATATTATATATTATGCAAACATGCTTGCGTGTTAATAAATATAACGCCGTATTTTATATATATATATTCATGCATATAAACAAGATGAGATAAATTAATAACAAACCCCTCAATTTTTTATATTAAGTCTAAGCGTTCAAAGATATTTGGAATATCTAACGTTAAGCCTTCTAGCATGATAAAATTAATAGAGTATTAAATATTTAATATGAGTTTGTTGTGTCACCACAAGGAAGTATTAAGTATTTAAGATGTTAATTTATCACATTTGATGCTTATAAAGAAAATTGAACAATATTGTTTTGTTGTGTCACCACAAGGATGATATTTTTCTTTTTTTGAATATATGGAGTGCTAGGTCGGACTTAACTTGGATAATTTTGATTCTGGATGTGCCACCACTTGATCAAAATAATCTAAGAGACAAAAGAAAAGGAGTTGCATAGTTGATGTAATTGACAAAAGTTGTCTACCTATTTATTTATATATAGTTTATTGTGTCACCACAAGGCTATATACATTTGAAATGAGATCCTTATTCTCACTAGCAAATCTTTAATTAGATTTTGCCAAACTATATAAGTGAGGTAATATAGTTTGAAGAAAATAGTGGGAAATACCAATTTAAAACAAAACCTAATTTATTTTGGTAATTAATAAAAGAATGTATGTTAAAATGTTGTTAATTACAAATTCATTTACTGAAATTTTACAATGTCTAAATTACTATCATCGCTGAAACATATTAGATGTTATTTAACCAAACCGTATTAAACGGATTGGTTAAGGAATTTGAGAATAGTTCTCATGGTGAAAAGTTATCTTATGTCCTTAATACGCCTATCCTCAACATGGTTGCGAATAATGCCTCTGAGGAAGAGATTGCTACTTTTAGAAAGTGTCAAGATGATGCATGATTGGCTCGATGCATCATGCTCGCATCCACGAGAGTAACGAGCTTCAACGTCGGCGTGAAATTATGGATGCTCTCTACTATATTCCCCGCATCATCAGTAGTTGATAGTGAGGAAAGTAGGGGCGATAGATATCGAGATATCTAAGGAGCTCTTCCGATCTAGAATGGCCAATGGCACTATAAGATGCAGACAAAAGTTCTTAACATAATCAATTTGATTGATCAATTAGGACAACATGTTTTGTCATGGATGGAGAGTTGAGCGAAGATTTGATCTTGCACTCACTCTCTCGGACTCCTTTCACAATTGTTGTGAATTTTTCATATGGACAAGCTAGATATCGCCCTCATTGATTTGCTTAACGTGTTGAAAAATGTTGAGAGTCACTTTCAAACAAGAAAAACCAAGTCTTCTTGGTAGGGGCCAAAGGATCTTCCGAAAAAGAAGAACGATTCAAAGAAGGTAAATGAAAAGGCAAAAACAAAGGATAATAAGAACAAAACGACACGGATAAAGCAAAGGAGTTTGCTTCCATTTTGCAATAAGCATGGACACCGGAAAGAAATCTGCGAAAGCACCTTGCGATGGCTAACCAAAGAAGCTTAATGAAGTTTGATTTACAAAATACAATTTTGTTCAAGATTTAAAATAAATTTTCTTTAAGTCGAGGTTCTACTTGGATATTGGATATCGACTTTGGTTATCATAAATATAGATTTATGAAGGGACCAAGCGAAGTAGAAAGTTAAACAAAGATAAGTAATCCTATGTGTGAAAAATGAAGCAAAGGTTCTTTGCATTAGCTATAGAAACTTATAGTTTAAGCCTTCGCTTTACTGGCGAAATCTATTAAGTCAATAAGTTGTTATTGTATTCCAATTCTTGTTAGAAACATTATTTCCATTTTATTGTTGAATGATAAAATTTTTGGTATTATAATTAAGAACAATTGTTGTTCTATTTATAATAATAATGTTTCGTATAAATGGAATATTACTTAATGGATTTTATATACTGACTTATGTGAAAATAGTTTTGCAAATTGAACAAACTAGTATAAGAAAAAGAGATGATTATTCAAAGAGTTGAATGTATGTATTTGTTGAAATACAAGTGTGAATTATTTGAAAGGTTCAAAGAATTGAGAGTGAAACAAATTGGCAAAGTATTAAGATTCTTTGATTAGATCAAGGAATAAATACTTGTGCAATAAGTTTCTAGATCATCTCAAATGGTTTTTCTCATAATGGACACCTCATGATACGTAATAATTGATTGATGTATCCGAAAGGAAAAATCTTACCTTGTTGAACATAGTACGGTCCAAAATGATTTTACCGACATTCCGGTATCCTTCAGGATCATGTCCTAGAAATGGTCGCATATCTACGAAAAGGTAACCTCAAAATCCATTTCAAGACTTCTTAAAAGTTATGGACGGGGAGGATTCCTAATCTTAAGTATGTTAAGATAAGGGGTTGTCCAACTTATGTGAAAAGGTTTGAAGGATAAGCTTGGGACAAGATTTGACATGTCTGATTTGTGGGACATCCTAAAGTAAGTTTAGGGTATATGTTCTATAATTCTACTTAGCAAAAGGTGTTTATTACGAAACACGTTGCCTTCTAAGATAAAGGTGTTTATCATTAAAAGGGGCTAGTGGGAGGATAATAGATCTTGAAGAGTTCAAGAACCACAAAATACTATAAGTCAATAAGAGGAACACAGAGATGTACCTATTATACCACAACCCCAATCGTAAATGCGGAATAAGATCAAGATACAGGGAGGTATGGATTCATCATAGATGATGATGATGAGGTACACATCATGAAGATGATGATCCGATTACATCTGACGAGGTAAGTGTTGTGACACTTAGAGAAATGGATTGAAGCAAGTTTCTCAAATATGGAACATTCGTTTTGATGAGGCAATCAAAAGAGTTTGATTTTATCAAAAATAAGAATGAACCTAGTGTGTACAAAAGGGTCGATTGGGGAGCATCGTGACATTCCTAGTACTATATGTTGATATACTACGGATGAGGAATGACATACCAATGCTACAATCAGTAAAGATAAAGTTGTCTAAACATTCCTCCATGAATGATTTGGGAAGAGAATCGTAATTGAGGATAAAAATCTATATAGATAGATTTAAGAGGATGCTCGACTTAACCCAAAGAACGTATATTCATTTGATGCTAAAGTCGTTTAGCATGGCAAACTCTAAGAGATGTCTCATGTCGATAAGCTGTGGAGTGTATCTCTTTTAATAGTCCCCACAGACTCCTGAAAAGAGAGGTCGCATGAGTGACAATCATGTATGCAATGATATGTACGAGACCTAATGTTGATCAGTCATATTATGGAGAAGTTCACTATGAGTCAGTGAAAAACATCTTAAAGTGCTTAACCGGCACTAAGGATGTGATCATACATGGTGGATCTGAATTAAAACTAGAGGGCTTTACAGACTCAAGTTTTTCAGACAGACCAAGACACCCGAAAATCCACTTTAAGGTAAAGTGTTACCTTGAACAGTGGTGCAGTGAATTGGAAAGGTTCCAAACAGCAAAGAGTTTCTGGTTTAGTGATAAAGACAAAGTATATAGCTATAAATGAAGCTACAAGTTGATTGTTTGGATGAAAAGTTCATTACAGAACTAGGAATAGTTCCTAAGTCTCATCTTGGATCTAAACATGTGTTGTGGTACTTTCACTTGATTATAGGAATCATTGAAAGATGGGAAACCACTATAGAGATAGTGGACCCTCAAGAACAACATTAAATATCCATTAACTAAAAAGCTTATCCAACAGCAGGATAATCGTCACTTAGAGAAGAAGAGTATGAGATACCATGGTGATTGGCTTTAGTGCAAGTGGGAGATTGAAAGTAGTATGCATACAAGCCAATCATGTTTGATGATAAAGCATATACTTTGTAACAATCTTATTCATTTATTAATAAAAAGTATTAATTTATTAAAGGCTTTTAATTATCTACACGATGATCTTTTTTATAATATGTGATAAACCCATAGTTTTAAGCAATGCTTTTAGAATAATGATGATGATCATTCTAATGAGATCTAAATTCTTAGAAAGCTTAAAACTAAAATAGTTCCCAATCATTGGATTACTAAATTGGGGATTAGTGAATCCGGATAGATTGAGTACATACGTTCTTCTTGCTCATTGGATGAGGATGATTGATCTCGTGATCATTTGTGTGGAGACACTAAAGTAAGTAAATAGGTGCTTATTAGAGAATAAGTTCATTGAGCGTGGCTCATTAAGGAATACCTAATGGAGTTTTACTTGCTGTCAAATAGAAATTCTGTAGTGATAGTAGTCTGAGTGATCCTTGGACTTGAGATCATCATAGTATCTTGTGTATGATGAGTTATACTTTGACTTATTCCTTAAGACCCTTAGGGTATATCAAAGGGTATGCTTGGGTATAATAAGTTGTACATGGAGATAATGTATGATCAATAAAGAATTTACCACTTTTATTAAAAGAAGAGAAATGTAACGCCCCCAAAATTAGGTATACGTTACCCATCTTGGGTCGCCACTTACATGGTACATAAATTCAAATACAACTTACTAACATAACTGTCGTGTACAATACGACATAAACTGTGAGTTTGAATACAAATATTGTCTACTAGATATTATACAAACTCAAAAGGAGTCCTCATTACAACTATTATCACACTATTTCACGAATAGTGAGGACTACTAATGTTATCCTCTGAGACCATTACTCCGCTTCCCGACTCGTCTCGGCCTATGTTCTCATTTCACAAGAGAACAAAGAAAGAAAAAGGTGAGCTCAACTAGCCCAAGAAGAAATATTATGACTAAGATAATGCGAATAAATTATCATTAGCCTTCAACAAATGTTAAACCGATAAAATACAATGAGACAACCAGTTTAATCTGCAATGGAATATGCAATCCATTAAAAGAGTCAAGTAGAGACTAAAGTCTACTATCTTTTATAATTTAAAAGGTTTTCATCAATTTTTATCACTGAGACTCAGCTTAATGAATAAGCCACAATATTTAATCATCCCTGTACCATGGTCAAGGATTTTCATCAAATCATCAATGGTCATGACTATACCGAATCACCCCTGGTCATAATCATACCAAAAACTATCCATCAAAGCATTACGAATACATCAAGACTTTTATCACATCATTTATAGCGGTCATGATTATACCGAATGATCCCTGGTCATAATCATACCAAGTTCATCTATGCACATAAGACATAGATAACTTTCAACATAATATAACATGAGGATGATGACAATGACATAATAATTCAATAAAACAAGTTCAAGAATTAATTTATCCAAGAACCAATAACGTCCAAGTTGTCAACATGATACTTTTTGTAGAGTAAAATTCAAGAATGCTCGGAAGAATATTTCCATGAAAAATCTTGGATGAAGCCATGAAATATCAAGGATATTCCATTAATTTCATGGAGTATAAAGTCAAAGCTTTAACTAACTCGAGTATAATAAAGAATGGAATAACAACGAAATCACCACGCATGCGGTATCTTGATGACAAGTTATTCAATGTAATAATAATAAAGGAACCGTGTCGTGAAAATCACAATCGACGGATGTTCCAATGTAATAATAAGGAATGTAACAACAACGAAATCACCATGCATGCGGTGCTTCAGATGTAGACGAGTTATTCCAACGGAGTAATAATAAATGCGAATAATAAATGATGGAACCAGTCCTACAGATAAGCATGCATGTGATATTCAATGAAATATAAAGACGGAATAATAAAATGGAACCGGTCCTGCCAGATAAATGCATGGGATATTCCAAATGTAATAATAGAAGAATGTCACCAAGTATAGGTAAACCACGTGATCTGATTATGTATAGGGTATGTCACTGGCGTATGCGAGTTATTCCAATGTAATAATAAAGAATGGAATAATGTAAGTTCTCTTCATGAATAAGAAAGAATAACACCCTTTACGGTACAAATAAATAATACCCCTTACCGTAAAAAACCAATTGGATATCAAAGTAGTGAAAGTACGTATCACTAATCTTCTTTCTCTCTATAGATTTTCTCTCTATAAACTTCTCTCTATAATTTCTCTCTCAGAGTTTCAATGAATTAAGTAAGAAAATAATGAAGGAATGGGCTTCTATTTATAGGAAAATAGAATGCATAGTAATTAATCCATGAATCGGTCCAGATTGATTTATTTTAATCGACGGTCCATATTTAAAGCAAAATCTTTTTAAATAAAATATCATATATTCTATTTATATAAAAACATTTTACTATGCAAACACACTACGCAAAACACTATGCAACACTATCATAATAAAATATAATATATTCTATTTATAGAATAACTTTAATAAAGTATTACATTTTATATAAAAGATGTTTCGCTTTATTACGTTAATAATACGAATAAAACAAAAACGTCATTATCGCTATAATAATTCATATTATTAATCGACAATAATGGAATCAAACCGAGTGACTTCTCACATAAGCATCAATAATCAATACCGCGCTGTACTACTTACCACACGACATCGCATTTCTTTACTTTACTTCTGAGAGTAGTTCAATAAAGATTATCAATCGGTAAAACTTCCGCCGTTATTTCAATAAAATATTTTTGTCGCTTTCTCAATCCGATGATAATTACATTAGGGGGTCCACCAATGATTGAGCCATTGTACGAATATTCCCTGCAAAACAGAATATTCCCCGACCAATCGAATATAATCACTTGCATACTTTGCAAAATTTATAAATACTACCCACAACTATAATATTATCTCAAATTCACACCATAATATTAAAAACTTATTTCGACAAAATTTAAATCTTTATTGATAAAATCTGGGGTCTCACAAGAAATGTTCTATGTGATTCGATAAATGACAACCCGGTAGTCCTTGGCCATAAGGTAATAAAATTAGAAAGGAGTTTCTAATTTTGCATTATTTAATGTTGTGCATTTAAGGATCGAAATACATATAATTAAATAAAATAAGACTTGACAAGAATTCCGTATGCCTTATATTTAATTGAGACATTGTATGATGGAAGGATTGAATTGTATTGCAGTAACTATCTACTCAAAGGTTCTTTTATGATTAATGTTGAAATCTATATTATCCGGAAAGTCGTTGATCGCTAGGAGAACTTATCCTATTGTAGAATAAATATTATTTATTTAAATAAATTAATTGTTTAATTTATTTATTTAAATAAGATTAGAATTGTTCAATTGATTTATTCATAACTTAGATTTAATATGGAGAACCTAAAGGGTCACACACCATAAAAGGAAGAATAATTATTTAAGAAGTTAATGACATAATCGTAATAATATGTTATGTATATTTAATTTAATCTATGGTGATAGAATAAATTAAATAGCTTAATATTTATTTTTAATATTTTAGAAATATTAAATATAAATTAATAAGAGGAGTCTTATTAATATTATTATAATTATTATTATTATTTTAATTTCTAAAAGAGTTTAGGAATTAATTTAATATAAGTACTCTCATTTATTCCTAATAAGATTAGGAGGAAAATTAATTAAAAGAGTTTAATTAATTATCCCTAATAAGATTAGGGAGCCCATTTAATTAAAAGAGTTTAATTAAATAATATCTTATTTTAATAGGGTTACTTGATATCTTTATAAGAGGAGTCTTATATCAGATATTAAGACTACATGATTATTCCAATGAGTTGGAGAGTACGCTCTTTTTCTATAGAGATAGAAAAACTAGAGTTTAGCCAACCACCCATCTTCTTGAATCCTTCTTCTTCCTTGGTGGATCACCTCTAGAGGCCAAACACTTGGGTGGCTAACGTTGATCAAAGGAAGGAACCAAACCCGGTGGATTCAAGTCAACGCGAAAAGAATTGGAGGTGAACTTGTCTTGAGAAGCTCGGATCTTGAAGGTATGATTCTTGTTCTTCAATTTTTAAATAAAAGGAATTTCCTTTATTTATAGTAAGGGTGGATTTGATTAATGTGGTTAGTTATGGGTAAAATGCTGCAAATATTTTAAATAAGCAAGTGGTGATAAAATATTCATTATCGTTTGGGAATATTCGTAAGACTACGGTAGCGGTCTTTTGTGGGCCCCATAACGGAAAGCGATTGGATGAAGAAAACGATAAATATAAGTTGTTTATAAATAACTACGAAGTAGTTATTCAAGTATCACTGTTGGAATACCCGTTGGTTAAAACACACTAATACGCGTTGTTGAACAAGAAGATACCAGTATTGCACCAATTATTGATTCTTACGTGAGTAAGAAGGCACTACTCAATAATTGTTACAATGAATTATGCTCAAAGATTTTATTTTATTGATTCAATAATTCTTTGTATTGATATTTTATATTCTCATTGTTTCAATAAATTGTCATTACACAATTTTTCCATTATCGGAGCAATAATTTATATTATCTCTAATAATATTATTAGAAAACATTATTGGCAATGTCTAGAAAGTTCTGCTCTAAGGAGAGGTTTGGTCACCTAATCATGCGCCAAGAAGGAGAAATTCTTATTGAAAGCCCTCTTTCCTGAACCGCCTCGTTGTCGATATTGTGATTCTCAATATTATTTGTGAATAATTAATTATTGATTTATATGATAAGGAAAATATTGATTTTATGTGGATATAGATGGAGAAAATTTTAATGTGACAATTGTTGAAAATTAATATTTTATCTTTTCTCGATAAAATAATTCATTTAAATATATTATTTTAATAATATATTAACGGTGATATTTTTATAATGAATGTGGGATATATGAGTATATGAGGAGGAAGAGTATTTTTGTGGCATTAAATGTTTAACACATGTTTTTGTGTGTCAGTGGACCCATTTCTTGAATCGAAAATTGATTATAGATCGTAAAATCGCCTGCTTGTGGATTTCTTCAATTTTTGTTTGAAATTTGGAAAAACTTTCTTCCTCAGAAAGTTGTAGAGAATTGAATTTCCTATAAAAACTTGTGAGATTCGAATTTTCCGATAAAAAGGCTATTTATTATGAATTATCAAAGTTTTGAGTTCAAATAATTGATTTTTGGGAGTTTTAATTAATTATTTTGAGAAAAACGTTTTTGGTGAGTTTGTGAACCTCATTTAACATGTGTTATGGCTGAAATCAGATTTCAAAGGTGGGCTAAGGAATTTTGTTTATAAATAATATTATTATATTCAATTTTCTGCTTTGGTGTTCTAAGCAATTTCCTATAAATAGGTGCTTAGGTTAGAATTGAAAATCACACCAGAAACTGAAGTTTTCTCTCTCTATATTATCGAGCGTATTCTTGTGAGTATTTTGAGTATACTTTGAGTATTGCTATACTGGTGCAAGTTCAAGTCATAGCCTATATCCTGTGTTCAACTAAAAGACTGTCTTTTTCGAGGTAAGAGATGTTATTTTTCTTCAAATGATATTATTTCTTCAATATCATTATCTTTGAAATATTGGTTGGAACTTTTATCAAATTTGGAACTTTTTCATGTCGGGTTACTTATTCATGAGTTCTTATTCACGAAGTTACTATTCATGAGTTACTATTCATGAGCTTACTTATTCACTTAGTACTATTATTCATGAAGAAGATGTTTTTTGTGGAATTTCTATCTTTTGGTGTCTGAGTTACTATTCACGATACTACGGACTATCCACGATACGATATTCATTATTTGATTATTCAATTTAAAATGAAAATTTTTCTTTTCGCCTAAAATATATATTCGGATACTAGCTTTGATTGTATCCATGTTTTGATCATTCTCAATTTTACACCCCTATGATTATTTTTGAGGTATTTTTTGACGTGGATAAAACAAAAGTACGAATCTTTAATCCTTAATCCTTAATCCTTAATCCTTGTCATTTTGTTTCACTAGATTCGCTTTTTTAAAAATATTTTTCATCATCTTCACCTTAAATGATGATATTATGGAATATCTTTTGCCCCTGTAGTGTAAATATGAATGATTTCTTGATGAATATCTTTGGCCAGTAGTGCAAAAAGATGAACAGTGTTAAGATAAACACGATCGATCGATTAATATCTTTGGCCCGTAGTGCAAAGATGAATGCAGTGTTTAGATGAACATGACCAATTGATGAATATCTTTGGCCTCAGAGTGCAAAGATGAATATTTGATTCCGTATATATATCGATTGATGTTACAGGGATAAAATATCGACGATGAACTTTTAAATTCATATATAAAAGATAGTAGTTTGCATTCTCTACTTAACTCTTCTAATGAATTATTATTTCACTGCGAATAATATTGATTTAAAATTTGTTGTTTATCAGATTCTATTAGATTTTTCCTGTTGAAGACTAACGATAATTTGTTGTATATTATCTTAGTCATAATATTCTTTACCGGGCTAGTTGAGCTCACCCTTTTCCTTGTTGTTCCATTTTTCTTCTCGTGAGGCGAGAATGTAAATGCAATGTAGTACTAGTGGGTATGGAATGAAGGTTCTAGAGAGAGTCGTTTAGTAGTCCTCACCATTTTTGTAAAATAATGTATCAATAATTATGATGAGAATTTATTTGCGTGTGGATATTGTCTGATGGCAATATCTCGTATTTAAACTCACAGCTTTATATGTTGTAATAATAAAGTTGAAGTTATTTCGTACCATGTATTTGGCGCGACTCGAATAATGGGTTGGATGGAATGGACCTATTTTGGGGGCATCACAATTGGTATCGAGCTTAGGGATATGATCTCCAAGCGGAGATAGGGAATAGAACTAGAGGGGAGACGAGTAAATCCTTCGCTAGTGTGTCCTACCTAAGCTTATTTGTTGGTTGGTATATGTGGGATATTATGTGATATATTGATTTCTTAATTAACCACTTGTTTTATGACGATGATTTGAGAATGTCGATCGAGAATATTAACAAGTGGAGTAAATGAGACCGTGGAGATGCCCAGATTTACCAACGAGTAGAACGTGCAACAGATTGGCAATGTACCTCCTGTGAACAACACCACCGAAAGCGGATGATGAACGAGGGATGTTTAGAAGTTTTTCGCGATTCATGCAAAAATCGCATTTGCGGAGACTCGTGTTCAAAATAAAGGAGGAAATGATAGCAATTCACGGGTGGTCACAAATGCAAGCAGCTTCAAAGAGTGGGACCACCGACTGCAGGGAAAGCCGGATCCGACAAGGCGAGACGTGGGTCAAACAAATTACCAAGATATTCGATGTCTTGGGATGCACGGAGAACGTAAAGTTCCATTCGCTACTTTTATGTTCCGAACGAGGCGAGATTCTCGGTGGGAATCAGTGAAGCGTTAGGACGCCCCCCCAAAAGGTATACACAACACCCATTCCGAGTCGCCAAATACATGGTACAAGAAGCAAACTACAATTTCAATAATACAAATGTCGTGAAATACGACAATATATATCATGAAGTTTAAATATAATATTGTCTTTCAGATAATATCCACACGCAAATAAATCCCCATCATAATTATTGATTCATTATTTTAAAAATGGTGAGGACTACAAATATTATCTTCTGTATAATATCTATACTCAAATAAATCCTCATCACATTATTGATTCATTATTTTACAAAAATGGTGAGGACTACTAAACAACTCTCTAGAATCTTCATTCCATACCTCGACTAAGTACTTTCGCTACATTCTCGCCTCCCGAGAAGAAAAATGGAACAACAAGGAAAAGGGTGAGCTCAACTAGCCCAAAGAAGAATATTATGACTAAGATAATATACAACAAATTATCGTTAGTCTTCAACAGGAAAAAACTCGATAGAATACAATGACAACAAGTTTCGGATCAATATTCGCAATGAAATAATAATTCATAGAAGAGTTACGTGAGAATGAAATCTACTATAATCTATGAATTTAATAAATTCATCATCAATATTTTATCCTCAGTAACATCAATCAATATACATCCGAATCAAATATTCATCTTTGCACTACAGTGCCAAAGATATTCATCACCGGGTCATGTTCATTTAAACACTGCTCATCTTCAGACTACAGCCCAAAGATATTAATCAATCCATCATGTTCATCTCAACACTGCTCATCTTTGCACTACAGCCAAAGATATTCTTCAGAAATCATTCATCTTTTGCACTACAGTGCCAAAGATATTCAATAATATCATCATTTAAGACCGAGGATGATGAAAATATTTTTAAAGAAACGAATCCAAAGAAACAAAATGACAAGGATTAAGGATTAAGGATTCATATTTGGTTTTATCCACGCCCAAAAATACCTCAAAAATAATCATAGTGGTGTAAATTCAAGAATGATCAAAACATGGATACAATCGAGTTAGCATCCGTAATAGATGTTTTTGACTTAAAAGAAGAAATTTTATTTTTCTTGAATAAGACCGTGATATCGTGAATAAAGGTCGTGATACGTGAATAGTAATGATACGTGAATAAGAACTCCGACACCAAAAGATAGAAATTCCACAAAAACATCTTCACGCTTCATGAATAGTACTCGTGAATAAGAACTCGTGAATAAGAATCTCAGCTTAATAAGAACTCGTGAATAAGAATCGTGAATAAGAACCCATGAATAGTAACCCCGATATGAAAAAGTTCCAAATTTGATAAAACTTCAGATCAACATTTCAAAGATAATGATATTGAAGAAATAATATCATTACAAAAAAAAATATCCCTTACCTCGAAAGATCAAGATTTCTAATTTGAATCACGGGTATATAGTCTTGAAGGAAACTTGCACCGCCTAGCAATACTCAAAGTATACTCAAAATACTCACAAGAATACGCTCAAAATATCGAGAGAGAAATAGAGAAAAACTTCAGCTTACGGTGTGATTTTCAATTCTAACCCAAGACCCTATTTATAGAAAAATGCTTAGAACACCAAAGCGTAAAATTTAATATAATATTAATATAATTATACAAATTTTCCTTAGCCCACCTTTTGGTAAAAACACCAGCCACACATGTTAATGATGTCCAAAAAATACAAAAACGTTTTTCTTAACAAAAATAATTTAAACTCCCAAAATCAATTATTTTGAGCTTCGAACTTCAATAATTTATAATAAATAGCCCTTTCATCAGAAAATTCAAATCTCATGAGTTTTTATAGGAAATTCAATTCTCTACAACTTTGCAGAAGAAAGTTTTTCCAAATTCCAAATAAAAATCGGACCAAATCCACAAACAAAGCGATTTTACGTGCTATAATCAAATTTCTATCAAATAATTGTGTCCACCAACACACAAAACATGTGTTAAACATTTAATGCCACAAAATACTCTTCCTCTTCATATACTCATATATCCCACATTCATTGTAAAATATCACCATTAATATATTATTAAAATAATATATTTAAATGAATTATTTTATCGTAAAAAGATAAAATATTAATTTTCAACAATTGTCATTTTAAAAATTTTCTCCATCTATATCCACATAAAATCAATATTTTCTCATCATATAAATCAATAATTAATTATTCACAAATAATATTACAGAATCACAATATTGACAACCGTGCGCTTCCTGTGAAAGAGGGGCTTTCCAATAAGAATTTCTTCTTCATGCCAAGCAATTAGATGACACTCAAACCTCTCCTGTATGTAACTTTCTAGACATTGCCAATAATGTTATCTAATAATATTATTCAGATAATATGAATTATTGCTTCGATAATGAAAGATAGTGTGTAATGACAATTATCAAACAACAAAGAATATAAAATATCAACACAAAGAATTATTAACTCAATAAAATATCGAATAAAGAATTATCAGTAACCATTATTGAGTAGTGCCTTCACGTAAGAATCAATAATTGGTGCAATACCGTGCAAGCTACTCGCTCAACAAAGCGTACAAGTGTGTTTTAACCACCGGGTATTCCAACAAAGATAATCTAGCAATAACTACGCCAGTTATTTAAAAACAACTTATATTTGTCGCTTTTTTCATCCAATCGCTTTCCGTTATGGGGCCCACACATGGTCACTACTACCATTGCATTTAATATTCCCCGACAAATTTAATATTCCACGACCAAACGAATATTCCCCGACAACAATGAATATTTTATAACCACTTTTGCTTATTTTGAAATATTTGCGTATTTAACCCTTAACTATCCACATTCATCAAATCAACCCTTACTATTTCAAAATAAAGGAAATTCCTTTTATTTAAAAATTTCGGTCTTACAACCTCCCTCCTTATGAAATTTCGTCCTCGAAATTGACGACGTACTCTGTGTTTTGAAAAGGTGAGGATACCTCGCTTTCATTTTCGCTTTCCAATTCCTGTGTCATTTCTCTATAGCATGATTCCTCCACAAAACTTTAACTTGTGGTATAACCTTTCATACAGTAGGGACATGCTCCTTCCTATCCAAAATCTTGACAGTACCTCCTCATACGTTAAGTCTTCTGCTATCTCGTCCTGGTTCTAACTCAATAACGTGGTTCGGGTCTTTCACATATTTACGAAGTACGTATATGTGAAACACATTATGAACACGTAGACATACTTTGAGGTAACGCAAGTCTATAGGCTACATTTCCTACTTTCGGTCAAGAATTTGAAATGGACCGATAAATCGTGGATCGAGCTTTCCTCTCTTCCCAAATCTTGTAACTCCTTCCATGGAGCAACTCGCAATAATACATGATCCCTACACTAAATTCCACGTCCTTTCGATGAAGATTCGCATAACTCTTTTTGTCGATCTTGTGCCGCTTTAGATCGTTGTCGAATCATTAGTCATATCGTATTAACTCCTGTCCCAACAATGTTGCTTCACCCACCTCATCCCAACATATCGAGAAACGACATTTTTGTCCATATAATGCTTCAATGGAACCATGCCTATATTTGTTTAATAACTATTGTTGTATGAGAATTCCACCAATGGCAAGTACTTATCCCAACTTCCTTTGAAATCTAGGACACGAGTTTTAATATATCTTCAAGAGTTTGAGTAGTCCTTTCTCGATTGCCCATCCGCTTGAGGATGGTATGCCAAATCGAATCGTAAATTGCGTCCATAGCTTTTCTACAAACTAACCCAAAATCATGAAGTGAATCTTGGGTCACGATCTAAAACTATGGATACCGCATGCCATGCAATCTCACAATCTCATTTACGTATATACGAGAAAAGACGTTCAAGGAATAAGTCTCTCAGATTTGATTTAAAATGAGTAGACTTGGTTAATCTATCAACAATAACCCAAATCGCATCTATGCCTTGAGAAACCTTGGGAAGATTAGTAATGAAATTCGTGGTAATGTGTTCCCACATCCATTTCAAAATCTCAAGTGGTTGAAACGACCCTTTTAGGTACAAGATGCTCCGCCTTTACATCGCTGGCAAGTTAAACACATCGAGATAAACTACGCGATCTCTCTCCTCATATTGCTCCACCAAAATGTATGTTGAAGATCATAATACATTTTGGTACTCCTGTGATGGATTGCAAATGGTGTATTGTGTGCCTCCATCATAATCTTGTTCTTCAAATCGAGTTGTTAGAACACAAAGTCTAGAGTGGACTCAAGTATTCCTTCTTCATCAATTCTCGCCCTAAATAGCTCCTTCTTGTACTTTCTTACGCATCGGCTCGGCCTGGGTGGCTCGAGCAACCTTAACTTTTTTCTATTAAAGTTGGCTCTACGCGATACTTGACATCATCGCACCTTTTCCCCGCATATGATCTTCTACTCAATAAATACCTACCACGTCGCTTTTCCAAGATGGTATGGTTGTAAATATGTACTTGAAATGAGTCTCCTCTTGAGTTCTTCGGGCTCTTCCCACATTCCTTGCTCCATTCGAATTTTGCATCTCTACGTCAGTCACCGTTAATGGAATAGCGATTCGAGAATATCCTTCAACGAATCTCCGATAATAACCAACTAAGCTTCTGAAAGCTACGTATTTCGATTCATCGACTTTAGGTTGCTTCTCAACTGCGACTCATATCCCAATCTTGGATAAAGACGTCACAATGACACCTATCGCTTTACTATCGCACGAATATGACGCCCCTACACAGAGAGTTCTGCTTAGTGAATTCCACAAAGGAAGTCACAAGATAAAGGCTCAGTACCAAATTCTATAGTTGAATTTTTAACTCCACGAAGTTCAATAGAGCCATTCGATATGAGATTTTAGAAATGAGTTTTGTACCCAAGGGTTCAAGTCGATACAAAATTTAATATCGAAGCTTTGGGGAGTAAGCCAAAGAAATTCTTCGTAAAATACGTCGGAAAAAATCAATAACAACAGAATATTATTCAAATCGACGTGTCTTTATTCAAATCCATAATATGGACTAAGAAAATTTGACATCCGTAATAAACGAATGACTTCATGGCTTGATATGAAAATGTTTGACTACAATGGTTTGATTGCTTGAATTGAATAACACGTTGTTAGGAATATGAAAACTAACAACCTTACGAAAATAATCAATTTCGGATGATGAGTAGTTAACCTTAAAATCACATCAAAAACAAATATCTCTATAGAAATAAGGTTAACAGTAATGGATAGTGCCAACTGAATCAAGCAAGATTTATAAACAAAGGATGTGATGAAAGTTTCTCCCAACGGAGTTTCCACGAGATAAGTCAAAGTCTAATTTCTCCTGAGTCAAGTTTAAACGCTGAGCTGCAAGTAAGAGAGATAAAAGAATGGGTAGAACCGATATCTAGTAAGGTATATACTTCATGAGAATTTATAATTGACTAACCTGCTAACCCGTTCGTCGTTCTCAGATTTAATTCCGGCCACGACAAACGCCTTCCCTAATCGCTGACTTTGACTTTTACTCGACATGTCTTTTCGAGTCACCGTCCCATTGAACTAGGTTTCGCTACGCATAATCTCGAGCGATATGTCCTTCCTTTCCACAACTATAGCATACCTTAAACTGTTGTAGGCGATTTGATGATATGTCCCTCTTTCCCGTGATTTGTAACATACGACCGGGGTGGTCGCTTCTCCTCCCTTAAAACTAGTTCTTATAGGCTCCGACGCCTTCACACGGTCGTTGTTGAATCTCCTTTTTAAAATCTCCTCCCAGGCTCGCTTTCTTCTATTTTCATGGCCACGATTACCACCAGAGTGGTTACCGCCTTGTCAGTATTCTTCTTTTCTCCACCGGTTATCGTTATTCGATGATCGCTATCTTCTTGATGATCCTCGGTTATGGTCCTCAAATGAACGTATTTCGTATCTCGCTTCTAACAACCGAGCCTGCTGACAACATCCGAATAGAGAAAATTTATGAGAAATGAGATATCGACGTATGTCGGGTTTCAAACCTCTCGAAACATCCGCGTCATACGCTCCTCATTCTCCACCAAATGAGGTGCAAACTCGATAACTCCGCTAACTTCTTTGCATCGACACCGCCATGTTATTCGCTTCTAGTCTAATAAACTCCACTTCCTTCATACGACGAAATACTTTCGTGGAAGTACTTGTCATTAAACTGCTTCAAACGCTCCCACGCGTCCGAGTGCAACCGGATGGTACGCTTACGTATTCCCACCAAGAATCGCCTCGCCACTTTTAACATAAAGGTGGCGAATGGAACTTTCTGTTCTCCGTGCATCCCAAGACATCGAATATCTTGGCAATTTGTTTGACCCACGCCTCCGCCTTTAATCGGATCCGCTTCCCTGCACTCGTGGTCCCAACTTTGAAGCTAATCGCTGTCGTCACACCACTGTGAATTGCTATCATTTCTCCTCAGATTTTGAACACGAAGTCTCCCTCGTCTGATTTTGCATGAACTGCAAAAAGCTTCTAAACATCCCCTCGCTCATCATCTCGCCACAGGTGTTGTTCACAGGAGGAACATTGCCACCTGTTGCACGCTTCTCCTCGTTGGTGAAAGTACAGCATCTCCACTGTCTCATTTACTCCATCATTAATATTCTCAAATACATTCTCAAATATCATCATAAAATAAGGGTTAATTAAGGAAATCAATATATCACATAATATCCCTATATAATTGACCAACTAACAAATAAGCTTTAGGTAGGACACACTAATAAGGATTTACTGCCTCTCCTCTCTAGTTCTATTCCCCGATCTCCGCCAGAGATCATATCCCTAAGCTCGATACTAACTGTAACTCGACACCAACTCAGGTCAAGACTCACATCGATACTTATCAGGCCACCACAGAATCAGCGGCGTCCCTACGGAGAGTCCGCTTTGCATCCCCCATCAACAGAAGTCACCAAATGAGAGGCTCGGGGCTCTTTACTTATTCAATAAACTCCACTTCCTTCCTACGACGAATACTTTCTCCCGAGGAAGTACTTGTCGTTAAATCAAGCTTTTCAAAATGTCTCCCACGATGACATGTGAGAGTGCAAATTGGATGGGTACGCCAGAAGACCCCAAATTTTTAAATAAAAAGGAATTTCCTTTATTTTGAAATAAGAAGGGTCGATTTGATTAATGTGGATAGTTAAGGGTTAAATACGCAAATATTTCAAAATAAGCAAGTGGTTATAAAATATTCATTATTGTTTGAATATTCGTTTGGTCGTGGAATATTCGTCATCGCTTTGGGAATATTCGCATTTACCTACACAAAATGCATGTGTGGGCCCCATAACTGAAAGCGATTGGATGAAGAAAACGACAAATATAAGTTATTTTTAAATAACTACAGTAGTTGTTATAGCTATAATCGCTTGAATACCCGGTGGTTAAAACACACTAATACGCTTTTGTTGAACAAGAAAGACACCAGATTGCACCAATTATTGATTCTTACGTAAGAAAGGCACTACTCAATAATGGTTACAGAATTACTGCTCAAAGATTTTATCGAGTTAATAATTGTCAATTGATATTTTATATCATCGTTGTTTCAATAATCACATTACACAAGATCTTCATTATCGAAGCAATAATTCATATTATCCTAATAATATTATTAGATAACATTATTGGCAATGTCTAGAAAGTTCTGCCTAAGGAGAGGTTTGGTCATCCTAATCATACGCGCCAAAGAAGAAAAATTTTATCGGAAAGTTCTCTTCCTTTAACCGCTCGTCATTAATATCAGATTCTGTAATATTATTTGTGAATAATTAATTATTGATTTATATGATGAGGAAAATATTGATTTTATGTGGATATAGATGGAGAAAATTTTTAAAATGACAATTGTTGAAAATTAATATTTTATCTTTTTCCGATAAAATAATTCATTTAAATATATTATTTTAATAATATATTAACTATGATATTTTTACAATGAATGTGGGATATATGAGTATATGAGGAGGAAGAGTATTTTGTGGCATTAAATGTTTAACACATGTTTTGTGTGTTCAGGTGGACCCCATTTATCGATCGAAATTTGATTATAAATGTAAAAAATCGCCTGCTTTGTGGATTTCTTTTGATTTTCTATTTGGAATTTGGAAAAACTTTCTTCTGCAAAGTTGTAGAGAATTGAATTTCCTATAAAACTCGCGAGATTTGAATTTTCTGATGAAAGGGCTATTTATTATGAATTATTAAAGTTCAAGTTCAAATAATTGATTTTTGGGAGTTTAAATTTTAAAATTAAGAAAAACGTTTTTGTATTTTTTTTTGGTACATCATTATGTGTGGCTGGTGTTTTTACCAAATTCTAGGGCTAAGGAAAATTTGTATAATTATATTAATATTATATTAAATTTTCGCTTTTGGTGTTCTAAGCATTTTCCTATAAATAGGTGCTTAGGTTAGAATTGAAAATCACACCGTAAACCCAAGTTTTCTCTATTTCTCTCTCGATATTTTGAGCGATTCTTGTGAGTATTTTGAGTATACTTTGAGTATTGCTAGACTATCTAAAAGTTTCCTTCAAAGACTATATCCTAGATTCTAGCTGTAAGACTCGATCTTTCGAGGTAAGTGATATTATTTTTTTTTTCAGAATGATATTATTTCTTCAATATCATTATGTCAAAATGTTGATCCAAGTTTTATCAAATTTAGAACTTTTTCATGCTCTGGGTTACTTATTCACGAAAGTTACTATTCACGAAGTTACTATTCACGAAGTTACTATTCACGAAGTTACTATTCACGAAGTTACTATTCACGAAAGTACTATTCATGTAAGCGTGAAGATGTGTTTTTGTGGAATTTCTATCTTTTGGTGCTCTGAGAGTTACTATTCACGATACTCTGACTATTCACGATACTTCACTATTCACGATACTAAGACTATTCAATTTAAAAATAAAATTTCTTCTTTCGTCTAAAATATCTATTCCGGATACTAACTCGATCAGATCCATGTTTTGATCATTCTCAATTTTACACCACTACTATGATTATTTTGAGGTATTTTTGATGCGTGGATAAAACCAAGTACTAATCCTTAATCCTTAATCCTTGTCATTTTGTTTCACCGGATTCGCTTTTTTAAAAATATTTTTCATCATCCTCGCCTTAAATGATGATATTATTGAATATCTTCGCCCGTAGAAGTAAAAAGATGAATGATTTCAAGAATATCTTTGGCCCAGAGTAAAAGATGAACAGTGTGTTGAGATGAATACGACCGATTGATTAATATCTTTGGCCTTGTAGTGCAAAGATGAACAGTGTTTAAATGAATACGACCAATCGATGAATATCTTCGGCTCAGTAGTGCAAAGATGAATATTTGATTCCGTATGTATATCGATTGATGTTACAGGATAAAATATTGATGATGGACCGTTAAATTCATAGATTATAGTAGATTTCATTCTCTACGAACTCTTCTATGAATTATTATTTCAACATGTAATATTGATCTCAAAACTTGTTGCTATCAGATTCTATCGATTTTTCCTCGTTGAAGACTAACGATAATTTGTTGATATTATCTTAGTCATAATATTCTTTATCGGGCTAGTTGAGCTCACCCTTTTCCTTGTTGTTCCATTTTTCTTCTCGTGAGGCGAGAATGTAAATGAAGTACTAGCTCTGGGGTATGGAATGAAGATTCTAGAGAGAGTTGTTTAGTAGTCCTCACCATTTTTGTAAAATAATGAATCAATAATGTGATGAGGATTTATTTGAGTATAGATATTGCTCTGTAAGATAATATTTGTATTCAAACTCACGCTTTATCGTTGTAATAATAAAGTTGTAGTTGTTTCGTATCATGTATTCATACGACTCGTAATGGGTGTTGTGTATACCTATTTTGGGGGCATCACAAATGGTATCGTAGCTTAGGATATGATCTCCGCGAGATCGTGGAATAGAATCTGTGGAGGAGAGAGACGAGTAAATCCTTCGCTAAGTGTGTCCTACCTAAGCTTATTTGTTAGTCGGTCAAGATATAGGGATATTATGTGATATATCGATTTCCTTAATTAACCCTTATTTTATGATGATTTGAGAATGTCGAATCGAGAATATTAATAAAGGAGTAAATGAGACCGTGGAGACGCTCGTACTTCACCAACGAGGAGAACGCGGCAACAGTCGGGCAATGTTCCTCCCGTGAACAACAACACCACCGAAAGCGTATGATGAACGAGGGATGTTTAGAAGCTTTTTGCGCTTCATGCAAAATCGCATTTAGGAGACTCGTGTTCAAAATACGAGAAATGATAGCAGATTCACGAGTGGTCACAACAAGCAAGCTTCAAAGAGTCGGGACCACCGCACTGGGAAAGCCGGATCCGATTAAGCGAGACGTGGGTCAAAACAAATTACCAAGATATTCGATGTCTTGGGATGCACGGAGGAATGTAAAGTTCCATTCGCCACCTTTATGTTCCGTGGCGAGGCAGACATCGGTGGGAATCAGGAAGCGCACTCCATCCAAATTGCACTCAAAGATGTCGGGAGAGCGTTTGAAATAGCTTTCAATGACAAGTACTTCCTCGAAAGTATTCGCATACGAAGGAAGTGGAGTTTATTAGACTAGAGCAGGTAATAACACGACGGTGTCCCAAAGACGAGGCGAAGTTCATGAGTTATCCAGTTTGCACCTCATTTGGTGGAGAATGAGGAACGATGACGCGGATGTTTCGAGAGGTTTGAACCCGACATACGCCAAGATCTCATTTCTCATAAATTTTCTCTATTCAGATGTTGTCAATCAGGCTCAACAGTTGTTAGAAATGAGATAACGAGTACGCTCAACCGAGGGACCATAACCGTGGATCATACCAAAGATAAGCAAGCCATCGTAATAACGATAACCAAACGGAGAAAGAAGAATACGATTAAAGGCTAAACCACTCCGTGGTAATCGTGGCCATGAAAATAGAAGAAGCGAGTCGGGAGGAGATTTTAAAAGAGGAGATTCAACAACGACCATGTGAAGACGCCACTCACCAGAGAACTAGTTTTAAGGAGGAGAACGACCACCACCATTGCTATCAGATGTTACAAAATGCGGAAAGAGGGACATATCACCTCAAACCGCCACACAACAGCTTTAAGGTATGCTATAATTGTGGAAAGGAAGGACATATCGCCGAGATCATTGACGAGAGCGAATGAAACCTAGTTCAATGGGGACGGTGACTCAAAAAGACCGTCCTAAAAGTCAAAGTCAACGATTCCGAAGAGCGCTTGTCGTGGCCATAAATGCAAGGAACAACAGTTAACGGGTTAGTCAATTATAAATTCTTCAAGTATATACCTTCTAGATATCGGTTCTACCCATTCTTTTATCTCTCTACTTAAGGCCAACGCTTTAAACTCGACTCGGAGAAATTAGACTTTGACTTTCACTGTCATGGAAATTCAGAGAAACTTTCGTGACGCCCCAAAAATAGATATACATCACCCATTCTCGAAATTGTCAATACATGGTACGTAAACAACTACAACTTTATTATTACAACAATGCTTAAACTGTGAGTTTAAATACAAATATTATCTTCTAGATAATATTTATACTCACATAAATCCTCATCACATTTATCGATACATTATTTTACAAAAATGGTGAGGACTACTAAACAATCCTTTCTAAAACCTTCATTCCATACCCCGACTAAGATTTCTGCTTATATTCTCGCCTCCCCGAGAAGAATGGAACAAAAGGAAAAGGGTGAGCTCAACTAGCTCAAGAAAGAATATTATGACTAAGATAATATACAACAAATTATCGTTAGTCTTCAACAGGAAAAATTTAATGTAATACAATAGACAACAAATTTCAAATCAATATTCGCAATGAAATAATAATTCATTGTAAGAGTTAAGTAGAGAATGAAATCTACTATAATCTATGAATTTAATAAATTCATCATCAAAATTTTATCCTCAGTAACATCAATCAATATTCATCTCAAATCAAATATTCATCTTTGCACTACAGTGCCAAAGATATTCATCAATCATCATGTTCATCTCAACACTGCTCATCTTTGCACTACAAAGCCAAAGATATTCATCACCGGGTCATGTTCATTTAAACACCTGCTCATCTTTGCACTACAAAGCCAAAGATATTCTTCAGAATCATTCATCTTCAGCACTACAGCCAAAGATATTCAATAATATCATCATTTAAGACCGAGGATGATGAAAATATTTTTAAAGAACGAATCCAAAGGAAACAAAATGACAAGGATTAAGGATTAAGGATTCAGATTTTGTTTTATCCATGTCCAACAATACCTCAAAAATAATCATAGTGGTGTAAAATTCAAGAATGATCAAAACATGGATACAATCAAAGCTAGTATCCAAAATAGATATTTTGGACTAAAAGAAGAAATTTTATTTTTCGATGAATAGTGTCGATATCGTGAATAAGGTCAGATACGTGAATAAAGGCCGATACGTGAATAGTAACTCCGACACCAAAAGATAGAAATTCCACAAAAAAACATTTTCACGCTTTCATTTAATAGTACTCGTGAATAAGAATCGTGAATAAGAACTCATGAATAGTAACTCGTGAATAAGAACTCATGAATAAGAACCCCGACATGAAAAAGTTCCAAATTTGATAAAAAGTTCCAACTAATATTTCAAAGATAATGATATCAAGAAATAATATCATCCTAAAAAAAAATAACATCCCTTACCTCAAAGAATCAAGATTTCTAAGGAAAGGCTCAAGTGATGTCGAATGAAACTTGTACCAAATAAAGAACTCTCAAAGTATCTAAATACTCACAAAATACGCCAATAATATAGAGAGAGAAAGAGAGAAAACTTTGTTTCGTGTGATTTTCAATTCTAACTTAAATTTCTCTATTTATAGAAAATGTTAGTCCCCACCAAGCAGATTTCGACTGCTACCGATGGCTTTACCTCGCTACTATTGCCACCCACCACATTTGAAATAAAATTCAGCACATTTCTTCACCAACCACAAGTGGGGCCCACTCAATTCTAGAATTTTCCACCAAAATCAATTATAAACCTAATTTTCGAATCCTACACCTCTTAAAATTCACAACAAATCATTCGCATTTTTTTAATTCGCTCAAAATTTGTGGACATATACTCAACTTATGTATGTATAACATACCCAAAATTACTATTATCCAACTATTTGGATTAAAAAATTATAACCCCTGCAATATATATCTCAAAACCCCGATTTAATTTTTAATACCTCCAACTGCAAAATACCGATAAAACACCTCAACAATAATTTCTTCATTTATAACCACATAAATAAATCCATCATTTATATCCACATAAAATAAATATTTCTTTATCATATGAATCAATAATTAATTATTCACAAATAATATTACAGTAATCACAATTATGACAACCAGCCGCTCCTGTGAAAGAGGGGCTTTCCGATAAGGATTTCTCCTTCGCGCGCAATTAGGTGACCAAACCTCTCCTCGATGTAACTTTCTAGACATTGCCAATAATGCTATCTAATAATATTATTCAAATAATATAAATTATTGATCCGATAATGGAGATAATGTGCAAAAGGACAATTATCAACAACAATAATATAAAATATCAACGCAAAGAATTATCAATCAATAAAATAAAATATCGAATAAGAATTCACCGTGAAAATTATTGAGTAGTGCCTTCACGTAAGGATCAATAATTCAACAATACTGCAATACCGCAATCTACTCGCGGCAGCAACCACGCCAGACATCGTATTTTAAACCAATTTGTATTCCAACAAATTTTAATTCAGTAATAACTACGCCGTTATTTTTAACCAA
Organism: Panax quinquefolius; assembly: GCA_020205615.1. Taxonomy (NCBI): domain Eukaryota; kingdom Viridiplantae; phylum Streptophyta; class Magnoliopsida; order Apiales; family Araliaceae; genus Panax; species Panax quinquefolius. The sequence goes on along the minus strand of CM035155.1, from coordinate 154,635,226 downwards.
CTTATATTTGTCGCTTTCTTCATCCAATCGCTTCACATGGGGCCCACACATGGTCAAGGCTGTCGCATTTAATATTCCCCGACAAAGATTTAATATTCCACGACCAAACGAATATTCCCCGACAAAATGAATATTTTATAACCACTGCTTATTTTGAAATATTTGCGTGATTTAACCCTTAACTATCCACATTAATCAAATCAACCCTTACTATTTCAAAATAATAAATAAAGGAAATTCCTTTTATTTAAAAAATTTCGGTCTTACAACCTCCCTCCTTATGAAATTTCGTCCTCTAAATCGACGACGCGACGCACTGTGTTTCAAAAGGTGAGGATACCTCGCTTTCATTTCCGCTTCCAATTCCTGTGTCATTTCTCTATAGCATGATTCCTCCACAAAACTTTAACTTGTGGTACGACTTTTCACACAGTAGGACATGCTCCTTCCTATCCAAGATCTTGATAGTACCTCCTCATACGCTAAGTCTTCTATTATCTCGTCCTGCTCTAACTCAATAACGTGGTTCGGTCTTTCACATATTTACGGCAGTACGTATATGTGAAACACATTATGAACACGAGACATACTCGGAGGTAACGCAAGTCTATAGGCTACATTTCCTACTTCGGCCAAGAATTTGAAATGGACCAATAAATCGTGGATCGAGCTTTCCTCTTCCCCCAAATCTTGTAACTCCCTTCCATTGGAGCAACTCGCAACAATACATGATCCCCTACATTAAATTCCACGCCCTTTCGATGAAGATCCGCATAACTCTTTTTGTCGATCTTGAGCCGCTTTGTATACGCTTGTCGAATTATTTGATCTTTTCTAGAGTCATATCGCATTTCAACTCGGTCCCAACAATGTTGCTTCACCCACCTCATCCCAACATATATCGGAGAACGACATTTTCGGCCCATATAATGCTTCAATGGAGCCACACCTATACTTGCCGATATAATCATTGTTGTAGGAGAATTCCACCAATGGTAAATACTTATCCTAACCGCCTTGAAGTTCAGGACACGTAGTCTTAATAAATCTTCAAGAGTTCAATAGTCCTCTCGATCATCCGTCTGCTTCGGGGATGGTATGCCGAACTAAATCGCAAACTGCGCTCATAGCTTTTTGCAAGCTAACCCAAAATCTTGAAGTGAATCTTGGGTCACGATCCAAACTATGGATACAGTGCATGCCATGCAACCTCACAATCTCATTTACGTATATACTAGCAAGACGCTCAAGTGAATAAGTCTCCCGATTCGGCAAGAAAAATGAGCGTACTTGGTTAATCTATCAACAATAACCCAAATAGCATTGATGCCTTGAGAAACCGTAGGAAGACCCGTGAATCTAAATCCATGGTAATGTGTTCCCACTTCCATTCCTAATCTCAAGTGGTTGCAACGGACCCTTAGGTACTAGATGCCCGCCTTTTTACACGCTGGGTAAGTTAAACACATCGAGATAAACTTTGCAATCTCTCTCTTCATATTATTCCACCAAAATGTATGTCAAGATCACGATACATTTTAAGTACTTCCAGTGATGGATTGCAAATGGTGTATCAGTGCTTCCATCATAATCTTGTACTTCAAATCGAGTCGTTAGGAACACAAAGTCTAGAGTGGACTCAAGTATTCCTTCTTCATCAATTCTCGCCCTAATAGCTCCTTCTTCAGTATTTCTTCTTCATAATGATCGCCCGGCCTGCGGCTCGAAAGCAACCTTAACTTTTTCTATTAAAGTCGGGCTCTACGCGATACTTGACATCATCGCACTCGCTCCTCGTGATATGATCTTCTACTCAATGCGCCGCCTACCACGCTCGCTTTTACCGTGATGGTATCAATAAAGTGGTCGTAGTCTTCAATAGCTCGAGCCAACGTCACGCCAAGATGTCGAGTTCTTTTGAGTGAAGAAATATTTAAGGCTTTTATGATCCGAATATATCTCCACTTTCTCCCCATATAGATAGTGCTCCATATCTTTAACGCGAAACGATCGCCGCTAACTCTAGATCACGAGTAGGATAATTCCTCTCATACTCTTTAAGTTGTCATGAGGCATAAAGCTATGACTTTCCCACGCCAGTATGAGAACACATCCTAACCCTTTGCCTCAAGATCATCAGAGATAACAAATCCATCCAACCGATGGTATTGTTAGAACAGTGCCGAAATAAGTCTCCTCTTAAGCTCTTGGAAACTTTTCTCGATTCTTCGCCCTAAACGAATTTTGTATCCTTCCGAAGTTACCGAAGTTAATGGAGTAGCGATTCGAGAAAACCCTTCCACGAAATCTCCGATAATAACCAAATAAGCCCAAAAAGCTACGTGATTTCAACCATCGACTTTCATTGCTCCCAACTTTCAGATTGCTTCAATCTTCACGGATCAATGATACTCCATGTTTTGACACTGATGCCCAAGAAATGCTACTTCCTCAAGCCGTAACTCGCATTTCTTCAATTTGGCATATAGTTGGTTTTCACGGGCCTTCGAGTACCAAATTTTCAAATGGTGCTCATGATCTTCACGACTTTTGGAATATATAAGGATGTCATCAATAAAGACAACAACGAATCGATCCAAATATTCCTTGAATACTCGGCTCATCATATCCATGAAAGCCGCAGAGCATTAGTTAGTCCGAAAGACATGACTAAGAATTCATAATGCCCATACCGAAGTTCTCAAGGCGCCTTTGAATATCCTCGCCTAATTTTCAAATTGATGATATCCGTAATCGAAGATCGATTTTTTGAAAAGAATTGTGCCCCTCAGAATCGGGTCAAACAAGTCATCAATACGAGGTAGAGGATACCTATTCTCGATGGTGACATGGTTCAATTCCCCGATAGTCAATACAAAGTCGCGATACCCCGCCTTTTCTTTTTTACAAATAAAACAGAGCACCCCCCAGAGATGTACTAGACGAATGAAACCAATGTCCAACAATTCCTCAGAGTTGGACCTTTAACTCAAGTTCAATAGAGCCATTCGATATGGGGTTTTAGAAATGGGCTTTGTACTGTGTTCAAGATCAATAAAGAATTCAACTTCACGCTCTGGGTAGACCGGAAGTTCTTCTAGAAATACGCCAGAAAGTCAATAACAACAGAATATTATTCAAATTTGACGGTCTTTATTCAAATCCATAACATGGGCTAAGAAAGCTTGACATCCGCTTTTCAATAAACGAATAGCTTTTATGATTAGATATGATAGTGATTGATTTTAATGGTTTAGTTGCTTGAATTCGCATAACAAAGTCAAGTAGAATATGAAAACTAACAACCTTACGAAAAACAATCAATTTTGGCATGATGAGTAGTTAACCAATCAATCCCTAAAATCACATCAAAAGCAAGTATCTTTAAAGAGATAAGGTCAATGGTAAGTAATGGTGCCAACTCAATCAAACAAGATTTATAAACAAAGGATGTGATGAAAGTTTCTCCTAACTGAGTTTCCACAGATAAAGTCAAAGTCTAATTTCTCCTGAGTCAAGTTTAAACGCTGAGCACATGCAGAGAGATAAATGAATGGGTAGCACCCAGATTCAAGTAAGGTATAAACTTCGCAAGAATTTATAAATAGCTTTTACCCGTGATCACCTCGCTTGGGTTCCTCGACATTATGACCAAATACAACAAACGCTTCTTCCCTAATCGCTGACTTTGACTTTTCTGGATGTTTTTCGAGTCACCGTCCTCATTGAACTAGGTTTCGCTATCTGATAATCTCGAGCGATATGTCCTTCCTTTCCACAACTATAGCATACCTTGAATCTGTTGTGCGCTTGATCGATATGTCCCTTTTTCCGTGATTTCAGAAGATACGACCGGTGGTCGATCTCTCCCTTAGAACCGGCTACTCACGCAAGACCGCTGCCTTCACATAGTCGTTGTTAAATCTCCTCTTTTAAATCTCCTCCTAACTCGCTTCTTCGCTTTTCACGGCTATGATTACCACCAGAGTGGTTACCATTTCGTCCCGTCTGCTTTTCTCCGCAGTTATCATTATTTTGTTGATCGCTATCTCCGATACGATCCTCGTTATGGTCCTCAACACCGTATTTCAAGTATCTCGCCTAATAATTGAGCCCTCGCTTACAACATCCAATAAAGAGAAAGTTTACGAGAAATGAGATACCGACGTGCCGCCGGTTTCAAACCTCTAAGAAACATCCGCCATACGCTCTCATCCTCCACCAAATGAGGTGCAAACCGATAACTCGCAAACTTTGCCTCGCATCGAGACACCGCCATGTTGTTTTGTTCCAATCGATGAACTCCACTTCCTTCATACGACGCAACACTTTCGTGAAAGTATTTGTCATTAAATAGTCTCTCAAACGCCTCCCAAGACATGCCGAAAAGTACCGATGGGTACGCTTCACGCATCCCACCAAGAATCTCCGCTTCGCCACTTTTAACATAAAGGTGGCGAATGGAACCTTCGTTCTCCGCATCCCAAGACATCGAATATCTTGGTAATTTGTTTGACCCATGTTTCCGCCATGATCGGATCTCGCTTTCCCTTAAATTCGTGGTCCCAACTCTTTGAATCGCTCATTGTGATAACCCGTGAATTGCTATCATTTCCTCCTCAGATTTTGAACACGAGTCTCCTCGTCTGATTTTGCACGAACCGCAAAAAAACTTCTAAACATCCCCTCGCTCATCATCCGCCTCCACGGTGTTGTTCACAGAGGAACATTGCCACTGCCACAGACGCTTCTCCTCGCTGGTAAAGACAGCATCTCCACTGGTCTCATTTACTCCAATCATTAATATTCTCACCGACATTCTCAAATACCGCCATAAAACAAGGGTTAATTAAGGAAATCAATATATCACATAATATCCCTATATACCCACGACTAACTAACAAATAAGCTTAGGTAGAGACACACTAACGAAGGATTTACTCGCCTCCCTCCTAGTTCTATTCCCCGATCTCCGCCAGAGATCATATCCCTAAGCTCGATACCAACCGCGACGCCCCCAAAATAGGTATACATCACCCATTCCGAGTTGTCAATACATGGTATGTAAAACAACTACAACTTTATTATTACAACAAAAAATACATGAGTTTAAATACAAATATTATCTTCTGTATAATATTTATACTCACATAAATCCTCATCACATTTATCGATACATTATTTTACAAAAATGGTGAGGACTACTAAACAATCCTTTCTAAAAACCTTCATTCCATACCCCGACTAAAGTACTCGCTTATATTCTCGCCTCCCCGAGAAGAATGGAACAAAAGGAAAAGGTGAGCTCAACTAGCTCAAGAAAGAATATTATGACTAAGATAATATACAACAAATTATCGTTAGTCTTCAACAGGAAAAATTTAATAGAATACAATAGACAACAAATTTTCAATCAATATTCGCAATGAAATAATAATTCATTAAGAGTTAAGTAGAGAATGAAATCTACTATAATCTATGAATTTAATAAATTCATCATCAATATTTTATCCTCAGTAACATCAATCAATATTCATCTCAAATCAAATATTCATCTTCAGCACTACAGTGCCAAAGATATTCATCAATCGGTCCATGTTCATCTCAACACACCGCTCATCTTTGCACTAAGGCCAAAGATATTCATCATTGGTCATGTTCATTTAAACACTGCTCATCTTTGCACTACAGCCAAAGATATTCTTCAGAATCATTCATCTTCACTATACAGCCAAAGATATTCAATAATATCATCATTTAAGACCGAGGATGATGAAAAATATTTTTAAAGAACGAATCCAAAGGAAACAAAATGACAAGGATTAAGGATTAAGGATTCGTACTTTGTTTTATCCATGTCCAACAATACCTCAAAAATAATCATAAGGTGTAAAATTCAAGAATGATCAAAACATGGATACAATCAAAGCTAGTATCCAAAATAGATATTTTGACTAAAAAGAAGAAATTTTATTTTTCGATGAATAAAGTCGATACGTGAATAAAGGTCAGATATCGTGAATAAAGGCCGATACGTGAATAAGAATCTCGACACCAAAAGATAGAAATTCCACAAAAAAACATTTTCACGCTTCATTAATAAGACTGTGAATAAGAACTCGTGAATAAGAACTCATGAATAAGAACTCGTGAATAAGAACTCATGAATAAGAACTCCTATACATGAAAAAAGTTCCAAATTTGATAAAAAGTTCCAACCAATATTTCAAAGATAATGATATCAAGAAATAATATCATTACGAAAAAAAATAACATCCCTTACCTCAAAGAATCAAGATTTCCTAAGGAAAGGCTCAAGTGATGCCGAATGAAACTTGTACTAAACAAAGAACTCTCAAAGTATCTAAATACTCACAAAATACGCCAATAATATAGAGAGAAAGAGAGAAACTTTGTTTCGTGTGATTTTCAATTCTAACTTAAATTTCTATTTATAGAAAATGTTAAATTACCAAGCGCACACTGACCACTACCGATGGCTTTTTACTCGCTACTATTGCCACCCACCACATTTGAAATAAAATTCAGCACATTTCTTCACCAACCACAAGTGGGGCCCACTCAATTCTAGAATTTTCCACCAAAATCAATTATAAACCTAATTTTCGAATCCGACACCTCTTAAAATTCATAACAAATCATTCGTGCATTTTTAATTGCTCAAAATTTGTGGACATATACTCAACTTATGTATGTATAACATACCCAAAAATTACCATTAATCCAACTACGGATTAAAAATTATAACCCCCAAGAATATATCTCAAAACCCCGATTTAATTTTTAATACCTCCAACTGCAAAATATCGATAAAACACCTCAACAATAATTTCTTCATTTATAACCACATAAATAAATCCATCATTTATATCCACATAAAATAAATATTTCTTTATCATATGAATCAATAATTAATTATTCACAAATAATATTACAGTAATCACAATTATGACAACCAGCCGCTCCTGTGAAAGCAGGGGCTTTCCGATAAGGATTTCTCCTTCATGCCAGCCGCAATTAGGTGACCAAACCTCTCCTCGATGTAACTTTCTAGACATTGCCAATAATGCTATCTAATAATATTATTCAAATAATATGAATTATCGATCCGATAATGGAGATAATGTGCAAAAGTGACAATTATCGAACAACAATAATATAAAATATCAACGCAAAGAATTATCAATCAATAAAATAAAATATCGAATAAAGAATTCATCGTGAAAATTATCGAGTAGTGCCTTTCACGTAAGGATCAATAATTCAACAATACCGCAATACCGCAGTGCTATCAGGCAACCATGCCAGACATCAGTATTTTAACCACCGTGTATTCCAATGCCTTTTAATTCAGAATAACTACGCCAAGTTATTTTTAACCAACTTATATTTGTCGCTTTTCTTCATCCAATCGCTTCATATGGGCTCATTATGGTCAAGCTACCATCGCATTTAATATTCCCCGACAAAGATTTAATATTCCACTTTACCAAACGAATATTCCCCACAAAAATGAATATTTTATAACCACTGCTTATTTTGAAATATTTCATGATTTAACCCTTAACTATCCACATTAATCAAATCAACCCTTACTATTTCAAAATAATAAATAAAGGAAATTCTTTTTATTTAAAAATTTCGGTCTTACATCAGATATTTCACCCAAATGGAGTCTTCCCGTAAAAGTCAAAGTCAACTGCTCCTCAAGATCATCAATAAAATACAAGGAACCCGAACGGTTAGCACTAGTCAATTATAAATTTTAAGTAAGTATATACCTTACTAGATATCGGTTAAACCCATTCTTTATCTCTTACTTGCTTGCTTAAACTTTAGACTTCGACATTCAATGTTTAGAGAAACTTTCATCACATCCACCGCTTATAAATCTTGCTTGATTCATCTATCACATTACCTCGTTAACCTTATTTCTATAGAGATATTTGTTTTGATGTGATTTTAAGGTTAACTACTCATCACGCCGAAATTGATTATTTTCGTAAGGTTGTTAGTTTTCATATTCCTAAGCAACCTGTTATTCAATTCAAGCAATCAAACCATTGTAGTCAAACATTTTCATATCAAGCCATGAAGTCATTCGCTTATTACGGATGTCAAATTTTCTTAGTCCATGTTATGGATTTGAATAAAGACACGCCGATTTGAATAATATTCCCGTTGTTATTGATTTTTCCCACGTTATTTTTCAAGAATTTCTCGCTTACTCCCAAAGCTCCGATATTAAATTTTGTATCGACTTGAACCCCAGACAAAACTCATTTCTAAAATCTCATATCGAATGGCTCCTATTGAACTTCGTGAGTTAAAATTCAACTATAGAATTTGGTACCGAGCCTTTATCTTGCGACTTTCTTTTCAGGAATTCACCCAAGCCGCACTCTCCGTAGGGGACGCTATATTCGTAAGCGATAAGAAATCGATAGGTGTCATCATGGACGCTATCCAAGATTGATATATGAGTCACAAGAGAGCAACCTAAGTCAAGAGAATCGAAATACGTAGCTTTCAGCTTAGTTGGTTATTATCGAGATTCGTCAAGGATATTCTCGAATCGCTATTCCATTAACGCAAATTGACTCAGAGATACAAAATTCGAATGGAGCAAGGAATGTGGAAGAGCTTCAAGAACTCAAGAGGAGACTCATTTCAAAGACATATTCTAACCATACCATCTTGAAAAGTTTAACGCGGTAGCCGACGCGCTGAGTAGAAGATCATACGCGAACGAAAAGGATGATGTCAAGTATACGACAGAGCCAACTTTAATAGAAAAAGTTAAGGTCGCTTGCCACCGAATCTTGAGCCGATGCGTATGAAGAAGAAGAAAGTACAAGAAGGAGCTATTCCTAAGCGAGAATCGATGAAGAAGGAATACTTCGAGTCCACTCTAGACTTTGTGGTTCCTAACGACTTTGATTTGAAGAACAAGATTACGATGGAGGCACACAATACACCATTTGCAATCCATCTCGGGGAGTACCAAAATGTATTATGATCTTCAACATACATTTTGGTGGAGCAATACGAGAGAGAGATCGCAAAGTTTATCTCGATGTGTTTAACTCATCAACGTAGTAGCGCGTAGCATCTTGTACCTAAGGGTCCGCTTTCAACCACTTGAGATTTTGAAATGGAAGTGGGAACACATTACCCTGAATTTCATTACTAATCTTCCTAAGGTTTCTCAAGGCATAGATGCGATTTGGGTTATTGTTGATAGATTAACCAAGTCTACTCATTTCACCGATACGAGAGACTTATTCCCTCGAACGCCTTTTCTCGTATGTACGTAAATGAGATTGTGAGATCGTATGGCATGCCAAGATCCATAGTTTTAGATCGTGACCCAAGATTCACTTCATGATTTTGGGTTAGTTTGTAGAAAAGCTACGGGCACGAATTTTTTATCTGGGTTGGCATACCATCCTCAAACGGATGGGCAATCGAAAGGACTACTCAAACTCTCAAGATATATTAAAACTCATGTCCTAGATTTCAAAGGAAGTCGATAAGTACTTGCCATCGGTGGAATTCTCATACAACAATAGTTATTAAACAAATATAGGCATGGTTCCATTCAAGCATTATATGGACAAAAATGTCGCTTCTCCAATATGTTGGGATGAGGTGGGTGAAGCAACATTGTTGGGACCCGAAGTTAGTTAAGATCACGTATGACTCCAAATGATTCACAACGATACAAAACCAAGACAAGATCGATAAAAGAGTTATGCGAATCTTCATCGAAAGGACGGGAATTTAGTGTGGGGGATCATGATTGTCATGAAGTCGCTTCCATGGAAGGGAGTTACAAGATTTGGGAAGAGAGGAAAGCTCAATCCACGATTTATCGGTCCATTTCAAATTCTCGACCGAGTAGGAAATGTAGCCTATGACTCATGCTACCTCCGAGTATGTCTCGTGTTCATAATGTGTTTCACATATCCAGTATTTCAGAAAATATGTGAAAGACCCGAACCACGTTATCGAAGTTGAACCGGACGAGATAGCCAAAGACTTAACGTATGCAGGAGGTACCGCCAAGATTTTGGATAGAAGGAGCATGTCCTACGCTAAGAAAGGTTATACCACAAGTTAAAGTTTTGTGGAGGAATCATGCTATATGAGGAAATGACCCGGAATTGAAACTAAAATGAAAGCGAGGTATCCTCACCTTTTCAAACACCAGTGTACGTGACGTCAATTTCGAGGACGAAATTTCATAAGAGGGAGGTCAGAAGACCCCAAATTTTTTAAATAAAAAGGAATTTCCTTTATTTTGAAATAGTAAGGGTTGATTTGATTAATGTGGATAGCTAAGGGTTAAATACGCAAATATTTCAAAATAAGCAAGTGGTTATAAAATATTCATTATTGTTTGGAATATTCGTTTGGTCGTGGAATATTCGTGATCGTCGGGAATATTCGTATTTACTCTGCCGCAGCCATGTGTGGGCCCCATAACTAAAAGCGATTGATGAAGAAAACGACAAATATAAGTTGTTTTTAAATAACTGCAGTAGTTGTTACCAAGTTAATACCGCTGAATACCCGTGGTTAAAACACACTAATACGCTGTTGTCGAACAAGAAGATACCAGTATTGCACCAATTATTGATTCTTACGTAAGAAGGCACTACTCAATAATGGTTACAGAATTATCGCTCAAAGATTTTATCGAAGTTAATAATTGTCAAGGTTGATATTTTATATCATTGTTGTTTCAATAATTGTCATTACACAAGATCTTTCATTATCGGCTAATAATTCATATTATCCTAATAATATTATTAGATAACATTATTGGCAATGTCTAGAAAGTTCGCCTAAGGAGAGGTTTGTCATCTAATCATGCTACCAAGAAGAAGAAATTCTTATCGAAAGCCCCCTTCCCTGAACCGCCTCGTCATCAATATCAGGATTCTATAATATTATTTGTGAATAATTAATTATTGATTTATATGATGAGGAAAATATTGATTTTATGTGGATATAGATGGAGAAAATTTTAAAATGACAATTGTTGAAAATTAATATTTTATCTTTTTCTCGATAAAATAATTCATTTAAATATATTATTTTAATAATATATTAACGGTGATATTTTTACAATGAATGTGGGATATATGAGTATATGAGGAGGAAGAGTATTTTTGTGGCATTAAATGTTTAACACATGTTTTGTGTGTTGGTGGACACAATTATCGACCGAAATTTGATTATAAATTGTAAAATCGCCTCGCTTGTGGATTTCTTTCCGATTTTTATTTGGAATTTGGAAAACTTTCTTCTGCAAAGTTGTAGAGAATTGAATTTCCTATAAAAACTCAAGCGAGATTTGAATTTTCTGATGAAAGGGCTATTTATTATGAATTATTAAAGTTCAAGTCTCAAATAATTGATTTTTGGGAGTTTAAATTATTTTGTTAAGAAAAACGTTTTTTGTATTTTTTTCATCATTAACATGTGTGGCTGGTGTTTTTACCAAAAGGTGGGCTAAGGAAAATTTGTATAATTATATTAATATTATATTAAATTTTCTGCTTTTTGTGTTCTAAGCATTTTCCTATAAATAAAAAGTGCTTAGGTTAGAATTGAAAATCACACCGTAAACCCAAGTTTTCTCTTTTCTCTCGATATTTCGAGCGATTCTTGTGAGTATTTTGAGTATACTTTGAGTATTGCTAGACAAAGCAAGTTCCTTCAAAGACTATACCCTGATTCTAGCCTGTAAGACTCGATCTTTCGAGGTAAGTGGATATTATTTTTTGTAATGATATTATTTCTTCAATATCATTATGTTGAAATGTTGATCCAAGTTTTATCAAATTTAGAACTTTTTCATGTTCGGGTTACTATTCACGAAGTTTACTATTCATGAAAGTTACTATTCACGAAGTTACTATTCATGAGTTACTATTCACGAGTTACTATTCACGAAGTACTATTCACGGTCGTGAAGATGTTTTTTGTGGAATTTCTATCTTTTGGTGTCTGAGTTACTATTCACGATACTATTCACGATACTAAGACTATTCACGATACTAAGATTATTCAATCTAAAAATAAAATTTCTTCTTTTCGTCTAAAATATCTATTCGATACTAACTCGATCAGATCCATGTTTTGATCATTCTCGAATTTTACACCACTATGATTATTTTTGAGGTATTTTTGGGCGTGATAAAACCAAGTACTAATCTTAATCCTTAATCCTTGTCATTTTGTTTCACCGGATTCGCTTTTAAAAAATATTTTTCATCATCCTCACCTTAAATGATGATATTATTGAATATCTTCGCCCAGTAGTGCAAAGATGAATGATTTCAAGAATATCTTTGGCCCCAGAGTAAAAGATGAACAGTGTTGAGATGAATACGACCGATTGATTAATATCTTTGGCTTCGGCCAGAAAAAGATGAACAGTGTTTAAATGAATACGACTTAATCGATGAATATCTTTGGCCTCAGAAGGCAAAGATGAATATTTGATTCCGTATGTATATCGATTGATGTTACAGGATAAAATATTGATGATGGACCGTTAAATTCATAGATTATAGTAGATTTCATTCTCTACGAACTCTTCTATGAATTATTATTTCATTCATGCGAATATTGATCCGAAACTTGTCATTGCATCAGATTCTATCGATTTTTCCTCGTCAAGACTAACGATAATTTGTTGTATATTATCTTAGTCATAATATTCTTTATCGGGCTAGTTGAGCTCACCCTTTTCCTTGTTGTTCCATTTTTCTTCTCGTGAGGCGAGAATGTAGCGAGTACTAGCTGGGGTAATGGAATGAAGATTCTAGAGAGAGTTGTTTAGTAGTCCTCACCATTTTTGTAAAATAATGAATCAATAATGTGATGAGGATTTATTTGAGTATAGATATTGTCTGTAAGATAATATTTGTATTCAAACTCACGCTTTTACCGTTGTAATAATAAAGTTGTAGTTGTTTCGCATTCATGTATTTGGCGACTCGTAATGGGTGTCAGTGTATACCTATTTTGGGGGCGTCATGCTTGTTTCAATAAATTGTCATTACACGTATTTTCCATTATCAGACAATAATTCATATTATCTGAATAATATTATTTGAAAATATTATTGGCAATGTCTAGAAAGTTCTCATGCTCTAAGGAGAGGTTTGGTCACCTAATCATGCTGCCAAGAAGCGAGAAATTCTTATTGGAAAGCCCCTCTTTCCTGAACCGCCTCAGTTGTCAATATTGTGATTCGTAATATTATTTGTGAATAATTAATTATTGATTTATATGATAAGAAAAATATTGATTTTATGTGGATATAGATGGAGAAAATTTTAATGTGATAATTGTTGAAAATTAATATTTTATCTTTTTCCGATAAAATAATTCATTTAAATATATTATTTTAATAATATATTAACTGATATTTTTTATAATGAATGTGGATATATGAGTATATGAGGAGGAAGAGTATTTTGTGGCATTAAATATTTAACACATGTTTTGTGTGTTGGTGGACCCATTTCTTGATTCAAAATTGATTATAGATCGTAAAATCGTCTGCTTGTGGATTTCGGTCAATTTCTGCTTGAAATTTGGAAAACTTTCTTTTGCAAAGTTGTAGAGAATTGAATTTCCTATAAAAACACGCGAGATTCGAATTTTCTGATAAAAGGCTATTTATTATGAATTATCAAGTTTTGAGTTCAAAATAATTGATTTTTGGGAGTTTTAATTAATTATTTTGAGAAAAACGTTTTGGTGAGTTTGTGAACCTCATTTAACATGTGCTATGGCTGAAATCAGATTTCAAAGGTGGGCTAAGGAATTTTGTTTATAAATAATATTATTATATTCAATTTTCTGCTTTTTGGTTCTAAGCAATTTCCTATAAATAGGTGCTTAGGTTAGAATTGAAAATCACACCGTAAATCAAGTTTTCTCTCTATATTATCGAGCGTATTCTTGTGAGTATTTTGAGTATACTTTGAGTATTACTATACGTGCAAGTTCAAGTCGTAGCCTATATCCTGTTTCAACTTGAAGATCTTGTCTTTTCGGTAAGGGATGTTATTTTCTTTCAAATGATATTATTTCTTCAATTTCATTATGTTTGAAATATTGGTTGGAACTTTTATCAAATTTGAAACTTTTTCATGTCTGGGTTACAATTCATGAGTTACTATTCACGAAGTTATTATTCATGAGTTACTATTCACGAATTATTCACGTAGTACTATTAATGAAGCGTGAAGATGTTTTTTTGTGGAATTTCTATCTTTTGGTGTGTAGAGTTCTTATTCACGATATCTCAAGACTATCCACGAATACTGCAGACTATTCAATTTAAAAATAAAATTTTTCTTTTCGTCTGCAAATATCTATTCGGATACTAGCTTTAATTGTATCCATGTTTTTTGATCATTCTTGAATTTTACACCCTATGATTATTTTTGAGGTATTTTTGGACGTGGATAAAACAAAGTACGAATCCTTAATCCTTAATCCTTGTCATTTTGTTTCACTAGATTCGCTTTCTTTAAAATATTTTTCATCATCTTCATCTTAAATGATGATATTATGGAATATCTTTGGCCCGTAGTGCAAAGATGAATGATTTCTTGATGAATATCTTTGGCCGTAAGTAAAAGATGAACAGGTGTTGAGATAAACATAATCGATCGATTAATATCTTTGGCCCAGTAGTGCAAAGATGAACAGTGTTTAGATGAACATGACTTAACTCGATGAATATCTTTGGCTGTAGTGCAAAGATGAATATTTGATTCCGAGATATATATTGATTGATGTTACAGAATAAAATATCGACGATGAACTTTTAAATTCATATATAGAAGATAGTAGTTTGCATTCTCTACTTAACTCTTCTAATGAATTATTATTTCACATTGCGAATATTGATTTAAAATTTGTTGTCTATTGATTCTATTAGATTTTTCCCGTTGAAGACTAACGATAATTTGTTGTATATATTATTTTAGTCATAATATTCTTTCTTGGGCTAGTTGAGCTCACCTTTTCCTTGTTGTTCCATTTTTCTTCTCGTGAGGCGAATGAATGTAATGTAGTACTTAGTGGGTATGGAATGAAGGTTCTGTAGAGAGAGTCGTTTAGTAGTCCTCACCATTTTGTAAAATAATGTATCAATAATTATGATGGGGATTTATTTGCGTGTGGATATTGTCTTTGGATGGCAATATCTCGTATTTAAACTCACAGTTTATATGTTGTAATAATAAAGTTGTAGTTATTTCTGTACCATGTATTTGGCGACTCAGAATGGGTTGGATGGAATGGACCTATTTTGGGGGCGTCACAGTTTGTAAAATTTTAAACTCTGATTTTTACACGTTTCCGCTTACTTTGAGCAATTTGATTGCGTTCTTGAATATTACAAACCTAACATGCAGGTATTAGATAAACAAAGTTATTCAACATAATAATAAATAATGGAATAACAGAAGAAGATCACCATGTATGCGGATTGTTAGATAAAACAGGTTATTCCAACATAATAATAAAGAATGGAATAATGAAGAAGATCACCACGTATGCGATTGCCGACAAACAAAGTTATTCCAACATAATAATGAAGAATGGAATAACAACTCTTATGAGTATTGAAAAGAAAACAATTCTCTTCATGAATACGAAAGAATAATACCCTTACAGGTGTACAACAAATAATATCCCTTACCGTAAAAGAAATTGGATATAAGAAGTAGTAAAGTGGCAGAATACTCTTCTTCTTTCTCTATAATTTATCTCTCTGTAGTTTCAAAGAATTAAATGAAAATAATGAAGGAATGAACTTATATTTATAGAAAAATTGAGAGTGGCTCTTGGTCTTAACGAAGGGTCAAAATGACTTTTGTAATATTGAAGAGGCAACTACTATTTACTGAAGGGTAATTAACTCTCTGGAACAATCAAGAGGCAAATAACTTTTGAAAAGCGAAAGGACAAGTTACTATTAAAACTCGTGAATAGTAACTCGTGAATAGTAATTCATGAATAGTAACTCGTGAATAGTAATTTGTGAATAGTAACTCATGAATAAGAATCTCAGACTAAAAAAAATTTCCAAATACCCATTGAACAATATAACCTCCGACATCAATTATTATCGAAATAAATGTCAATTTTCACTATCATAAATAATTTCAACACAATGGAACTATTAAACTCATCTTTAATCAACACGAACTTATCCATCATTAATATCATAACTCACAATATTTAACAACCAAAGTCGTTCCTGTGAAAGAGGGGCTTTTCAATAAGGATTTCTCCCTATCAAGCACAATTAGGTGACCAAACCTCTCCTCGATGTAACTTCTAGACATTGTAAATATTGCAATTTAATAATATGAATAACTTTGTCGCCTCAATTATTGATTTAATAAAATAACATATTATGCAGATGATACTGTGACAATAATTGAATCAATAATATGAGAGTTATGATGCAGCAATTACTGTAGCAATAATTGAGTATAATTGAGTGACTTACGTAAGCATCAATAATCAATACCGTGTGCTACCATGCAACCACGCAACCACGCGTATTACTGTACTTTTACCACCGGGTAGTTCAACAGTTTTAACGGTAAAACCTCCGCCGTTATTTTCATAAAATATTTTTGTCGTTTTCTAACTACGACAATACTTCCGTTGTGGTTTCACCAATGATTGTGCCGTCGTACGGATATTCCCAACAAAAAGAATATTCCCCGACCAATCGAATATAATCTGACAACTTGCATACTTTGCAAAAAAATTTAAATACTACCCACAACTATAACATTATATCAATTCCACACCATAATATTTAAAAAAAATATTTCGAGAAAATTAAATATTTATTCATAAAATCTGGTTCTCACACTCATTACTACGCCAAGGATATTCATTAAGATCATAACCATAAATTATCCATGCACCATGCCAAGGATATTTCATGTATTCATCAATGGTCACGATCATGCCAACAACTCATCCATCAATGCACTACGGGCCAACGAGGACTTATACTATATCATTTGTAACATTACTTGGCCATGATTATACCGAATAATCCTCAGTCATAATCATACCAAGTCCATCTATGCACAACAAAGCCATACGATGACTTTCAACATAATATATGCATGAGGATGATGACAATGATATAAGAATTCAATAAAACAAGTTCAAGAATTAATTTATCCAGAACCAATAACGCCCAAATTGTCAACACGATATTTCTTTGTGGAGTAAAATTCAAGAATGCTCGAAAGAATATTTTCATGAAAAGATATCGGATGAAGTCGCAAATATCGAGGATATTTCACTAATTTCATGGAGTATAAAAAGCCAAAAACTTTAACCAATTGAGTATAATAAAGAATGAAATAACAAAAGAAATCACCAAGACGCGATAGATCAAGACATACAAGTTATTCCAATGTAATAATAAATAATGTAACTGTGTCACGCGTGAACGCATGAATAGAATATTCTAACAGTAATAATAAATAAGGGAACTGTAATGCGTGAACGCATGCATGCGATATATTCCAATGTAATAATAAACAATCTACCGGTGTCACGCCAGAAACGCATGCATGTGATGTTCCAACAGAATAATAAAGAATAGAATAATGTAAGAATTTCACCACGATGTGGTACTTCGTGCATGATTGAAGTTATTCCAACATAATAATAAAGAATGAAATAATGTAAGAATTTCACCAAGTATGCGGTATTTGGATGTATGCGAGTTATTCCAACATAATAACAAAGAATGGAATAATGTAAGTTCTTCACGTGAAGACGAAAAGAAAGAAATAATACCCTTTACCATAAAAAGAAGAATATTCCGAATTTGGTAGAGGCGATGATATTTTTGAAGAAAACTTGCACTTATGCTCAAAGCTTCTTAAAACTCTAAAGAAATACGCCAAGATTATGAAGAATTCTCCTAACTTCCGGTGTGGTTTTCAATTCTAACCAAGCATCCTATTTATAGGAAAATTGAAAGGATAATATCTTTGCACTATGCAATAAAATATAATATATTCTATTTATAATCAAATAAAACAAAACTTTATAAAAAGTATTATGTTTTTATATAAAAAGATTTTACTATGCAAATACTATCGCAGAATATTATGCATAATAAAATATAATATATTCTAATTATTGTCTAATAAAATAAATAACTTTATAAAAGTATTCATTTTATATAAAAAGATTTTCTATTTTATTACATTAATAATACTAATAAAACAAAATTTCATCATCATTGTTATAATTCATACTATTAATCGACTGTATGTCGCTCTCGGAAAGAGGGGCTTTCCAATAAAGATTTCTCCTATCAAGCGCCGCAATTAGGTGACCAAACCTCTCCTGGCGAACTTCTGTACATCGTTAATATTGCAAATAATAATATTAATAACTTCGTCGTCTCAATTATTGATTTAATAATATATAAAATATCGACAATAATTGAATCAATTAACGTGAGATACTATGCAACAATTATCAAGCAATAATTGAACAAAATGAGTGACTTCTCACATAAGCATCAATAATTAATACCGTGTCTCTACTACGCAACCACGCCAGATTCTGCATTTTTTTAACACCGGTGGGTTTTGACAGATTAACGATAAAACTTTCAATAATTATTTTCATAAAATATTTTGTCATTTTCTCAATCCGAATAATAATTCCGTTGTATTCCACTGAACGATTGTCTTGTCGTCATTTAATATTTCCTGTTAAAACGAATATTTTCCACCAATCGAATATTATATAACAACTTGCGTACTTTGCAAAATTTATAAATATTACCCATAACTATAATATTATATCAAATTCATTCCATAATATTTAAAAAATGATAATTATAAAAATTCATCTTTATTCATAAAAATTGAGGTCTTACATTTGTTGTTTTGTAAATTATTTTTTTAATTTGCTTTTCCTTAACAAATTAGTCAATAATCAATTTAATGAATATTGTTGTAACATTTTGTTTTGGTTTTATGGACTAATAGAATGTTATTAAAAAAATTAATGTTTATTCCTAAAATTATATTACTCTATTAGCATAAAAAAAAAAAAAATAATTTTATTTTCCCTCACTCTATTTTCACTCATATTTTAAATACATTTTTTTATGTCCGAATTTATAAACACAATGTTGAATATTTCAATCAACTAAGTGATTAAAATTCTTAATTTAGAAAAAAAAGAGAAGGGAGAATCTAAACTCCAAAGTTCACATTATGCTTAAAAAATAATAATTAAATTGAATAATCAATTATGAGCAGCTGAAGTAACATGGGGGTAGGTGACAAGTCATGTGCCCAAACGTGTAGTGTAGCAGGGCCAACACGTGGCCCATGGGTAAAAAAATAGCTGTCAATAAAATGGTTATTGATTGGAAACTTATATTTCCATACTTAAAAAAAAAACGTTATGAAAACATGAAAATTGAACATAATATTTTATAATTTTATCTATTTATATTTTTATTTTAAAAAAATTAGGAGTAAAAATATAAATAAAAAATTATAAAACACTCATATGCATTTTTTATTATTATCATTTTTATATAAAAATTTATATTAAAATAATATTTTCAAAGCTTGAGCTTAACGAAATAAACTCACTATTTATGTCGGACATATAATAATTTTTATGCGAAAATAGTAATTTCCTTATTAATTTCGTACTTGTGTTGGACAGTATTAACAGCCGCGGAGCATAACATAGTCCGTACCTTGTAAATCTCATGCAGTATCTTTTTAGTTTATCTTATCTGGGTGCAAAGGG
Organism: Panax quinquefolius; assembly: GCA_020205615.1. NCBI lineage: Eukaryota > Viridiplantae > Streptophyta > Magnoliopsida > Apiales > Araliaceae > Panax > Panax quinquefolius. The sequence continues at coordinate 154,615,336 of CM035155.1, read as the reverse complement.
GTGGCCCGGCCCAATGTCCTTCAAATTTATTTCTGTTATTTGACTTATCATGTCTTCTTATAGAGGTTCATGTGGGGCCTGTCTCCATTCTTTATTTTTTTTTTTCATGAATAATACTAGTCTCCATAAATATTTTATAAATTAGTGATTTTTTTTATCATATGCACAAGACTATATTAAATAATTTGTTGATAAACACTATTAAATGGTTTATTATTTATAAAATAATTTGATGTAGAAGATTACTCTTTTTTCATTTATGACCGCTCTTTTTCTTCCTATACTGGAAATTCTATTTCTTTTCAAATACTCATTTATATTCGTAATATTTAGATATAATTTCAAGAAAAAAAATTGTTTCTAAATTTTAATATAAAATCCTAAATTTGTTATAAAATATAAGAGCATTTTGTTAAAAAATATTTTTATATTGGAGGTCTCAAATAAAAGTGATATTATTAAATTAATTGGTACATTTCTTGTGTGATTTATTTTTCACAATACTATATTATTTAAAAAATAATTTAAGACTCATAACATTATTATAAAATTATCTCAAGAACTTACGTCTAAGAAAAATAGAGACTATAAACGTATATATGATATTCAATATGTACAGTAATAATAAAAGAAATTGATATTATTTTATAAATATATTTTTATTTTCACATGATAAAAGATAAAATTTACTTTACACTTATTGTATAAGTGAGAGAAATATGTGACAATATAAAAATAATTAAAATTTTATATATTGTCAGTGTATGTATATACGAGTAAGGTTAAGATTATGACATATTATTATTAAAGAAAATATTTAATTTAAATAAAATATTTTTTTTAATATATTATATATTAATGGTATCCACCGCATGCATGCGATGCTTGTGTATAATTTAGGATTGAATATTATTGTTATTATAATTTGAAATTTAATAATATTTAGATAAAAAAATTTGAATTTGGATAAAGAGTTTTGAAATTGATAGAAATAAATTAGACGAGATAAGTTAGGAGATGACACTGACCTGTGTATGAGATTTGAACTTATATAAAAGTAGTCATGTAAATTGCTTAACTTTGTATCAAAGACGAACACTAATAAGCGGACTCAAAAGGCATAAATTGATTATATTTTAGAGATGGGTTGAGGTCCGTATTATATCTTCAATATCTGCTACAATTTCCAACAGCAACAACAATGGTAAAAGGTTAATGTCCGAGAGTGTTGAGTGAGATAACTAAGTTGTCCGTTTTAGAGAGAGAAAGAGAAGAGAGAAAGAGAAACACAGTTGTTAGCCTCAAAATGGGAAGATCCACCACATCTTGCTTCAAGATCATTACTTGTGCTAGCGACTCTGTCGACAGAGATGATCTCGAAGCTTCAGAGGTTTAATCTACTAGCTACTATTTTTCTTTTTCTCTTTTCCTCTTTTGAATTCATCTCCATTTGGGAATTTAATTATTTTATTTGTTTAACCCCATTTGGCTGCTGATAAGAATTACCCAATAATTAAATTAAGTTAAAGTTTTCAACTTTATAGAAATGTTTGGAATTTTGTTTGAATAATGACAAATCAAGTACATTCCAACAATTTCACGATATGATTTATGAATTTTCTATTTTTGAATCGAAAATGTGAGAATTAGACTTGTATAATCGATGCTTTTTATGCAAAGAATAAGTTTTTGAACCATTTCTTTCGAATGCAAGGCTTAAGATCGTTACTAGGTTTTGCTTAGCTCTTCCGTAATGCCAATTTATAATGCATGATGCCTGATATTATGTAAAGTAGAGATCTTCTTGTGATCTACAATTTAATGAAGTATAAGCTGCCAATTAGTGTTTATTATCTGATTTTGTGATTGTGATTATAAATAGCATCTCAAATTTGAGATTAAGAACCATAATTTTATGATACCATTAGTGGAATAAAAAGGTGAGATGTCCATTCACTAATGTATTATTGAGATCTTGTTTATGTTTATGCTTTTATAATATTTAGTATAATTGTGTTCTTATGAGGTGACTAGTTTTGGGCTATATATAGTATAACAAGTTCCTTCGATGTTTGGACCTCATGCTCGTCTTTATTTCTGATCCTCCTTTATGACTTCATGTCTAAGATGACGCCGTTTGAGCAATTTGAATATGAAATGTTAGTAACGACTTGCAGTTTGGTTAGGAAAGGTTTGGCTAATAGCTATTGTTGCTATAGAATCTTCATTTTATACCTTGGAAATTTTATTTTGTTGGCTTCCTTGGGTACCAAAATGCTGAAGTATAAACGGATATAATAAATATTTATCATAAGAATCCTTGGCAATGTGACGTAGGTTCAATGTAAAGGATAGAGAGTTTTATTTTTTTTATCAGAAAATGGATATAAAGATGGTTTAATTTCTGGCTTTGAGTTAATATATTAATTATGGAACCTACAATGTTTATATTAATCTGTTAATTTTTTTAATATGCTGGTATTAGGGAATGATGCGTCTTACTGCTTTTACTGCTACACCATAATCAAAAGTTGAGCTGGAGAACTGCTATCTTTATATTGTTACACCTCCATTTTCTTCATTATTTCAATATTTATATTTGTACCCAGACCACCTGCAGTTAGTTTCCTTATCCTCAATTGTTCCTTGAGCAAATTGACTTATCTGCTGTGACCATTCTCATTGGTGTGCAACAGAGAATTCAATCTGTGGATGGTTAAGAATTCCATTCATCTGTCTCAGAAGGAGATACAACTGCTGAAAATGTGGTTGGTTCGGAGCCACTTCTGTTTAATATAGGTTGTCTTGGTTGCTCTTCAAATATTTGTTTCTCTAAGGGAAGTCATATGGACGTTTTATCATGTTTTGAAAACCATCCATTAATTAGTTTTTTTTCTCTTTTAATTTTTGACAAGGAATCTGTGGCGGAGGTGCACTGAATTCCTTAGTCAGGCTGTCTTGAATGATATTGGAACATTTATACCGTATTGGGGTTCTGTTAGAGCATTTGACCATTTTTTTAAAGCTCCACTTAAGTTATCCATTTACTTGTGTATTTTTATTATTTTACTTTTTTATTTCATAGAAAGGAATTTTAAATATTGGCAAAATTTTGCATGTTTGTTACCTCAATGACTTGACACACCAACCAATGATGCAGCCAATGCAATGAGCGAAAATCTACTCATTTTTAATATATATATATATATGTATATATATGTTTATGTGGCACAAACTATGTGTGTGCAGTTAAAAACAATTAAAATATTTGAATAAAATTAAAAAAATATGGATGAGTAAAGATAGGAGAGAAAATAAGGTAGTTATTGACATATTGTGACAGAGCCTCTAGAAATAACCACCACCTCTCCCTCTCTCCCTTTAATATATATATATATATGATGCTGGAATAAAGTTCTATATCTCCTATACTCGTGAATAAATTACAAGACAAGGTCATTCAACAAAAAAGGTCACTTAAAAATAAATATGAGATGCGGACGGTTATTACGAATAGAATTTTTTTTTAAGACTATCATATTAGGGTGACTATCATACTAGGGTGTAGTTTGTGGCGGTTATATCCTTCTCTTCATCAATTGTTTAATGAATCTGTGAGTTTTCAAGTCCTAGGCCGAGAGAATTGCACACCATTCAATCATGCAAAACCATATATCTCCTGGGAGGATTGCAGTGTCTTGGGTGTTTACTCGATTGTTCCTTTGAGCCTAGGTGTGTTTATGCATTTCTTGCCAAATTCACACCTTCCTAGTTTACTTGCTTTCCAAGCAAATTACACTGGGGCAGATGTGGTTGCCTGAATAATCTTATCGATTTGCATGCTTACAATAGAAATTGACTTGATAAAATAAAAGACTTCCTGAATTAGTATAATTGCTCAGGTGATCTTTCACTTTTAGTTTAATCCAGTAACAAGTTTTCCTAGAGGGGTTTTCATCTTATATGACTTTAATTCTGGAATTAAATACTCCATTTTTGTTATATATTGTACATTTAAAACTGCAACTTTCTTTTTTGTGGCCAAGTATGTTTTTTCTAGCATTAACGGCACAAGTTAAATTCTTATAATAAGAAAGTGGACATTCCTTAACTTTTTTAAAGAACCTCTCATTTATGCATGGTTGGTGTTACTCTGTCCAAGTTTAGGTTTTAGATTATAAATAGCTAGTACTTACCTATTTAAAACTAGACAATCATGTCATAGACTCATTTGTAGTCGAGCTATCTCTCCTTCACTCAACTGGTTTTGTTTGAATTTCATTCCAGAGCAAGGCTTCAACCGACAAACGCGGATGGAGTTTTCGGAAGAGGTCTGCCAGACATCGAGTGCTTAGTAACACTGTGATCTCAGAAGTGCCGTCTTCTGTCAATAAGGACAGCCCTGAATCTGCTAATGTCAGCTTTGAAACACAAGCTAAATCTGCTAATGTCGAATTTGAAACACAAGCTAAATCAATGCTTCAAACACAAGCTAATGTCTGCTAATGTGAAACACAACACAACCTAAATCTGCTAATGTCAACTTTGAAACACAAGCTAAATCTGCTAATCTCGACTTTGAAACACAAGCTAAATCTGCTAATGTCGACTATGAAACACAAGCTAAATCTGCTATTCCTGAGAAATCTTCTGGAATGGAATGGACAGATGAGGTGCCTCAGTTGTTGACTTCAATAAACTCAAAATGTTCAGAGGTGGTAGCTGTTGCAGAGGTGGACACCAACTTAAACGTCAAACCAGACGAATCTGTTATTATTGTCATCCAGTCTGCTATTAGGAGATTCTTGGTACGTCTCCTTTTCTAATTTTATGATATTTCTGTATTGGAAATCTAATATATATCTATAGCTTTCAGTTTTTCTGTGTATGTATTTTGGCAGGCTGAGAAACAACTAATGAAGCATCAGAACATAGTAAAGTTGCAAGCTGCTGTGCGAGGACATTTGGTTCGGAGGCATGCTGTGGGATCTCTACGTTGTGTTCAAGCCATAATCAAAATGCAAGCTCTTGTTCGTGCACGTCACACTCGCCTCTCAGATGAAGGATCTACTGGGAAAGATAATCATACACCAAAACTCCAAGTAAGGCTACCAAATTGAATTTAGACAAAACCCAGCTATATTTACGAGTTATACAACCTTGTTATACCTTGTTTTGAGTCCATATTGTTTAGATTAGGTTGAGTGCTACTTATGAAGAGTACTAGCAGTCAACAGAGGTAACACTAGGCAACTCCCCTTCTAAAATTAATCCTTCAGTCACTCTGTTGTGAAAGTTCAATAATAATCTAGAAGGGTTGAATAAATTATTACTAATTAAAAAATTATCTTAGGCCTTTTTGATTTTTCAATTAATTTGCAATGTCATAAATTAATATGCAAGATAATAAAAATTCAATCACACAATACACAAAAATTTGTCTGGTTCACAACATACATCTAGGGTATGTTGATGCGTCCAGTCTAAAGCTCCTCTCCAAAACTTGAGATCCTAGTAATTTTACAAAGTTTTAAAGATCAACTTCCAACTATACAAAACTATCTTAGACAACAAGCTTTCTGCTCCTTCCTCAAGCTTAATTGCACCTTTCCTTTGTGTTCAGTTCTATGCTATGATCTGGTCTTGAAACGATATCCTTTTCATCACCTCATAAGTACATTAGAGACCCAACTCCCCGTTGCCTTCTCTAAGACTCTAGTCTTGGTCAAATGATTACTCGTCTTTCACAAATACATAAAATAAACTAACTCTTTCCTTTTTCTCTTTTTAAAAAAGATTGACAGAATTATGCTTCTAAGATAAGCAGATAAAATCAGTGCAGATATATAAAAACTTAAATAACTTTTATATTTGATGCTTCTCAAATAAGCAGATAACAATTAAAGATGTATAAAAATTCAAAAACTTTTATATTTGTGTGAATATGCTTCTGTATAAGCATATATTAATTTATGCTCGATTATAAAAGTTTGTGCAACTTTTATACTTATGTGAATATGCTTCTGTGAAAGCAGATATATAAAATTAAGCTTAGATAAAAAAAATGTTTCTGTATAAATGTATATATAATTTAGTGCAGATTTATAAAGCTTTACTATTCTTTTATAAATAAAGAATGTGTTTGTGTTAAATTGATATAGAATTAATTTCAAATATAAAAGTTTAAATAACTTTTATAGTGAATGATATACTTCTTTGTAAGCGAGATGTATTCAATGAAGTTTGTGATATAAAAGTTTAAATAACTTTTATATTATGCAATAAGTATTTATGAATAAATAAATTTATGTTTAAATACTTGTGATGATATATATCAAGTATAATAAATTAATCAATTAAATAATACTTGATATAACAAATAAATTTGTTTATCTCAAAGATATATAATAATATATTTCATCTATGATGTGAATACGTTAAATAAGGCCACTTAGGACTTTGAACCCTCGTTCTGCTAATTCCTCAAAAGGAATATCTCCGCTATAGTCTCGATGTCTAAGTACTGGCCAAATGTACAATTTCACAACTAATATTTATATAAATATTTTCGATAGACCACTTAGGACTTTAAGTACCGTTTGGCTGATTCCCTCACTTAAGAGGAATATCTCCGCTATAGTTTCAGTGTCTAATTATTGATTTACTTAACAATATTTATATAAATAAACTATATCAATAAAATCCACTTAAGACTTTGAGTCCTTGTTCGGCTGATTCCCTCACTTAAGAGGAATATTTCCGCTATAGTCTCGGTGTTTAAGTATTGACTTTTATATATAAATGTGTATAACAATTTATTTGTATAGATATACACAAGTATGAGATACTTCAAATAAATTAATTCAATAACTTATCTCAAATACTTTGACAAATTTTCTCTTCGTCGAAAGATAGAAACTTTGAGTAGTCTTTAAAGAGAGAATGTAGGCAAGGAGTATAAACTTTTCTTTTCTTAGAAATTGGCAACTTGAAATGAAATGAAATGTAAAGCCTCTTATTTAAATCTTAGGGCAAAATGGTCATTTGGTATTTATTTTGGAAATCAGGGGCTAGGATTTATTGAGTTTGAAATCAAGAGCTCGGATGAAATTAAAAGATGATCACTCGAATTTCCCAGCAAAATGACATACTAACATTTTTGAATTTCAAACTTTAGCCCATAGAAAAAGGTTGCTTCTAAAAATCTGATTTTAGCACATGTTTGTTTTAAATTGTCAAAGCTTCAACACACTCATTTTCAGATGAGAAAATAAAGGAATTACCTCAGTTAATCAAGCACATGGAAATGCACATGCATGAATTCAGACAATTGAGAGGCTTTTAGTCTCTTGCTTTTTATAACTTTCCCATGAAATTCGGATGAATGGAAGGCTAAAGCTTTTTACTTTTTACAACTTCTTTTTGTTCTTTTGTTAAAATACTTTTAATATATAATATAATTTTTTGAATACTTTATTTAATAAAAATCATTTAGGAATAATAGGAGTTTCCTTGCCTTAGCACATGTTTGTTTTAAATTGTCAAAGCTTCAACACTTATTTTCAGATGAGACAAAAAAGGAATTGACTCAAGTACATTAACTTCCAAGCACATGGACATACACATGCATGAATTCGGAAAATTGAGAGGCTTTTAGCCTCTTGCTTTTTACAGCTTTCCCATGAAATTTGGATAAATGGAAGGCTAAAGCTTTTTACTTTTTACAACTTCTTTTTGTTCTTTTGTTAAAATAGTTTTAATATATATATATAATATTTTGAAAACTTTAGTGAATAAAAATCATTTAGGAATAATAGGAGTTTCCTTGCCTTGGGAAATGTTATTTTATGAACTAATCTCTTTAACACTTGATATTAAATTATCAAGGTCAAGAAAATATTAATTTAATAAGATTTGAAAATATTGTTGGTCAAAATAAATAAGATAATTAAAAACAATTATAATATAAATTCTGTGGGAGAATTCTAACTTTTTAATTAACCTATTTGCTAATTATTTTGTATTACTTGTAATTATTATACATTTTTAATTATAGTAGTTAATAATTAGGATTTAGAAGTTTGTTTCCTTAATAAGTTAATTTTAAGTTTCATTAGAATTAGGGTTTTCTGTGTTCTATATAAAGTGTAATCCCTATTGTTAAAATACAGAGTTAAATACTAAAATATCCATTTGAGATTTTTGTTCCATTGTGGCCTTTGAGATAGTTCTTCATACTCTTTTCCAACTTTCACCCTCTTTTCCTCTTTTGGTCTTCTCACCTCTTTACTTTCGAGTGGTTTAACTACTTCTACATCAAAACCCTTATCCCACCTCTTTCCCACCTTCATCAGAATGGTATTAGAATTTGTCTCTACATCAAAAATTCCCTTATCCCAAATCCATCATTCATTCGCCAATCCCACCACTGGTTTTCACCTTTTGATGTGGGACCGAGTGTTACAAACTCCCCACTTAAATTTCTTCTGTCGTCAGGCAGCCATCTACTGCCTCCATCAAGTATAACCTACCCATACTATCGATCGTGCAGATAAGATTCAAGTTACTTAAAAAATATGAAACAACTGGGCTAGGCATTTCTCAAATCATTGCTCTTCCATCCAAATAAGCCTTAAACCACTCAAATAGTATCTTCTTGGGTCATCATAGCCCACCACAGGCTCACCCAAAAGGTACTTTTGATAGTAACATTGTCAAAAGTTTCTTTTAACCTACCCATACTATCCATCAAAAATAAATAAATAGAGGTAGTCTGATCTATTCTCTTTTTAGTCCAAATTATACCGAATGCCTCTATACTTAATTATAGTTTCAGCCCTTGGTCACAAAGTTATATATGTGTTCTAATTGACCCATACCTTTATATCATTGAAACGGTCCCTCAATTTGGTAAATTTTACAACCCATACCTTGATCATTGATTATTTCTAGATCTGGCCTTGTTTAATTATTTCTGTCAGGAAGACCCTCGATTTATTTATTTTTTCAATTCAAAAAAGGAAAAGGATAGCCTTTTTTTCTTCAGGTCATTATGGTGAGTTCAAAAAAAGTAAATGGCAAGCCTGGGCATATCATTAAAATCATGAGGAAATATACAAGGAGCTTGAAAGGCTTAAAACAGGTATTCGGGTCTTCAGTTTTCACCTAGATGGTAAGAAAGAACAACCACCTTCACATAATGATTGTGAAGAAAGGTTGATAAGCAGCTAGAAGAGGTCATCAAGGGGGTTGATAGGAGAATAAAGTCAAAGAAATCAACAAGAGAGTTTAGAGCCCAAAACAATCCAAAGTGAACCATGGAGCGGTAATATTTCGAAAAATAAAATTTTTCATGAATGATAGCTCCAGTAGTCTGCCGGATAGTAAAGTATTCTCCGTATGGTTTTCAAGTTATTAATGTGCCAACAAGGAGATTCAAGATTTCTTGTGTTGGGAAGTAATGATCGAAGCCTATGTATTCTTCCACACTTTTAAACTTGATGACTAGTTTTTTTCTAAATGGAGGGAAGAATGATGACGAATGAGACTAGGGGAAAGTGCAAGGGGTTATTTTGTGTAACCATTTACAAATTAATTGTAATTATCATACATCTTTTAATTGTGGTACGCAGTAATTAAGAGTTTGTTTCCTTATTAAATTATGTTTCCTAAATTAAATTAGAATTAGGGTTTTCTACGTTCTATATAAAGTGATGTAATCCCCATCCTTGGAATAGAGAGTTGAATGTTGATTTTGAGATTAAGGCTTTGTACTGTTATGGTCGTAGATAATAGTTATTTCCTTCCCCTTCTCTGTCTTCTGTAAACCTTTTAGACCTTGTCCTGCATCATATGTCTTGTTCATCACAGTAATTAGTGAGAAGTGATTTTTCATGTTCAGTACAATGTTAATTAGATAAAGATATCTACAGCCAGAAATTGTGGAAGGACTGTTCTGATTCCTTTCAAATTTTTTTGGGTAGATATCAAATCTGGATCTTATCCACCCCTTCAGAAAGGGAAAGGACACCAACTAATGTGTAAACCCATACTGACATAGTGACATTTATATGTTTACATCTTCATAGGCATATGCGTTGATGTTTAAGTCTTTTGTTTTAGCTTTCAAAATTGTAGGGACTAGGGATAGTCCTGTCTTTTGCCTGCTAGATGTTTTCAAAAATTAAATACTCCCTCCGTCCTGTCCCATAAAAGATGACTAAAGTACAAAAAGATTGTCTCACAAAAGATGTCCCAAGTATATAATTCAAATCCATAATGATATCTAAAGTCTATTTTACCTACAAAAGTACTCAAGTAGGGACCATTATTTTTGGGCACATGGAAGAATCTTTATTGTACTTACGTGGGGTCCATAGGGAAAAATGGAAGCTTATTTATCCTCTCTCAATTTTTGTTTTTCTTAAATTGTGTGAAAAATGTACTTAAAGACGTCTTTTATGGGACGGAGGGAGTAAATAACTAAAAAAGGGTTTCCAAGAGCTTAATATACTTAACAGAATATTGTATAGGAGGGAGTGAGGTGCTTTAGGTTCTTGGAAATGCCTTCAGATGTTGATCTTTGTCGCATACCCAGTTCTGTTTTTTTTTTTTTTTTTTTTTTTTTTTTTCTCTCCCTTTTTTTAAAATTATATCTTATGAAGGCTAGCGATCATATTTTTATCCTTAAATGAATAACTGTAATGTTTTTATGGAGAAATTTCTGTTTTTAATCTGTTGATATTCTTATGATCATTCCATCTTGTTCCAGGGAAAGCAAAAATCAGGAGCCAAACCAGATCTAGCATATACATCCATCGAGAAGCTACTCAGTAATAGGTTTGCTCGGCAGGTAAAGGAAAAATGTATTTATTTTCCCCCCCCCCCCCCCCCCCCCTTCTTCTTTTGACTATTCTGTTTGTTCGATATACTGTGTTGTTTTGTTGTTGTGAAACTGAAGCCTGCATTAATTTTTCCATTTACTTAAGTTACTAGAATCGTCACCAAGGACCAAATCCATAAACATCAAGTGTGATCCTTCAAGATCTGATTCGGCCTGGAAATGGTTGGAGAGGTGGGTGTCGACTTCACCAACAGATATTGAACAATCACATAAACCAGAACCTATTACAAACCTACATGAGCAGGAGAAAGTGAAGCATACTGAAAATCAAACTGCTACTCTAATTTCAGCTGAAGATGATTCTGAGTGGACAGATTTGAGGTCCAATACTAGAGTAGCAGCAGTACCATATTTAAAGTCTGATGCTGAGGAAGCAGTAGTGCCATCTGAAAGCGAAGAAAACTTGGTAAGTCATAAGGTGGAGCAGCCTCAGGCTGAGAACTTGGAGTTGTCAAGGTCGACAGAGAATTCAGATATACTTCCCAACCAAAATAGCCGATCGGACTCTGTTCCTCAAATGGAGCTTGATTCCTTTTCTGGTAAGCCTGAATTGGAAATAGAACAACCCAAACGTTCAATGAAAAGGGTTGCAACTGAACAACCGGATACCGAGGGAAGGAAGTTTGTGTTTGGATCAAGAAAGGCCAGTAATCCTGCATTTATTGCAGCTCAATCAAAATTTGAAGAGCTGACTTCCACAAACAATTCAGCAAAATCAATTAGCCCGTCTAATCAAGAAAATGAGATTGAATCCCATGCAGATACAGTTTCATCTGATATTGATAATGAAATCAGAATAAAGGAGATTAACCAGGCAGAAAATTTAGTTACTGATACCTCAAGGGTTGTATTTGCTGGGTCCGAATGTGGAACTGAACTTTCTATAACTTCTACTCTCGATTCACCAGATCGATCTGAGGTTGGAGCTGTGGAATTTGAGCATGAAGTCAATATTTCAGTGGAAGGGACTGATAATTCTAAAAACGTTACATGCCTAGATGTTGAAACCAAGGCTGAGCCCGCCATTCCAGGGACTGACTTATCCTACCCCATCACAGTTCAATCAGAGAAACCTGATGACTTTAATGGTGGTGTTGATGAATTATTTGAAGATGCAATAGGTGTAGATTCCTCTAAGGTAGATCAGAAGTTAGAGGATAATTCATCTGATATTCAGACAGAATTGGAACATGAGACACTTCATCAAGCGTACAAATCATCACCAGAAGCTTCTCCGAAAAGCCATATTACTCAAGGAACGCCTTCTAGCCAAGTATCTACAAAAGCTAGGAAGACCAAAAATGATAAAAACGGATCCAGCCAAAAGCGCAAATCTTTGTCTGCTGGTAAAAGATCCCCTATAAATCCTAGCAATGATTCTGGTGTAAGAAGTAGTTTGGAACAAATACCTAAAGATCTTAAAACTGGGAAACGGCGGAATTCTTTTGGGTCGGCAAAATCCAATATCGTTGATCTGGAGGAACCAAGAGATAGCAGCAGTGGTCATTCTATCCCAAGTTACATGCAAGCAACGGAATCCGCAAGAGCTAAAGCTTACGCTAATAGCTCCCCGAGGTCAAGTCCAGATGTGCAAGACAAGGAAATTTACATAAAAAAGAGACATTCTTTACCTGTTGCTAATGGCAGGCAAGGATCACCCAGATTCAGCGGTCTGTGTCTCAGGCGCAGCAGAGCACAAGGGAAATGGTACCAATCCTCCGCAAGGTATTTCCTGAACCTTGTCTTTTCTGATTGGTAGTCCTGCAAACCATAGTGTGTTATTCACATAACAAGTAGTCCTTACATGAGGCTTGTTTAGCTCTGCTTATCAGTCTTAATATATTTAAGATGTGATTAGTAAGATTTCTTACTGGTTATACGACTGAGAACTTAATATGTTTTCAGTAATATTCAAACTGACTTTGTGCCTTTACTACTAATGCTGAACTAGCACATGGTAATATTTTAGCAATTGATACTTTGGCACCATGAAACTTCTTTTTCCCCTTCCCAATTTGATAAAATGTGTGGAATGTGGATTGACTACCATCATAGTGTAAATGTGTAATGTGAGTTTGATTTGATGGATCTTTGTGATGAGAGAGATGTTTGTCAGATTAAAATTTAAGATGAAGAGCAGCAGTATGGATCGAGTCCTTAAACGTTTATTTCTAATCATCTTGCATTCATTCTTGTGTTGTCATATTTGGGTGTACAACCCTTGGTGATTTTTACTTGAACCTTAACCTCTTTATACATGTTCTATGTGATTTGGATTATGTTGATCAATCTTTGTCACTTATGGCTTGAATAATGATTTTTGCCAGAGAGAAAGTGGCAGCGATGATCGTATAAACAAGGAGACACAAAGTTAGCAATGGGATACCACACATAAACTAGCAGATGCATGGATTTGGGCCTAGCATGGGTGATTTGATGTAAATTGTTTGTGTGATTATAAATTTATCTCGCGTTTGTTGCAAGATTTTTTTGGGGTTATCATCCAGAGCTTGAAACACCCTTTTACAAGTCATTTTTCGGTTTGTTATGCAAAGTGTGAAGCACCTTTCTATAACATTTTTTGGGTTGTTATTAAGAGTTTGAAACACCTTCTTGTGAAATATTGTGGGTTATTTTATTCCGAGTTTAAAACATTAGGTGTGGAAAATGTTTGGCAGGTTCTCACTCCTATTATCATATATATATATATATATATATATATGCCAGGCAAAATTATTACAATTTCATCAACCATAAAATGTAGCAAGTTCTTTCAAGTTTTCTGTCGATTGTGGCATACAAAAGATCGGATAGAAGGTTGGTTCATTATATTAAATATATTCGTAACAAAAGTCATAAAAAATCAGAAGATATATCATTTTCAAATAATATTTTTTATAATAAAAACACCCTTTCAAACACATTTGCATCGTCTGTGACACTTTTTTGAGGCTTTTTATTTTGTATTACTTGTAATTATTATACATTTTTTGGAGTAAAATATAGTGACAATCTTATAGATAATCATAATAACACTTATTATTCTTCTAATTTTTTTCAAGTAACAATTAATACCATTCTAGTCTACAATATGTAACATTCACTACTAGGGTTGATCAATTAATGTCCAAAAATATTTTTAATATAATGTCTAATACACCCTTTAAGTTATAATGTATATAATTTAGGAATTAAAATTTGATAACATACAAGGCTAAATATGTAATTTTATCTATTTTTTAGAAGAAGAGATCGGTGTTATTATGGTTATCTGAGAACTGTATTTTTACTTTTTTTAGTTCTTTTATGCAAATAATTCTATAATTTATAACTCTTATATCCGAAGTAAAATTTTAAGAGCTCAGCTCCATTGTTTTTAAAAAAAGAATATTTTACATAATTAGATCTCATTATTATTGAAAGACTCTTATTCTTGCATAATATTTCCATCTAAATGATTGGATTTAATAAAACAATATGCAAAACACTTTATTATAGGTTCGTGAATCTAAGTTTGGGTGTTAAAATAAACATACATATCGACTTCCTCCGTAGTAAAATTAGAACCATAAATTCATTTACTTATTTTATTTTTATTTTACCAAAATTTCCTTATTTATTTATGTAGCTTTTATTTCTTTTATGCAACTTTAAAAGGAGTGACACTTTTACATGTTAAATTAACTTATTTTATATATGTGACATGCCACAACTTTTCTATTTCCAAACATTAAAAGTGAAAATATAAATTCAATTTTAAAATTCAAAATAAAGTGTAATGATGTGATTTCAAAAAAAGGTATCATCACCTATTTTGAGTCGTCAAATCGTAACTGATGTAATCTGAATACAATCTTTAATATACAACAAAGAAAGTTGTGAGTTTTAATACAAATATTATCTTCTGCAGCAATATCCACTCTCGAGAATAAGTCCTCATTACATTTATTGTCACACTATTTAATGTATGAATAGTGAGGACTACTAATACTATCATCCGGACCGTCACTCTCGTTCTCCGATTAGTCCCATTTACGTTCTCATTTCACAAGAGAACGGTGAAAGAAAGGTGAAATTTCAACTAGCAAAGAAGAAATATTATGACTAAGATAATGCAGAATAAATTATCATTAGTCTTCAACAATGTTAAACTGATAAAATATAATAGGCATCAAGTTTAACTACAACGGAACAAGCAATCCATTAAAAGAGTCAAGTAGAGAATAAAATTTACTACTCCCTCCGTCCCAAATTAATTGCTCAGTTTTGACTTTTTAAAGTCAAATTGACCATTTTTTAAAATTAATCTTTTTACTATTTTTGCTAAAATATAGGTGAAGAGATTATAACCAAAAGAAAATATATACAATTTATTACTAACCCCAATTTTTATAATCTTAGAAATATATTTATATATGCTTTTTTATTAATTCTAAAAATAGTCAATTTAACTTAAAAAATCAAAATTGAAGCAATTAATTTGAGACGAAAAATATCTTCTAATTAAAAGATTTTTCATCACTTTTATCGCTGGGACTCAACTTAATAAATAATCTACATCATCCCTGCATTACGACCAAGGATATTCATTAGTATCACAACCATAAATTATCCATGTACTACGGGCCAAAGATATTCGTGTATTCATCAATGGTCATGATCATGCCAACAACTGTCCATCAATGCACTACGGGCCAATGAGAACTTTTACCACATCATTTGTAACATTACGGTAATGATTACACCGAATAATCCTTGGTCATAATCATACTTGTAAGACCCCAACTTTTATGAATAAAAATGAATTTTCTATAAATATCATTTTTGAATATTATGAAATGAATTTGTTATAATGTTATAGTTGTGGGTAATATTTATAAATTTTGCAAAAGTACGCAAGTTATTATATAATATTCGATTGGTGGGAGAATATTCATTTTAACGAGAAAATATTAAATGCGACTAAGACAATCATTGGTGGACCCTACAATGTAATTATTATTAGCTCGGATTGAAAAACGACAAAAATATTTTATTGAAAATAACGACGAAAGTTTTACCTGGTTGATCTTTGTTGAACTACTCGGTAGTTAAAGTGACGATGTCTGGCGTGGTTGCATAAGTAGCACTACGGTATTGATTATTAATGCTTATGTGAAGTCACTTGGTTTTATTCAATTATTGTCAATATTTTATATGTTATTAAATCAATAATTGAGATGATGAAGTTATTAATAATATTATTTTTGCATTATTACCGATGTCTGTAAGTTACATCGAGGAGAGGTTTAGTCACCTAATCAAGGCTTGATAGGAAGAAATCCTTATTGGAAAGCCCCTTCTTTCCTTGGAACGACCTGGTCGATTAATATTATGAATTATAATAATGATGATAAATGTTGTTAAAAATATTGAGGGAATTTTTATGACGTATTAAAATTTTGCTTATTTTATAGACCCCCATTTACCCATTTTTCAAAATAATCGGTAGAAAATTTTCATTATAAGAGGTGGAGCCCATATGTGATGATGATATATGGGGCCCACATGTTTATGACTTTGGGGGAGGTTGGCTGAGAATTTGATTCACGGGTTGTTGGATTATATATATATGTTATATTAATTTTGTTATATATATATATATATATAAGTATTATATATATATTGTTAGGTTTGTAATATTCATGAACGCAATTAAATTACACAAAATAAGCGAAAATGTAAGACCCCATCTTTTATAAATAAAGATGAATTTTTTCTATAAATATTATTTTTGAATATTATGGAATAAATTTGATATAATGTTATAGTTGTGGGTAATATTTATAAATTTTGCAAAGTATGCAAGTTGTTATAAAATATTCGTTTGGTGGGGAATATTCTTTTTTGTTAGGGAATATTAAATAATGGCTCAATCATCGTGGTGGACCCCAACGAGAATTATTATCGGATTGAAAAACGACAAAAAATATTTTATAAAAAATAACGGCGAGGTGTTACCGTTAAAAGCTGTTGAACTACCCGTGGTAAAAGAAATACGATGTCTGGCGTAGTTGCATAAGTAGCACACAGTATTGATTATTGATGCTTACGTGAGAAGTCACTCGATTATGCTCGATTATTGCTTTCGATAATTCTTTGCATCATATCTCTTATATTATTGATTCAATTATTGTCACAAGATTATCATCAGATAATATGTTATAATATTAAATCAATAATTGAGGCGACAAGTTATAAATGATTAATAATTGTTGAAAGATTAAATATGTGTTGATGAAAAAAATGATTTGTGGTAAGTTTGATTATTTTATGGGGGCTCGTATATGTCATCATCTAAGAGTCTCTTCATCGATAGTAATTACCCTTGTGAATAGTATTTACCTTCGTCGATAGTAATTACCCTTGTGAATAGTATTTACCTTCGTCGATAGTAATTACCCTTGTGAATAGTATTTACCTTCGTCGATAGTATTTACCTTCGTTAATAGTAATTACCTTTACCAGACGTCCGAACCACTTGTGGTTTCACATTCATGGCCGAACCACTATCGTTTTCACATTACAAAGGTCAAACCAACAATTCAAAGCCACTTGCCTTTTCACACTAAGAAAGTCTTTAGCTAGAAATCTTCTATAAATAGAGGCCTAGGGCTTCATTATTTTTTACTGAATTCATTCAAGCTATAGAGAGAAAATATAGAGAATAATAAGAGAGAAGAAGAAGAGTATTTTGTTACTACACCGTCATGCGGATTCAATCTTCTACCAAATGTAAGGGTGTTATTCTTTCTTATTCACGAAGAGAACTCATTGTTATTCCATTGCTTATTATTACATTGGAATAACTTTTATATACGCTGGTTTACCTATACTTGGTGACATTTTTTCTATGATTACATTTGAACATCCGTCACATGCATGTTTTACACCCGGACACGGTTCCGCTCTTTATTATTCTGTTGGAACATCCTGCTACGTGTGTTTACACCGGACTGGTTAAAATCTTTATTATTCTGTTGGAATATCCTATCGTGTGTTTTACACCTGATCCGGTTCCATCTTTATTATTACATTGGAACATCCCATTAATTGTAATTTCACGACTTTTCGTTCCGTTATTTATTATTCATTGAATAACACATCATGCGGATCTATATCGCATGCATGGTGATTTCTTTTGTTATTCCATTCTTTATTATACCCAATTTGGTTAAAACTTTGACTTCTATACTCCATGAAATTAGTGGAATATCCTTGATATTTGCGTTTCATCCAAAGATCTTTCATGAAAATATTCTTCCGATCATTCTTGAATTTTACTCTACAAAACAAAGATATTATTGATAATTTGGGCGTTAATAATTCTGGATAAAATAATTCTTGAACTTGTTTTATTGAATTCTTATATCATTGTCATCATCCTCATGTTTATATTTTTTAAAGTCATCTCATGGCTTCAGTAGTGCGTAGATGGACTTGGTATGATTATGATTAGAGACTATTCGATTGTAATCATGGCCGTAATGTTACAAATGATGTGGTAAAAATCCTCGATGGCCGTAGTGCATTGATGGATGATTGTTGGCATGATCATGACCATTAATGAATACACAAAATATTCTTGGCTCGTAGTCGTGAATAATTGTGGTCGTGATCTTAAAGAATATCCTCGCCCGTAGTGCGAGGGGTGATTCGATGATGTGGAATATTTATTAAAAGCCGAGTCTCATTCTATAACTTGATGATGAAAAAACCTTTTAAAACCTAAAAGATAGTAGACTTTATTTTCTACTTGACTCTTTTTTAATGGATTACGATATTCATTGCAGTTAAACCGGGTTGTCTATTGTATTTTATCGGTTTAACATTGTTGAAGACTATTGATAATTTATTACGCATTATCTTAGTCATAATTTCTTCTTGAGCTAGTTGAGCTCACCCTTTCTTTCACCGTTCTCTTGAAATGAGAATATAAATTGGGACGAGTCGGGAAAAGCAGTGATGGTCCTCGAAGATAGCATTAGTAGTCCCTCACTATTACGTGAAATAGTGTGATAATAATTGTAATGAGGACTTTTGTTTGAGTTTGTATAATATCTAGTAGGCGATATTTGTATTTAAACTCACGGTTTATGTCAGTATTGTACACGGCAGTTATATTAATAAGTTGTATTTAAATTACACATACCATGTAAGTGGCGACCCAAGATGGGTGATGTATACTAATTTTGGGGGCGCGACGAAAACGCGTAAAAAATCGAGTTTAAAATTTTACAAACCATAAACCCGGATCACCCTTTATGCACAATTATTAATTAAACGAAAAGATAAGAACAAGAAACATAACCTTTAAGATCCGAGCTTCCTCAAGTACAAATTCATCTCCAATCCTTTTCGCGTTCAACTTGAATCCACCGGGTTTGGTTCCTTCCTTTGATCAACGTTAGCCACCCAAGTGTTTGGCCTCTAGAGGTGATCCACCAAAGAAGAAGAAGGATTCAAGAAGATGGGTATTTGACAAAACCTAGTTTTTCTATCTCTCATAGAAAAGAGCGTACTCTCCCAACAATTGGAATCACGTATTCACGTGTTGTGAAAGTGTCAACCCCTTCACCCATAATAAGACTCCTCTTATTTATAGATGTGGGCAACCCTCCTTAACAATTAAGAAATTGAGTTTTATTTTAATTAATTAATTTCTTTTAATTAATTAAGCTCCCTAATCTTATTAGGGATAATTAATTAAACTCTTTTAATTAATTTAACCTCCTAATCTTATTAGGAATGTATGAGAGTACTTTTATTAATTAATTCTCAAACGCCTTTAAAATTAAATAATAATAATAGTAATAATAATAATAATAAGACTCCTCTTATTAATTTATATTTAATATTTCTAAAATATTAAATAATAAATATTAAGCTATTTAATTTATTCCATCACCATAGATTAAATTAAATATACTTAATTTATTATTACGATTATGCCATTAACTTCTTAAATAATTATTCTTCCTTTTATGGTGTGACCTTTAGGTTCTCTCCATATTAAACCTAGGTTGTGAATAAATCAATTAGAACAATTTCTAATTTTATTTAAATAAATAAATTAAACTATTAATTTATTTAAATAAATAATATTTATTCTACAATAGGGATAAGCCTCCTAGCGATCAATGACTTTCCGGATAATATAGATTTCAACATTAATCATAAAAGAACCTTTGAGTAAATAGTTACTTATACAATTCAATCCTTCCACCATACAATGTCCCAATTAAATATAACACACTGGAATTACTTTGTCAAGTCTTATTTTATTTAATTATATGTATTTCGACTCTTAAATGCACAACTCCAAATAATGCAAATTAGAAACTCCTTTCTAATTTCATTATGCCTTAACCAACCGAGACTCTTTGGTTTGTCATTTATCGAATCACATATGACATTTTCTTCTTTTTCTTTACTGTAAGTGGTAGATTTTTTATTGATCATACATTATCTCCATGTATAACTTATTATACCCAAGTATACCCTTGATATACCCTAAGGGTCTTAAGGAATAAGTCAAAGTATAACTCATCATACACAAGATACTTATGATGATCTCAAGTCCAAGGATCACTTGTCTTACTATCACTACGAAATTCCTATTGACAGAACAAGTAAAACTCCATTAGGTATTCCTTAGCGAGCCACGTTCAATAAACTTATTCTCTAATAAGCACCTACATACTTGCTTTAGTGTCTCCACACAAATGATCATGAGATCAATCATCCTCATCCAATGAAAGCAAGCAACGTATGTACTCAATTTATCCGGATTCACTAATCCCCAATTTAGTAATCCAACGATTGGGAACTATTTTAGTTTTAAGCTTTCTAAGAATTTAGATCTCATTAGAATGATCATCATCATTATTCTAAAAGCATTGCTTAAAACTATGGGTTTATCACGTATTATAAAAAACAAAGATCATGTAGATAATTAAAAGCCTTTAATAAATTAATACTTTTTATTAATAAATGAATAAGATTGTTACAAAGTATATGCTTTATCATCAAACATGATTGGCTTGTATGCATACTACTTTCATATATATATATATATATATATTATATTTTATTTAAAAGATTTTGCTTTAAATATGGACCGTCCGATTAAAAAGTAATCAATACGGATAGTTCATGAATTAGTTCTTATGCATTTCATTCTTCTATAAATAGAAGCTCATTCCTTCATTATTTCTTACGAATTCACTGAAACTCTAGAGAGAGAAATTATAGAGAGAAAGAAGAAAAATGTTTTACTTCACCACTTCTATATCAAGTTTCTTTTACGATAAGGGGTATTATTTCTTTTGTATTCATGAAGAGAATTTTTGTTATTCCGTTCTTCATTATTTTGTTGGAACATCCTCATCACATGCGCGTTTCGTCGGACTGGTTCCGCCTCTTTTATTATTACGTTGGAATATCATGTCTACATGCGTTTACGACTGTGACCTGATTCCGTTATTTATTATTCTGTTGGAATAACTCATACATCTGATACCGCATGTATGGTGATTTCTGTTGTTATTCCATTCTTTATTATTATATTAGAACATCCTGTCGGTGCGTATTACGCCTGATCTGGTTCCGTTATTTATTATTCTATTGAAATAACACGCCTATCGCAATCTGTATGTATGAAGATTTCTTTTGTTATTCCATTCTTTATTATACTCAATTGGTTAAAGTTTTGACTTTTATACTCCATGAAATTAGTGGAATATCCTTAATATTCAAGCTTCATCCAAGATCTTTTGTGGAAATATTTTTTCCGAGCATTCTTGAATTTTACTCTACAAAGAAGTATCGTGTTGACAATTTGGACGTTATTAGTTCCTTAATAAATTAATTCTTGAACTTGTTTTATTGAATTCTATATCATTGTCATCATCCTCATATTTATATTTTGTTGAAAGTCATCATGGCTTTTGTAGTGCATAGATGAACTTGGTATGATTATGACCAGGGGATTATTCGATTGTAATCATGGTAGTAATGATGATGATAAAAGTCCTTATTGGCCCTGTAGTGCATTGATGGGCGATTGTTGGCATAATCATGACCATTAATGAATACACGAATATCCTCGGCCCGTAGTGCATGGATAATTTGTGGTTGTGATACTTATGAATATCCTTAGTAGTAGTGCGAGAGATGAGATGGATTATTTATTAAAATTTGAGTCTCAAATGAAAAGTGATGAAAAACATTTTAAATCATAAAAGATAGTAGATTTTATTCTCTACTTGACTCTTTTAATGGATTGCGTGTTCATTGTGCTTAAACTTGATGTCTATTGTATTTTATCGGTTTAACTGATCGTTGGAGACTAATGATAATTTATTCTGCATTATCTTAGTCATAATATTTCTTCTTGGGCTAGTTGATCTCACCTTTCTTTCACTTTGTTCTCTTGAGAAATGAGAACATAAGCAGGCTAGTCGGGGAGCCTGGTGATGGTCCGAGATGGTGTCTTAGTAGTCCTCACTATTACATTAGATAGTGTGTTAATAAATGTAATGAGAACTAAATTGAGTGTGGATATTGTCTAGATAACAATATTTGTATTAAAACTCACAACATGTATTTTGTCGTATTTTAACGACTGTTGTATAATTAAGTTGTATTTGAATTTTGTACCGTGTATTTGGCGACTCAAGGTGGGTGATGTATACCTATTTTGGGGGCGTCACAATACCAAGTTCATCTATGCACTACAGGCCGCAGATGACTTTCAACGAAATATAAATATAAGAATGATGACAATGATATAAGAATTCAATAAAACAAGTTCAAGAATTAATTTATTCAGGAACTAATAACGTCCAAATTGTCAACATGATACTTCTTTGTAGAGTAAAATTTAAGAATGCTCAGAAAAATATTTTCACGAAAAGATACTGGATGAAACACAAATATCAAGGATATTCCACCAATTTCATGGAGTATAGAAGTCAAAACTTTAACCAACTGAGTATAATAAAGAATGAAATAACAAAAGAAATCATCATGCATGTGGTACTTCATATAGACAGGTTATTCCAACAGAATAATAAATAACGAAACCAGGTAAGGCGTAATACGCACCGACAGGATATTCCAACAGAATAATAAAGAATAGAATAACAATAGAAATCACCATGCATGTGGTACTTTGCATGTAACAGTTATTCCAATGTAATAATAAATAAATGAATCGGTCCCATAAAAAACGCATGCACATGGATATTCAAACAAAATAATAAAGATTTTAATCGGTCCCATAAAAACGCGTAAACGAGGATATTCCAATGTAATAATAACAAATGGAATAATAACGAAATCACCAAGTATAGGGTAGATCACAGATACGAGGTTATTCCAATGAATAATAAAGAATGGAATAACGAAGTTATCTTCATGAATATAAAATAAATAATACCCTTAGCTTATAAAGAAAGAGTACTCAAGCGGTGAGACGGGGATATATTTGAAGAAACTTGCACTACGCTCAAAGCTTTCTTAAACGCTAAAAAATACGCCAAGATTATAGAAGAATAATTCTCTCTGCTTTCTCTCTACAGTTTTGAATTGAATTCAAAAGAAATAATGAAGGAATGAGCTTCTATTTATAGAAGAATGGATCAATAATAATCAATCCATGAACTAGTCGAGATCGATTTACTTTAAACGGATGATGCAGATTGGTTTACAATAAAATATAATATATTCTATTTATAATCTAATAAAACGAATAACTTTTTATTTTTTTTTTATCTGCAAACACTATGCATAATAAAATATAATATAATCTAATTATTGTCTAATAAAATGATAACTTTATAAAAGTATTACATTTTTATATAAAAAAGATTTTACTTATTAGCTTTAATAAACGAATAACTTTATAAAAGTATTCATTTTTATATAAAAAGCGTTCATTTTATTACATTAATAATACTAATAAAACAAAACTTCATCATCATTATTATTATTCACACTATCAATCGACCGCGTCGTTTCTAGAAAGAGGGGCTTTTCAATAAGGATTTCTCCTCATCATGCAAGTTGATTAGGTGACTAAACCTCTCCTCATTGGTAGAACTTCTGACATCGTTAATAATGAAAATAATAATATTAATAACTCATCATCTCAATTATTGATTTAATAATATATAAAATATCAAAAATAATTGAATAAAATTGAATGACTTCTCACGTAAGCATCAATAATCAATACCGTGAGCTATTATGCAACCACACGTATTCCTGTACTTTTTACACTGGGTGTTTCAACAGTTAACGGTAAAACTTTCGCCGTTATTTTTATAAAATATTTTTTGTTATTTTCTTAATCCGACAATAATTCCGTTGTGGGGTCCACCAATGATTGTGAAGTCGTACGAATATTCCCTGTTAAAACGAATATTCTCCGACCAATCGAATATTATATAACAACTTGCGTACTTTACAAAATTTATAAATATTACCCACAACTATAACATTGTATTAAATTCATTCAAAAATGATAATTATAAAAAATTCATCTTTATTTATAAAAGTTGGGGTCTTACAAATGATGCAGTCGATAAGATAAGGTTGTCAATGAACCAAATACTTTGGGTTCGATTCGGGATCGACTCAAAAAAAATATGAGCAAGATTATGATTCGTTAATAATATAATTTAAATAAATATAGTTCGAATAAAAATACAAGTAGAATCTGAGCAATGTTAACTCGTTTAACATTCAAACTATTCTAATTATCGATTATGATTCAATATATACTCGATTGCTACGTATTTGATTATATACTCGATACATTATCTTATAATAAAAATAAAGTTAAATCAAATTAGGATGATTAACTATTATTATTTTATTTTATTCTTAATTTTAATTGAGATTTTTATTTATAAAGTGTAATAGTAAATATATTTTTTTAGAAATAAGTAAAATAATAAATTTAATTTATAATTATATTTATTATAAAGTTAGTTATTATGTGAAAACTCGAATTCGAAATTCTCGAGTAATTTAAATATAATTAAATTTAAATTTGATCAAATTTGAATAATAAATATTTAAATTTAATTTTTTAAAAAATCAAATATAATTTGAATCCGAATTAAATTCGCATCTGGCTACTTGTTTATACCATAGCAGTGGAATCTTAAACCAATAGAGAGGCCCAAGCCCAAGCACAGAACGCCGAACTTGACAGTCCTAAGCCCCCTATATTGAAACGCGTGTCAGCTGCCAAACCATAACACTTCACTACCTCAGGGCAAAGATCACCAAAGAGATAAAAAAGAGTTTTTTTTTTTTTAAAAAAAACGGCGAGAGGAAAAAAACCCAGACGATCTAGGGTTTGTTGTATCTATCATCCCTGAATCCATACATACGCGGGTATTAATGATCGTGTTAAAATTGGATTAAATTAAGTTTTGGTTTCTAAATTTGAACTTGTAACTCGAGTTTGATAGATGTGCTTGATAATAAATCGGTATATCGATCAAAGGGGATAGAGATAGATTTTTCACAATCGAATTTGTACTTGTTAATATGCGAGGATTGCAGAAATCAAAAAGGGTTTCATGGGCTTCAGATGTTAATCTTTGTCAGGTAAATTTATAAAAACCATTCAACATATACCTTACTTTTGTGATGAAATGCATTTTAGTTTTATTCTCAAACTGTTTATGGAGGATGAAGGTTGAAAATTTTGTAATTTACATGGATTTTGGTTGATAATGTATTGCTTTCCATTGCATTTCAAGGTGAAGTTTGTATTTTTGGTTGTCGAGAGTAAAAAGAAAAAGGGCTTTCCGGAAAAAAGAAAAAAGAAAAAAGAAAAAAAAAAGAAAAAGAAAGACAAAAGAAGCCTACATCATTTTTATCTGGAAAGTGCTGATGGGTGGAGAGATTTAATTTTGATTGTGACGGAAGTACTAGTTGAAGGCTTGAATCTATTTTAACAACATTCAGATATTATGTGGAATGAAATTTTATATGATTTTATTTCCTTCTTCATTTTGAGGAATAAGTTTGCACAATGCAAATTTCCTCAATTTTATGAGAATTGAAGTAAGTAGAAGGAAAAAGCAATTTAACTATATCAAAAATGAATAAATGGACTCACTGTTGCATGAGATGAGATTTTTGTTATACAGTTAGCTCTTAGATATTCATAATTAACGGAATTGTAGGAACAAAAGGTCAATGAAAGAAATGCACTATCAATTTTTTTGACTAAATGCACAACTAAATTGCATGTCAAATAAATAGAAGAAATGCTAAAGGAAAGTATAATAAACAGAAGTCAAGGAAACATCAGTAACAAATGTTTATGCTCAACCAATAACTCGCTTGAATATATAGGATGATTGGTTCAAAGAACAAGTTTGTTCATAGGTTGTTGATTGTCGTTTTAAGATGGATGTACAAATGGAGAACAAATCTATAGGGAGAAGCTAAAATTTTATAGTATACCAAAATACATGTTGTATGGTGATAGTCATCTATAAAGAAGGTAAGTTTGTTGCGTTAATTGCGTACCATTCTTGATTATATAAATACGTGCAAAAAAATACCAGTTTACATGGAAATGAGGAGGTTTGGTCTTTGTTGTAGTTCTTAGACTTTTACATACATCCAAATCAGAATTTGAACTTGAAATGTTGAAGTGGATGTGCGACAATACGATAAACTTGTTTAAGGAGAAAAAGGTGAGAGTAAGATGCTGTGTATACAGGTGGTGCATATGTTTGCCTTTTGGAAAAGCAACATATGCTAAAGTTTCGAGGTTAAGATAGGAATAGGTATTTGTACCAAAATTAGTTCACTGTGAAGCTGCAATAGAGTTGGAGGGTAAGAGGAAAGAGTGCTAATGCCTTTAACTTTGTTGCGGTTGGATTGTTACAATAGCTTCTACCTAGTAGCCATGGAAGTTTTATGATTTAATCTGATCTTTACATGAGAGCACATACTATAATTTTTGTAGATACTTTTAGTGATGTGGGGGTTTATAAATGTGCATTGTATTCCTGAAGTGCTTCATTGTATGATGGGTTTTTTTTTTGAGAACCCTCTGAGCTTTGATAATTACGATCTCGAAATATCCATCTAGAACTGCTGCATGAACATTATCATGTATTCGTGTGTATACTTTCTAATAATGGTTTTGAGGAAGTATCAAACATGTTAATATTTGGATCATTTTCCCCTTTTTTTGTACTATCTGAAGTAATAATATTATACTACTAAAAGGAAAGAGGCTTCTGAATTTAAAGAACAGTGTTCTTCTATAATCTGGACCTCACTGTGTCCAAAAGACTCGGGAGTTATCTGTAAATGATGGTAAAAAGATAGAGAATATGCAGAGAAAATACAGGGAGACAAGAGAAGATAATTTTAAGCATTTGAGCTACTGTTTGTCTACCAATCGTCCAATAGACAAAAGTGCAAGTGATGGTGTTCTTTTTTCCCCTTATTCAAATTGGTGAGAAGTAGAAGGGGGAGGAGGTCCAGTCCATATGGTATGGGGTTGATCAAGTTGCACAAATTTCTTGCTGCAGGACTCAAAAAATTGCACCATGAAATTAGCATGAGTATCTGCGGTTGATGGTCTGGTTTGGGGGGGGGGGGGGGGGGGGGGTATTTGGGCTTTACACGGACCTTCTATGTTCTGTGCAGCCTCATTGCCCAATTTCATTATCCCTTTAGGTTTGTGTCCTTAACATCTTTAAGTCCTCTTTGATCAAAGATTTGAAGAGTCAGAGTTCTCTTGTGATGCCTGGAGAGTTTGGCATTGAATCTGAACAAAATGCTTTCAATTCAAACAGTGGGAATATTTGGTGTTGAGGAATCTTAATATTTTCAACTTAGTATTGTTGCTTGATCTTATTATTAGGTTTGAGATGATTGCATAGATTAAATGTGAAGAAACAAAGCTAAAAGCTTCCATGCGCAATCTGATGTTGTTTAAAACTATGTAGGTTTTATGAGGTTGGTTACAGTCAAGTTTATGTGGCAAAAAGTGAGAATTATGGACAATATGTGCTCCCTCTCCCTCTTTCTCTTTCTCTCTCTCTCTCTCACACACACACGTACGTAAAACCAATTAAGATTGTATGACCAACAGTAACAATGTTATCTTTTCTTTAATTTCATCTACTAGAGATAAGAAAAGCTGTAAAAAATAGCACTACAATCCATAAGGAAAGGTATCTTGGGTTAAAAATGCATTATACGAATTATAGAGAGTCTACTAGATAGAAAGTTTATCCAATTTCTTTTCAAAAGTAAAGACTTAATTAGCTACATATCGACTTTTCAGTATTCAGGACTCCTAATTGTACTAGGAAGGTGAGTTACATGATAGATGTTACTCATGGAAAGTTTGACTTATTTATGTAGCATGGGTACGGAAATGAGATATACACTTGATTATGATAATTGTTTCCTCATATATCCTACTTTTGTTGAAGTGGACATTTTCATTTCTGCCAATTTACTCTTTTACAGTTTTAGTATTCTTCGCAAGTACGATTTTAAATTTAATCTATGGACGCATAGAAGAAAGTGTATGACATATGTCAAAGAGTGCAAGTTTCCGTATTCTGTGCCTAGTGTCTGTTATTCTGCTACAGACATGGTGACCTTGTAGAGTTTCCTGCAACTTCCTATACTACAATTAGATCTTACATGAAAAATTAGGAGTGACCGGCCGTTGACACACAGGTAGGGCCATGGACCACCATAATTACCCTTGTTGAGAGAATCCTGAATCACCAAAAAAATAAAAAATAAAAAGAATACAACCGTATGGTTAATGAATTGAAAACAGAAAAATAATCTGCTTTTTCCCCTCAATTCATTGCAATTAACAAGAAAGATATTCACTTCTCCTGCATCTGTACTTTACTGATATTTCCTAAGTGAGTGTGGTAGCTTTTAAAAGCCTAAGGGTTGGGAGAAATGGTAGAGGTTTTGAGAAATAACCTCAAGATTCCTCAAGGTCGCTGGTTCAAATTCTCATACTTGGGGCCAAAATTACCAATCGAGAAAAAATGGTGTTGCTATTAATCATGGATGGTGTGGAATGCACCTTCATACATGATCTTTAGTTGAAAAATATATATGATACTTAGTTGAAAAAAGTTGTTCAGACAAGAAGTTATTTTTGCAATTTTCTTACATAAGGGCATGTCAAAACCTGATTAATGAAAACAATGCCTTCACCTGTTGAATCTGTTCATTGTGTGTGGTTTTTCCCTTCGTGTTTTTTTTTGGAAGGCAAGGGGGATGGAGGGGATGGGTTCTTGGAGGATTAATTGTATAAATTTCTGGTGAATTTGGTCGAATGATTGTAATCTGGCTTCATCCGTATTTCTTCTGTGCATACAAACTCCCCAATTAATGTGGAGGCAAGGTCCGGACTGTGGAATGTATGGCCACCGAAGGTCCAATTTGGTGAAGCAGCTGAGTGGTTAACTTTCGTTGGTTGGCTGTGAGACGTCTAGTATTTATTTGACTATTGTGTGTTCTGTATGATTCTATAAGCAATCAGGCCTGGTGTTCTTGAAGCTACCTCCAAAACTCGGGAGGCGAAAGGAATTTGGCTCAGTCGGAAGTCCATTTTTAAAAACTCCCTTTACTCCAGAATATAATATCAAAGTGATTTTTAGTTTTTTTTTTTTTTAATTTTATAATAAAGGATCAAAATGACTTTTGGAAGTATATATGTTCAAGTGCAGATTTTCTTTAGTGTTTATGCAATCTCCTTAATTACATTATGACTAGGCTGATTTTATATTTTGAAATGGAGTAGTATGCCTTTCTTTCTATTCTTTTTGGCTTTTATGTTTGATATTTTTATTCTTTATATGTTAAAGAAAATATGCATTCTTTTCTACTTGTATAACCCAGCTCTGGTCTGATAGTTGCTTGAGGTAGGTTTGTTGCATTTTATGATACCATAACAGAATATGGCTTATATTTTTAATAGGTTAATACCTTTCATTTAATAGGTGAAGCTGTTTTTATCAGAAGAATCCCCTTCATTGATTGGATTGGGTGCTCAGGATCATCTCCAGGCGAAGGCATCATGGCCAATGTATTCTACAGGAGCTGGATCTGATGACAATTTGCCTCCTGGTTTTGAAGGAACTCATCCTTCAAATGTTTTACAGAATAAATTGTCTCAAATTCCTGTTATCCAATGGCAATGTCCTCCCAAAGTAAGTGCTCATGTTGACTGTTTCATTTTTCATTTGTTCTCTCTTATGCACAGTTTTTTTTTTTGTGGTCTAAATTTGGCAAATAATTGCAGATGATTTAAAATTTGTATAAAACGAAAGTTTGCTGGTAATGTCCTTGAATGTCTGAAATTGACAAAAGAAAAATGATCCAATAGTTTTTGTTAAGATTGTTTTGAAGACCTTAGGAGTCGAATAACTAATGAAAGAGTACTAAATTAAGTACACAATGGCAAATTACGGGTCATCAATACTGGTAGACAGGAAAGATCATTTTTCCTTCATGGGTTTATTATCATTTTTTTGGGGGGGTTGAGGGCACTGGTAGCTAGCATAGAGATTTGCAGGGTTACATATCTTGTATTTTCCAGCAAAACCCTATGATTTTGCTCTTCCTTATGACTTAAATATTTCATCATTCTCCCCTTGTTGGAGAAATCTTGACCTCGAGTTTTTAAAGTACTCTAAATCCATTTCCAAATTAGAGATATATTTCTAAAATGACAGCTTTTAAGGATAATTTTTTTTTTCCTTCAAATGACCCCTTAATATTGGTTAATAAGATAGTAGTGCTGTTGTGATGCTTAACTTGATTGTAGAAACGTAATGGTTAATCAAGAATATCGCGGAACATGCCACTTATAGTCCTAAAAATAGAAATGTATATCTAATTGTGGAACTGATTAAAAAGGGAATAGCGAAAGACTGATTTTCTTTGTGCTGCTACTGAATTTCAGGTATCACAAAGTCAATGGGGGAACTAGAGTAGAAAACACAACCTTGTTTTGATTTTTTATCTGAAGTTGTCAATTTGGACTGATCTTTTAGAATCTAATAACTTTTTATAATAAAAGCCAACATCAGATGTTTGGATAGGCTTATTTTGGTCAAAATAAGCAGATTTTAGCAAAATCTAAAAAAGAAAGGTGAGCTGCTTTTTCATATTCTTACAATCCAGATAATTTGATTAGCTTTTTTATGGCTAAACTATCCAAAATAAGCAATATATTACAAAGGGCCTGTCTGGGTGAACATCTGTTTTGGCTTATTTGGATTTACTCAAAGTATTAAAATAACCTGCCTATTGGGATTGTAGAAATAATTTGAATACGTGTTTGGAATTGGCTCATCTAAAATTGATCAAAGAAGA
This sequence comes from Panax quinquefolius, assembly GCA_020205615.1. NCBI lineage: Eukaryota > Viridiplantae > Streptophyta > Magnoliopsida > Apiales > Araliaceae > Panax > Panax quinquefolius. The sequence goes on along the minus strand of CM035155.1, from coordinate 154,583,985 downwards.
CAAATAAGAAGAAAGACTATTTAGTATTCAGTTTGACCTCCTTAGGCTTTGCAAGGATTTCTTTGATTGTCTTGGACATAACAGGGGATTCTGAGAATCCACCTCTTAAACTTTAGTTTCTACTAAGCACTCTTAGAAGCCTTAGGATGGTTGGGCAATTGAGATTTGAAAGCCTACCAGCTCTATTTTCTTGGTGAAATGTATGCCTGACCTATTCATTATTAGGCAACTCAATTGCTGTCTTATTACCTCATGATTAACATCTCTATCTTTCTCAAACTTGATTTTTACAATCTTCATTCGGTCGAGTGTCCAAGCTAACTGAAATCTGATTTGTTGAGGTCTGATTGAACAAACACAATGTTTTGCAAATAGTGTCTTGAGCCTTGATATTGTATACTCCGTATGCAATAATTTTTATTTCTTTTTGATAAGTAAAACACGATATACACCCTTGTATGCTGGAAAAAATCCATGAAATCTGATATTTGCTTGTGTTTAACCTCTGTCTCATACAACATCATAAACTGGACGTTATCCATTGCATTGAATATTTAATATTAAATCTGATATTATTCTTCCAAACGATTCTTATTTTTCTCTGGGTTTCAGTTTGAATTAGATCCCACATGGGAAGTGGTTGCTGGTAAAGAAAGCAGTGAAGTAGAATTTCAAAATGAACGGGAGATGAGAGTGCTTGAAGCAGTTTATCCTCGCCCATCTGCTATTCCCCCAAAGTGGGATACTTCCTTGACTTGCTAGTTCTAATTTTCTTTTAGTTTTCTTGTTTGTTATTGGTTAAAACTTTCTTCTCTCCATCTTTGCAGCCCTTCTTTGCTGACGGGCACAGAAGATTCTTATGACTCCGATGAGCATACTCCCGCAATTCCCATCACTCCCATTGAAGATGACGATGCAGCAGCAGATACATTATTCGATACGATTCCACCAAACACTGTTCCCATGAGCTCACAGGCCCTGCTATCTGCTCCTGGAATTCCTGCTTTTCAGTCCAGTGTCACAAGTAATTTAAATCCTCCAGCCAATTTCATTCCACCAGCTGTAATGGCCCTTGGTGTCGAACCTGATATAGTTACAGCGGCATATACTGCCTTAAGTGCAGTGATGGCAAACAGTGATCAAGGAAATCTAATTGACCCTGGTCTGCTTGTTAAAATACTTAGGGACCCAAAGTTGATGGAGAAGTTGGGCTCAGGCCATGGGGCAAGCACCAACCCACAGATCATGCTGAATCTTAGATTACAAGGCATAACTTCACCTGATCCACCACTAGTCCACATTAACAGAACAGAAGCGGTTGCATCTTCATTAGCAGCATCCGGAAGCAGACCGTTCTCTACCTCCCTCCCTCCCCCCCTCCCCATGGTAGGGCGGGACCCATTCCTAATATCCGACCGACTCCACCAGAGGTAGTTTTAGTTCCTCCTCCACCACCTCTGGGAGCTCCTGTCGCAAAAGATATCAACTATTATAAGAGCCTGATTCAACAACATGGGGGAGAAAGACCGGATCCAATGTCTCAATATGATAACCGCCACCTCCAATTAAGACCAAGCCAGGAAGCAGCAAGTAATCCCAAGTCGAGGGATTTGAAGCCAAAGATAATGAAGCCCTGCATTTATTTTAACAGTTCAAGGGGATGCAGGCATGGAGCAAACTGTGCATTTCAGCATGATGTATCCTCCCAGCAGAGGGTGAATAGCATGCAGGAGGTGCAAAGTACAAAGAGAATGAAAATGGACAGGGAGATTACTGGTACATAATCATGAATTTTGTATCACTATGTAAATTTTTCAACCGCAATCCGTCAATTTACTCGTTCACCCTCTGTCTTGGTTTTACCGCAATAGAGTCGGTTTTATTTTATTTTCGTATATGGAACTAAAGTTTTAACACTCAGAAGTGTGGAAGAGGGCTGCCACCAACCAACCTCCCAGGTTTCCAGTAAAATGCCTCAAATTTTCATTTTTATCATACATTTAATGCTTCTCATTCTTCTAAAGTTTCTTTGGGTGGGTTAAATATGGGGATGAGGTAACCGCATAGCTTGTTTCACAAATTTCAAGGATATGCTGTTGTATGTTAACCTTTAAATTTATTGGGTGCTTGGTTTAGTAATTATAACGTGACAATGAAATTGTGATTTTTTTCAAGACATTATGTCATTTATATTATTATAAAAAGTATACTCTTTATGGCACAAATTTCGTAAAATGCGACTTCTTTTTTTTTTTTTTTTGAGATGGAGGTCGAAAACATATATTTTGAGTCGAACCCCCAAAAAGGTATGAATGCTTATGATTTATTCTCTACTTGCGTCTGTTTTAAAACCGGTCTGTACCGGTAAAAATTGGAATCAAAATTGGAATCAATTTGCCTTCGATGGACCGGTAAAAATCGAAATCAATATGAATGATCCGGTTTTGATCAAAATTTGGGTTGATTTGTTGATCATCGGTTCAACCGGTAGATTCGGTTTTTAATTTTATTATTTTTATCAAAAAAATATAATATTAAAATTAATCATTTTTAATTAATATTGTAACTCATGTTTTAGTTATAAAAAATGAGATTTTTAAATTTTTATTAATTACTAATAAAATATATTTTATATATTAATTTTTATTAAATTCTTATTAACCAATTACTAAAATAATTTTTTTATATTAATCGACGAAATATAAATGAGTCAAATATGAGCATATTTTAAAGTTCGATAAATTACTCGAACCTCTTCAAATTATAATTTTCTATTGATACTTGGTATTCGTTGAAAAAGTCCAATGCTTTAACGCTCAATTCTAATCGCGCTTCACGAGCTAAATGAGTCTCAATCAAACCTTATTTATACTCGATAAATTTTATGAACCAAATCGAAAACTCAATACTGAATCGACTTTTGGTTCACTCTTACCAAATGGACTCATTCACCCGATAACTTTTTTTCATTGATGAACAGTGTTGGAGTGTGTAATTAGTGTGACGAGAAAAAAATAAGAAATTTATCAAATTCAGGGGACAAAATAAGGAAATACATAAAAGTTAAATTAAGAATGACAAAATAGTAATATAACAAAATAATAAATTTATCAAACTATTTTAAGAATGACAAAATAGTAATATAACTAAACTTGTAGGAGTAAAATGGCAAAAAAAAATAAATTGTTACACAGACATTGTTGAAACACAGCTTTTTTACATGGCTTATTAATAAAGCAAAAATTCTATGTAGACCTGAAAATTAGATATGAGTATATTTGAATTTTATTTATTTGTATTTTGACCTCCAAAAATAAATAAAAATATAAATGAATAAAATTAAAATACATTCATGTCCACCTAGAAAAACTCATTAATAAAAACATTGTGCATGGTTGGAATATAAGAATAAAAGTTTAAAATAGTGATATGGTTAGGCACCATTGCCCATTACTACTTTATGGATTTCCGATATTAATGTATTTTATAAGCACACATATTACCATGTTGTTGAGAATATACTATCCATTTATGTTCATCTGAAATCACATTTTAACTAAAAAAATTAACTTATTAGGTTTATGGTCCATTAGAGCATATATGTCTTCCCGATCTCTTCATCCACATTAACACCAAGTTCTCCCTTAAACTTTAACCATACTCTGCATTAGCTCATAGGAGCCACCCTCTTCAATACTCCAAGCTTCCTCTTAAACTTTTACTTATATTTTTTTAGCATTAGACCCATGCGAACCACCCTCTTCAATATCTTTTGTTCATGGGTTTGATACCAATTGTTGAGAATATCAGACACATATATACACAACTGAAAGTACATCTTAATTCAAAAGGTTAACTTATTAAGTTTATAATTGATTAGAACATATATATATATATTTAATCTTTCTTCTTATCACCCTATCATCATCAACTGTTGTGACTCGGATGCTAGACTTTAAAAACACATATCCCCATATCACATCAACGGTTGTGACTCGGTGCCCAAAACTAAGCCCTACAAGTTACAAGTAGAAAATCATATAATGGGCTGCACTTAATTTCGCGGGCCGGCCCAACTTATTTCAGCCTGGAACTCTTCATTAATCCTTATAATTTCTTTCGTTTCTAAAATCGATCAAAAGGAAAGGTGAGAGAAAACCTTACCGTTTCAATCCCAGTCGAGTCGAGTCCAGTCGAGAAAATCAAAATGTTGAAGTTCCTGTCGAAAGTGAGAATAGAGTTCAACGCGCTTGACCCTCGCACGGCGGCGTGCATGGAGTTCTTGGCGCAGTGCAATGCTCGCAAGGCCAAGGAATCGAACCCAGCTTGTCAATTATTGGTCAAGCGCCGAACCGACGATCACCCACCTCAGATCACCGTCACATTCGTCAATGGAGTGGAAGAGGTGTTCGACGCCACCTCCACTCCAGCACAGACCATCAGGACTATGATTCTTGAAAAGGGTCAGATGCTTGAGACCGAGCAAATGTTTCGCGATGCTGGGGAGCGGTGGCCTGTCATTATCCCTGAGGAAGAGCTTCGTCAAGCCGCCCCGGGTACTAAGGTAATTGATTCATCTCTTCTGTTTTCTATGATTCTTTGTGTTTTAGTTTAGGCAATTTGTCAAACATGTTGCCTGCTTCTTTGGGTCTCGTTGAATTGGGCCTGTTTTTCTCACTAAATGTATTTTTTTGAACTTATGAGACAATTTGTAGAACATTTTTTGGGCATTTTTGGTATATGTGACATGATTGTTTGAAGTGGTTCTTTTCCTAATCTAAGGGATGTGATTATATGATCTAATATGTCAATTTTAGTTGCAAGTTATTAATAATCGAGTAATTCATTATAAGTGCACCTAAAATTGGTTTTTTGGTATTTGGTCCACAAATTGATGCAATTCATTGGAGTTTGAAAAATCATGAATTCAACACTACTATCTCTTAAAGTTAATGTTCCATTGTTATTGATTAATTCTTTTTTGTTTGTCCACTATGGCGTATGACTTTTTATTGCATTGCCTTGGACAAATGCTTTATGCAACTATTCTAATGTGGGAATATGGTCATGGACACCATAGGTATGCATAAAAGGAATGCTGAGCATGTTATGTCCTTATTGGTATTCTAGGCTGCTTGAATTTGGTGTTTGAATACTATGCTTGTATTAAAATGCTATCTTTAAGGAAATGATATTCGGACTTCAGTTTTGTTATTGGCAGTCTTCTCAATTAAGTGTTGAAAAATGCAAGTTGTTCAGCCATGCTGATGTGGTGGAAAATATTTTAGGATCTTTATATATTTTATAATTTATGGAGTTTTAGTTTATTTGATGTATTTTTTTTCTTATTTAGGAAATTAAGTAGTTTTAGATTTAGTATTATTTTTAAAGTTAAATACACTTTGTATCCCCAAATATGCCACATTTTACACATTGCATCATATACTTTAAAACTTACATTTTGCATCTTACACTTTTAACAAACCGGCACATAACATTCTCTGGCCCAAAATCCGTCGCTAAAAGTGACGGGAATGTATCGGATTTTGCATTTTAGCGACGGATTTTGGGTCAGGGGGTGTTATGTGCTGATTTACTAAAAGTGCGAAATGCAAAGTGTCACATTTTGAAGTATATGATGCAATTTGCAAAATAGAAAAACTTGGTGATACGAAGTGCATTTAACTCTTATTTTTAATTTATTAGTTTCCTTTTTTCAAATAAATGTAGTTAGGAAAGTTTTAGTTTTAGATTTAGGAGTTTTTTTAAAAAAATAAATCTAGTTAGGAAAATTTCTATAAAACTACATCAAATAAACTAAAACTCCATAAATTATAAAATATATGAAAATTCTAATCTTCATTGATATTTCCCCCCCACATCGCATGCTAAATAATGATAACAGTTGATTTGATGTTTCTTGAATGTCGAAATGTCCCACTGCGGTGAAAAGCATGTTGTGGAGTTGTAGAGGCTCTAATAGTGCTTGTGCAATTGTGTAGGTTCTCTTCCTATTCTAAAAAGGAACTTGGTTAGATTTCAAAATGGAAAGCAATTAGGTGGATGTCGTTTTATTTTTCCCCAGTAGAAACTTGAGTGTCTCACCTGTTCTAATTACTAGATGATGTAAGGCTGTAATTTGGACGAACTGATATCAACCAACTGCAGCCTTCAATGTGGTTTTACATATATATAATAAGGCAAAACTTAATTTTTGGGTCATTTTTTGGGTCATTGGTCTCCACTTTATTTCCTAATTTTATTTTTTATTTATTTTAAATAGGCTTAATTTAACTATAATTAAAACACTACTTAATTTTTTGGTCCTTGGTCTATTAAAACACTTTATAAAGTCTCCCTAATTTTATTTTTACTTATTTTAAATAGACTTAATTTAACTACAATTAAAACAATTCTTAGTTTTTGGTCCTTGGTTTTGGTCTTTGGTATGAGACTAGAATTTAACTACAATTAAAACAATTTATAAAGTCTCCCTAATTTTATTTATTATTTATTTTAAATAGGCTTAATTTAACTACAATTAAAACATTTTCCCCACACATTATTTTAGTAGCAAATGACGATGTAGTAAATTACTTTTAACTACTAATCCATTCAATATTTTTGGCACATAGAATAATTTATATCTAAGTAATTATATACCAAAAATATATTAAAAAATTATGAGAAAATAATAATAAATATTAAAAATGTAATATCTATTGTAAAATATATTAATTATTAAACTTTAGTTACCAATTTTATTTCAGATAGGAGATTTTTAGTTAATTAATGTTTAAAAAAATATACTCAAATATCAGTTATTAAAATTTAGTTACATTTTAAAACTAAAAAGTATAATGGTAACTTATTATTCTACAATATTTTTATTTCATTTAAAATTTCTTAAAAACCAAGTTTAGGGTTCTATTTAAATCTAAAAACTATATATATATATATATATATATATATATATATTTGAAAGATTGAATATAAAAACTAAATATTAAATTTAAAATTAAATATTAAATTAAAAATAAGAAAAATAAATTACTAACACTCAACTGTGAGTCTTTAATAATTATTTGTCTGAGCAACATTTGTAGTCATTTTAATAATAATAGAAAGTTATTTTGAAATTCAATTTTTTTAATAATCATCATATATATAGAACAAATAAAAAAATTAATTTAATTTTACGGGCATTTGGCTAGTCAAAGTTAAAACATCCAGATGGAAAAAGTAGCAAGTTATATGCATAAGATGGGTCAGTTTTTGGATCAAGCATCTAAGAGTCACGGTCTCATGTAGGTGCATACCTTGAGATAGAAAATACACAGTTATGCTTCACTTTGGATGGCTTCACTATATGGAAAACACGTGTAGGTTCTTTAGGTTGACGAAATACATTTACGTTCTTATCTTGGAACCATAAAGAAAGTGTGTATTATTATAAATCCATTTTTGCTTATCCCAGAGAAATAAATGTAAAAAGTATTGTTGCTAAAGAGAGTGCAGAAAAAATTATTTTCTTCCTGGATTGCTATTCTCTGTATCTTACAACTCTTTAGCTATAGTGTACAAAGATAGCATAATAATTTAGGGATGTTTGATAAAAAGCGAATGAGATTGTGAATGAAAAAAATTATTTGATAATTGACATATCAAAACATCCTAATAACATTTTTTTACTATTTTACCCTCTAAACTATGCTTTGAACAAGTATATAATTTTATCTGACGAACTAAAAAAATAAATACAATATTTATTGTACAATAATTAAAACAAACAATTCAAATAAATTAAATAATTCAAACAATTTTAAAACTTTTACCCTTTTTTATGAATAAGTGGCTTGGCTCATTATGAAGAAGGGAGGCTACTATAAAATAAATATAAAAAAAAAAAAATGAAATCTAATCAAAGCATTCTCTCATTATCCTCATCATCCTAATCCATTTTTTCTCAAATCGCCCAACAAGCAAAGATATATCTTTATGATAGTTTGACCTCCAATTTTAAACTCACCCACAAAGCCCTTTATCTCTCCACTATCCCCGCCTCTTTCTAAACCACCCATCTCCGCTGTGTCATCGCTTCCTTCCACCAAGAAAGTCATTCATCTCTTCGCCATCCCTTCCCTCTCTCTCTTTCTCCTTCCACCAAACACTTCTTCATGCTCTTTTCCCCTTTTTCACTCTAATCCATTTGGCTAAAAATTATTGGATTGGGGGATAAAATCTATGTATTTGATTTGATTTTGATCGATCTACTATTGGATCGATAAACCCATTTGTAATTTTGTGCAACAATGGACGGTGGTGCAGTGTCGTCGGAAAAATTAAGTACAGCTTTTGAGGGGGTTGCCGATTGACTCAATCACGATCTTGTTGGTTTTTTTGAGTTATGGTCTGCAGGGCAACAATTAAAAACTCATTCGCACATTGTCTATTCGTAGAAAATATTGGCTTATTCAACAACCAAAATTGAACCATTCAGATGTTAAAAAATAATAATCAAACAGACTGAATGGTTGAATCGCTCAGATTTAGAGCCATTTAGCCTTATTCAGACCGAAACAAACAGGGTCTTAATCTCTCATCTGAATCTTTGTAGGAGTACTTTTTAATGATTTCAGTGCTTTGTTTACTTTGTGTCTTAAAACTATGTTCTTTTATTAAACTTTGGAATTGAATTTACCTGTGACTATCAAATATAGCAATCGACTTTAAGATTAAACGTGGTTGTAATTAGTTGCTTTTGCAGAGGAGGCCATTGTTTTTAACTTTAAGAGTGCTTTTTGCTCATAAGTAGTAATTGTCTGTGCAAGGCACAATACCAGATCCTTTTTTCATGGCTGCATTTGAGATTGAGTTTGTGGATTAAATAAGTCTACACTCACATGCAACCGCTCACACACACTCACATGCATATTGCATGGCCCACCTGACTTGCTCTGCAGGTTGGCCATGCCAATATGCATGTGAGCGGTTGTATGTGATAGTAGACTTATTGTTGTGGATTATGTTTTGAGTTTATGGTGAATGATTGCCGTCGAGAGCTTGTGAGTTTTGTTTCTAACATGATGATATGGCTTTATATAAAATTTCTTATTGTTGTGGCGATATTCTCTGTTTCCAATTTCTTATACTAATCCTCCATTCTCCTAATGTTTCAGCCAAGGAAAGCAGGAGAAGAAGTAGTGAGTGTGCTAATAAGTTCCAAGGACCTTGATAGTATCTGATCACCCACATCCAAACACTTGAAATATAGCTGTAGAAGAAGTTATATTATGTATTAGGTAAATAATTCACTTATGTGATAATGGACTCGGAAAATTATATTATATTCCAGAAAATCACTAGTACACAAAATTCAATGTTTTATAATATATTCTCAATTGCATTTTCTTAGAATAAATATTTATAATTTAATGTTTTACGTGTCATTAATATTTTTCACTCGTTATAGTTATTTAAACCATGTTTGTGATTGCTACTATTATTATTGTGAACAAACAAAATTATTTTGTTATAAATTGACAGAAGCTTAAAACTAAGAATGATTTCGCAATCTGATTCTTTATGTTATTATAGAATAATACCTACATAGAATCCAATAAAACAACCTGTCATACCACCTAGTTAAAAATTTTAAAATAAATATCCAAACACTGGTTTCCAAACGCACTCTTCTTCATTTCATCCTTTCAATCCAAACACAGTACTAGCGGGATTAATTTACTCCATGATGATTGCTTCACTAATAAGGATTATTATAGTTTTGTGATACTAATACAAACTCCACGCTCAGCTCAATAGCAGCACTTGGGATTTCTAGCAAAGTTAATTTCATCACATTCTCTAATCAATTTTTCATAAAATCTCATGTGCTCAAAGGGTTTACTTTCTGCTAAGAGTCACATTCATGATTCATTACACCTCATTTCTACACAGCACAAGCCAAATAGAAATCTATAATATATATATCTATATATATATTGGCATCAAGCAGAGGTGCAAGTAAGAACAACCCATCTCAGCTATGAAAGCAAGCGGCAAAGCAAGTGCCATCTCAACCACGACTTCATGATACCGAACCATTAATACCAGCAGCTGCAGTGCTGTTGAGAAGCTGCATTCCCTCTTCACCCATCTGCTTAACTTCAGAAGGTGACAGAATTCTGATACAGCGGACACAGCCCACAAACTCCCTGCAAATTCATTTTGAATCAACATAACAAAATATCCATAAGAGCTAGACTTGTAGAAGGTTATGTATATATGCAATTTGATTTTTAAGTATAATCTTCTTCTTTTTAATCAAGTTTTTGTCAAAATTTGACAATCATAATCCATTGAAACTTACTCCCAAGGATCATCCCCAACAAGAAGAACATCATTCTCAAAATCTACATACACTAGTTTCCAACCAGAACCTCTAGAGTCATTGAGCAGCCCCTCAAGTCCAAACATGCGTTCGATCGCAGAACAAAGTTCATCATAATTCCTAAAACTTGAGACATCAATTGACCTTCCAACTGATCCTGCCTTTTGAATCTGCCAGTCTCAGATGAGGGAAGATGCAAGAAATCAGAATTGAGAAACGGAACCTTAGAACAATGATATGCAAAATTAGCCTATATAGCCAATTGATTGTTGTCTCAAATCAGCCACAATGACTGAACTGAACTGACTTACTGTACCTAAAATTTCTTACCTTTCTATAGGTTCGCACCCTTGGAGCTACTTGTTTCCATGAGCTGTTCTGCAAAAGATTGCTGTCATCAAATTCCGTGTTGATTGAAGATGCACCACCTGAACGGTCAGGGATTTCTTGCAACGAGAAAGCCTGAGATTCTGCTAGGCTGGTTGATGTAATTTGTGACTGAATATCTTGGCTTGAACTGAAGTTACTGACAAGGTACTCTGAAGGATTTTGAAAATCAACATCCTTCAATGAGCAAAACTCATCAATCACTGTGCTTGAGACAGAATGATCAACCACAGCACTGCCACCATTACTACTCGCAAAATTTAGACAGCTATATAAATCACTTTGCTTATCGCTCTCGTTTGAAATCTCTCTCAAACCATAAGAGTTAGATATACCATGAGGTCTACATGGGTCTTGCTGGTGTAACAGATCAAATTGGCATGCTTGGGACAAAGACTCCGAATTATTCATCTGATGATCCCATATTTCGTGGCCTACTGAAGGTAGAGCAGGATCAACTGTTTCCATGGACAAACCAGCAGATCCGGGAGACCTAAGGAATCCAGCAACAGATTGGCAAGTAGAAGAATTTGAATTCCATTCATTAGTGTCAAGGTAAGGAAGTAAAGTATTGAGAGTCGCAGCTTCTTGTTGGGAAGAATGAAAAAGATTTGGATCCAATTGCTGTTGCATGAGCCATGGACTTAACTGAAATTGTGATGGATCATGGTTTTGGTTAACGAGCATCAGCTCATTTACAAGATTATGAGGTTTCGTGGTAGCTTTTGACAGTTTCTCTTCATTGCACTGCCCACCAGAAGAAGTGAACTGTCTTAACTGATCTGCTGCAAGAGCAGGTTCTGATTTTGCCAACTCTCTGTCATTTCTGTGTTGTGCTTGGTTTCCAAGTATGTTTCGAGGCTGCAATTTTCCTGGCAGATTTGATTCTGATAAGTTTGGGTCTGTGGCATTGGGCTGGATGCAGTGAAACTGAGAAAGGTTATCCGTTTGTTCTGGCATGTATTCTGAAGGGATAAGCGGAGTTTTGTGATTGACCATTGCTTGTGTCAAAGTCTTAGCCCCTTGCAGAGGAGCTCCATTAACAGTCGAGCCTTGAACAGCTTGTGCAATGGATCCAGAATAATTAGCACTTTGAGGTTTCATCAGCATCTTGATCAGTTGTTCTGACCATAGGCTTGACATTGACGGATCTTGAAAGTCCCCATTCATATTTTCAGGGACACGGATGAATGTTCTGTTCACCATATTTTCCCACTCATTATGGGCACCTGTTACATCAACAAGTATATTCCATGAATATCTTCTAAACTTTTGCATATTTCAATACCAAAACAAAGACAATCTTACCCAAAAAAGCAGACTGTAAGGGTCGTTTGAGACCTGATGTCAGAGAAGGAAAAATGAACAAACTTTCAGGAGTCTCGATTTCCCATGGACTAACTCTGTTCTGCTTATCACCAGACACAGGCTCATCCCACTCAACCTGATTCCAAATGTAAATGTGAATTCATAGTATTCAAGAAAAACTATGATTGTGGAATCTAATGATTTTCTGGGAATAAATACTCAATATTCAGAATAAACAATGATCAATTCCAAACTACCCTTTTTCACCTGAAGATTACGCCACTTGGAACCAGGCCATCTCAGCGGATCCAAGTCACTTATACCAACAATTGTGCCCATATATCTGCACTAAATAACAGAAAAAGTCAATACGTGACTTCATATTAAATAAATACATGCTCTTAGTACTTGTAAATGAAAACAGTCAGATCATTGACATCTATGAACAAACATTAAACATGAAGCACTTGAAAAAAATTCAAAACTGCAAATTCCTTACAAAGGTTTATCTCCCTTTCACCCTGGTATTTTTAATAGTAATGGCACTATCCTTCTACGAGGAAAGAAGTAAAGGGGAAAAGGAAACGGAAGAATGTCAAGCTGGCGTCTCAAGATAACCATAAAGAACAAAGCATGCAGTAGAAAGAAAAAAGTGAAGGCTGCACCACTCAGAATACAAGTACAGTTGATGTTGGTTAACAAAGAAAAAAGGGGGAAAAGGGAGAGGATGAAATTCAGCCATTATTACCTGCGTTTACTGGACTCTTCAGTTTCAAACATCATTCCAAACCTCATACCAACTGAGAGTCGTGTGCTGTAGACTGATTTTCGGTACTTTGTCAATGGAATGATAAATTCTGAAGGGCATGCCCTACATAATGCATTCAGGAAATGGATTAAATTGCAAAATTATTTAACTTTGCCAAATATATATATATATATATATACATCTGTTTTGTGTATCAATATACCTGGGATTATAGAAGATTGTAAATGTACTTCGATTTTCAGTAGCATGAGCGGCAGCAGCTAAAACTCCAATGTGCATGCTATCGGCAGACAGAACAGATGATGGCAGAGTTGTTTGCTGACGGTTTGCACGCCTCACTCCCAACAGTAGTTGTGATTTTTCATCCCTATCAAAAAATTTAAAAGTTCAAATATTAAATAACATGGGATTAGATACCATATAAATGCTGGTATAGAAGAAGTTGAACAAGGCTGAATGTTCAGAACGTTAAACATATTGTAATTATATCTACCTCCATCCCAATTCAAGTGAACCTCTTTCAATGTCTAAACTTACAGGGCACAAATTCACATATTAATGTATTAATTGTTAAATTCGAGTATATGACTATTTTTTATCATTTCTAAGGTCATTTAATACCACAAAGGGGATTATATAATACCACCTTTCCGGTTGGGATTATAATCCCCATCAAATGGCCATAGAAATGATTAAATATAGTCCATGGATTCAGTAACAGACTAATCAGGGGGTAAATAGTCCGGATTAGTAATAAATTAGTACAAATACTCCTATCCCACCTATCATTTTTGCAAACAAACATAGCTTAGGGGTACAACAGGAAGCAAAACTGAAATCTTACTCAAGTACTCTGTCTCCTGTACAAAGAGGATCACTTAATATCAGACAAAGCAAGGATTATCAAGAAATCAATGTTGTAGAAAGGTAACTATTCTTGTTTGTACAGTACACCAGGCACCAAGATATGATTTTGCATGTTACAAGACAAAAAATATGAATGTAACCTGATAAATAGAACAGCATCCCCTGCTCTAAGCCTTTTTGCCCCAACAAACATGCTCCATCCAGTTGTCAGAAGATGACGCTTCGGCTGCCCTACATAAAGAGTAAAGATAAAAAGAATAATTGTTAGCAAAAAAATCAAATGGCACACACAAGGGACAGGAGGAGAAAATAGCAAACTTCAGCTCACAGCACTTGTCATGATAAAAATGACACATACATTTCGGCCACTTAGCCATAACCATATTATATTTTAGATTGGAAATAAATAAGGAGCAAGATTAAAGAAGCAGGAAACAAATTGGGAGGTTTACAGCATCCTCACCACGATATATATGGCGAAATGTCCAGGTGTTCTCGTGCAAGTCACGGACAACAAGCTCTTGTGTTGGAGGCTGCATCGAAAAGTCCTGAAACAAATACAAAGGAACATAAATGTCGGTTTGCGGGAAATGTCAACTGAACTCCTCTAATCAACTGCTGTGAGTAAAGGCATCTCCCTCAACAAAGATAGGGCCTCACCAGTTGGGGAAATAGCTTTTCTGCTGCCCTACGAGGCACTGAAAAGCCACCATGGGTGCTTGTAAACTTGCAGTCAGAGTTTTGCAGAAGAATTCACTTGGATGTTTACTAGTCCTTAGACCAAAATCTGGAATAGGGAAGACGTCTTTTTCCTGATTTGGAAAAGAATGCAGATTTGTAGTCAGCAAAGAGGCCCCATGAGACATGATAATTTTGAAAATATAAATTTTACCCAACAGATGTAAATAAATTGATACATCAGACATTTATGGAATCTAACTTACAGAGTTCACAGGTTGAAGGCTCATTTGGGCATAGATCTCATCTGTATCCTTGTCAGCCTATCAGACGATCAAAAGAGAGGTAAGGACACAGCAGTTATTACTTATTATTAATACACACAGTATCAGTAATTACATGTGTTCTATATGTGTCCGTATTCAATTATGAGTAGACCATAAAAATATAACTTAGAATAACATACATGTAGTGTAACGTTATGAACTTGGCACAATAACTGTGATGGTAGATTTGGATAGTTCGGAATTTGTGAAGTTGCTGTTCTATTTGTGGAAACAGCCACCTGTTATGAGAAATTTAAGAGTCAATTAGCTTTTAGGAAGAACGTACAAATATCTTATAACTAGTGATGCTGAGGTAATAAATATAAATAAGTTGATGAGAAATTTCAAGACCTGCTAGTTAAAAATAGAAATAAAGAAAAAAGACTGCCACAGATTGCATCGTGCCTAAAATAAGGTCAAAGATGCTATTGCAATCAAGCAATCCAACTACGAGTCAAATGTGAATACTGCTACCGCAATCAAGCAGAAATAAAATCACTTCAGAACTGAGTCTACTTTTCTCCATGCCAAACGACAAGGTGCAATGAGGACTAGTTAGACAAAAAATATTATTTATACAATGTAGAAAGATGACATTGTTGCTACTTACGTTGAAAGAGTGCGACTTTAACTTAGTCTCCTATGCTACAGAATATCCTACTATCTAACCGCACATCAGACTTTCATTCCTCTAGAAATTGATGGGAGAAAAGCAAAAGTTGTGGTCTTAAGCTGATGATATTGTGCTTTCCTGACATGAACCAAGTTTCATTCCTCTACAGGGGTCGGGTTTTTTCATTTTTCTTGGGGGGAGCTGAAGAGAGACATTCTGCCTAATGAATGTCTTCAGGAAAGAAATAAAACAAGTAAAAGTATATTCCCAGTTAAAAGGTATAAAATTTGTTATACAAAGAAACTACTACATCCTATTAAGAATAAATAGTGGATTTGGAAGGAAACCAACAGTACTGCTTTATAACAGCAAACTTAGTTTTCGCCTTCAAAACTTCTTCCAAAGTAAACTTGTAGAACAGGGACACATAATTCAAATTTTTTCAAAACATTGTTCCCAAGTATCAATTTTGTATTGATCTTATTCCACTTTTAGCATCATATAGCATCATACATTACAAATTTCAATCTACCAATACTCTAGTCTGCATGTACTAGGGTTTGTGCTAACTATTTCCCATCATATCAAGAACAAAATTAGGTCTGGCAGCAGTGCAGTGGAGACAACAAAACATTGTCTAGTAAAAACAAGCATTAATTAACTTTATTCTCAAGGAAGTAGAAATTAACATATGGTCCTATGTCAAAACAAAATTCTCTCTATTTAGTACATGTTACTAAAAAGTTTATCATATTGAGAACAAAGTTACACCAGGCCGCCTAGTAAAAAAGCAAACCTCTTTTTGTATCAAGACTGTAAAATTTAACATATATGTTGACACAAAAAATCAAACCTGTTCACTGTGCCCTTGTGGAAAATAATACACAAGGCTTCCGACCTGAGGCAAGTTCACCAGCGGGCCGGCACATGTGTGCCATAGCATGGAATTTATTGGCTTCTTAACGCCTAAAATAAACCAATGAGATTGTTCAAAGTGAACATAATGTACCAAATTTTGCAATGAAAAATTAGTCAGGTAAATAAATGAACAAAATTAATAACAGAATACAACATTGATAAACAGACAGACCAGAAATATCCTGCATTTCTTTCAATATTTTCATCTCCTCAAGCAGAGTATTTGTCCCATTGATCGGCCGAGCTGGCTTAAGCTTCTCTTCAACATGACCCATATTCCCTCTCTATTTCTCTCTACTTCAATCTCAATAACACAACAAGAGAACCCATCTTTGAATCAACCAAAGAATCACACCCAAATATTCCAAATGCAAAATTGAGGAATCTTTACAACCAAATACACAAAATTGACCAAACCCGTTTCAAGAAAACACTTAGTTCTCCAAAGAAACGGGAAATAACAAACAACCCACTTCACAAAATTCCATTTTTCTTCACAATAAAACAAAAAAAAAATAAGAATATGGAATGGAATCTAGTAGTATGCAAGAAAAGAGTCCACTTGGACCGAAAGCATGCATCAAAAATCCAATACCAAGGAACAAAAACCTTCAAAAAAGTACTGAAATCTAAGTGTGGGGCTTCTCCATCAACAGCCCATCAGAGAAAAAGAAAAGGGCCAGGCCAGCATATGCATCAAAGCACGCGGACCAAAACATGAACAGTCGGATTATTGAGTGTTTTGCTTTCTTATTTTCTTCTTTTCCATTTTTGTTTGACTTATAGAACTTAACAAAGAGTGATAAAAGAAAACAACCTTTCGATGAAAGTGGTCATAATAATAGTGATCGATTCCCCTCCTCCTCCTCCTCCCCTCCTCCTCCTCTAAGCTTTGAGTTTATTCTCCTCTCTCTCTCTCTCTCTCTCTCTCACCACTGTTCTGTTGGTATTGTAATTTTTTTTTCTCTCTCTAGCTTTTTTTTATGCAGGGGTTGCTTGAAATTGGTGTGTGCATGCTCTTCTTCTTATCCTGCGCACACACTTTCTGTATCTGGTTGATTACTTTGCAGCTTTAAACTCTGAAAAGTGTAAGTATTTTAGAAATACTCCTGCATACTCATAAATTTTGAATAATTTATCTTGATACAATATTCGTGTACATTTATTAATACAAATAAAAATCTCTTTATACATACGGGTATGTTCGTATTTACAATTATATTATTTAGTGTGTTTGACGACCTCATTCAAAAAAATTTAAAATTTAAACGTCAAATTCATAAATTAAATAAATTAAATTTATAGATAAACATATTTCAGATTTTAAAATTTTAAATAAACATAAATTAATTAGACAAACAAACTCTCTCTTTAAAATATATAATATACTTTAAAGCATGCAATTATCCATTAATTAGACTAAGAACAAACTATTATATTAAAAAAAAATTACATAATATTCATATATATATATATATATATATATATATATATTTTTATATGATAAGAACGTTATTATATAATGTTATTATTATATAATTTTTTCAGTCATAATATTATGTCCAAAATCAGAAGATAAACTTGTGTCCAAAAATCAGAAGATAAAGACTTTAATTTCAATCATTAATTAATTAAATACTCCAATTATACAGCTCATAGGTTTAATAAAATAATCAGTAGTCAAAGTCATCCATTGATTTTGTACTACTGCTTCTCTTTTTAATAATATACTCCCTTCATGTCAATGTCAAAAAGAATAAGATAAGGATAAATATATTAAATTTTTTTTATTTATTTTAAATTTTTAAATTTTTTTTTTTATTTTTTAAAATTTTTGGGATTTTATTTAATATAAATTTAAACACGCGATGGGAAGTAGAGAAATGACAATTGAACTATGGCGCACTTTTTTAAAATTCGATAAATTACTCGTAAATTATAATTTTTATTGATCATTCCAAAAAAAAGTCCGATACGATTAGGAATCGGGAGTAGAAGAACCTCAATAAAATTTTATTTTATACTCGATAAATTTTATAAATCAAATCTAAATAATTCAATACTCAAATCGACTCGATTCGTTTACGTACTTAATTTTAGAATGACTTTTTTGAGTTTTGGGGGCTTTTTCACTTTTATTTGATTTTTCTCAACTTTTTCCTATCTTGTCTAATCCGATATTTCACCTTTTGTCACGCGGGCGGTTCACGACAACTTAATGGGAGGCGCATGTTAAGAAAAAAGTTAACACGTGTCTATCCCCCGGTGTATGATCCTTGGGGTCGTTCAGTGTTTATGCCTCGACGAGGACTGTCTGCTTTTATTACACTTCACTTCTACTCTATCAATCACCCTTTTAGTTTAGATTCCTTTTTATTAACACTCGAGTTTATAAAATATATTTTAGGCCAAAAATAATAATACTACTAATAATTTAAAAAAAATGACCATTAAATTTTTATTTATTATTAGCTTTCTAAAATTTTGTTTGAATCTTTTTTTATAAAAAAATATAACAAGAAAAGTCACCATCTTTTTTTATAAAAATAGAGAAATTCAAACAAAATTTTAGACAACATAATAAATAAAAAATTTAATAGTCAAAATTTTATTTTATTTTATTTTATTATTATTAATATTTATAAACTCAATATATGACACAGTGGTAATAAAATAGAATTTAAACTAAAAGGGTGACCAGTTATATATATATATATATATA
The DNA here is from genome assembly GCA_020205615.1 of Panax quinquefolius. Classification (NCBI taxonomy): domain Eukaryota; kingdom Viridiplantae; phylum Streptophyta; class Magnoliopsida; order Apiales; family Araliaceae; genus Panax; species Panax quinquefolius. The sequence goes on along the minus strand of CM035155.1, from coordinate 154,565,007 downwards.
TATATATATATATATATATATATTATGTTAGATTTAAGATCTAATACTGAATTCAATTACACAGAAATTAAATAAAAATAATGAAAAAGCAAACATAATGGGATTATAATTATTTAATTTTAATTCATCAAAATATAGTGCCTTACAAGTTACAAACAAATATGGCATCCCACGTGAAGAAATGACCACTGAAAATCACGCATGCATACGTATGGATGCGTAAATAGATCCAACGGTTAAAAATGAACGCTGAAATCGAGTGGCACGCGTGGTAGAGAAACCAAGACTCTCATCAAAGTCTATTAACATGAATTTTTATTCACTTTTTGCCTTTTGTTTTTGGTAATAATTTAATAATACCAACTCAAATCAGTACTATGGAGTAGAATAATTCCTTGTCGATAACTCTCAAATTTTAATAATAATAACAACAATCAATTATTAATAATACATTATTCCTTTTTGTAATCTCTTCCCCACTCAAGTATTATCCTTACAAATAAATATAATTTAAGAAAAAAATATTTTTCTAAAACGACATTTAAAATGAAACCAACGGAGTATTTCCAATATCAGTATTTCCAACATCCTTTGGTAGCAGCTCGCGTAAGAGTGTAAATAAACTAAATCGAGTCGAATATTAAGTTGCTTAGATTTGGTTTACAAAATATATCGAGTATAAAATAAAGTTTGATTTAGACTCATTTAACTATTGAATCGAGCACAATCCCGAATTGTGCCCGAACATTTTGAATTTTTTAAACGAATATGATCCGAGTATCAGTAGAAATTTAAAAGTTTGAGTAATTTATCAAATTCTAAAATTTACTCTTATTTAACTATGGTACAGTTTAGATAATTCTACTAGAATCCAGAAAAATTAGAGAGAGATTGAAATTGATTTCATATATTGGATAGCCTTCATCGGATACAAAGATGGCCCTTTTATAATTGGAATCTACTACATAGGTTACATAGCATTATAATCTCTACAACACAATTTTTTTGCACGGAATAAAAGTTACAAAACTCTCCCCCTTCAACAGTACAACTTTTTCACATAAAATAAAAAAATTACAAAAACTCTTCCTCACGCAAATACAAGTAGTTTTCTTTTGAAAAAGAAACTCTAAAGCTATTTATCATTTTCATAAAGATATTTAAAAAGTCGATTTTATATGTTATAGCATAGAAAGTCAGCTTTTATTTTGCTCCTTGTAGTTCGTTAAAAAGAACAAAAATTGTACCTTCTATGATCGGAGGCTCAGGACGATTGACCCTCGCACTCGTGCAGCCATGCTCAAGAGCGGCCCAACAAGTCATTAACTTGCTATTACAAGTTTTTTTATAATAAAAATGAGAAAAAATTGCACATGTAAATATATATTTTGTACATTTTTGTTAATCTATGAACATGATTCATTTAGTGGATCAGTTAAGCCTTTTTAGAAACTTTTTTAAAGAATAAGAAATAGAAAACGACGAGACACTTAAATGTTGTTCATTTGATTAGGCGATAAGAACTTAATGTTGACTGAAGAATAATGAAAAAAATTGAAAGTTTTAACATAAATAAATTTGAAATCATATAAATGTCAATTGTAAATGAAAGATCGTTCAAATACACTTATTAATTAATAATAATTAAAATTATAACATTGGTTAAGAGATATTAAATCTTATTAAAATTGAAATTATGATGTGAACTTAGTTAAAATTTTTAAATAACAATTTTACAGTTGATAATTATCTTAAAATAATATATAATAAGTCTTTATTCGATATTATTATGTAATCTATTAAGTACTGTAGGTTGCGAGACTTGGGGGAATAATTATAATAAATCGTTGTATATTATTCTAAATTAGATCTTTCGTTGTAAATATATGATTTTAGTTATTATGGTAATACTTTGAGAACGTGATGAACCGAATTCGGGTGACCAAGTGGAGGTCATAATTTGGGGGTGTCACATGTTGGTATCAAAGCTATTGTAACGCCCGAGAAAATCGGATTTTTATGACAATTAAATTTTTATTTGATTATGTGAATTAAATGAATTTAATTGATTTCTTTGTGAGTAAGCTATGTGAAGGTCGGATTCATGACTGGGAATGTGCTAACGTGGTTAGTATTCTGGCTACGTGTTAGAAATAGTTGTTTGGAATTTCCGAGACGATAATAACTGTTTTTCGATAAATTTCCGTAAAACACTATTCATCCATTTCTGTTCGAGGAATTATTTTGAAATTTCGGGAAACGCGTAATGATAGAATATCGTGACGAGTTGGAATATCTGATAATATTTCATTTATGAAAAACGCAGTTTTTGCCTGCGGACTTAAAACCTAAGGGTTGAGTATATTGATTTCCGAGAAGGAAATAATATGCATAGAAGGAATGACGTTAGGTTTAATTCAAGTGTTATACAATTGGTGATGCTAGTTAGTATCTATGTATAATACGTTGAGTAAATATGAGGTACAATACGATTATTGTATGTATAGTATACGAAGAGAATACGTGAATTGTACGTGTAGATGAGTAATTCATTTGTATTGGATTAATCCATGTATCAATGAGCAATTCACTTGTATTGGATTATGATTAGCCCGATCAATTGAATGACTAAGCCCAATGAGATAGATGGGTTAAGTCCAAGTCAAGGCCTAATGTTTACTTAGTTAAGCCCAATTCATTAAACCCGAACCGTGAGTCGAACCGGTGGGTCACCGAATGGGTAAAACCCATGGGATGTCACAAAAAGGTGGTGGGCCGGCCACCTTGGTGTGGACTTCAAGCACAAGGCTTGGTCACCAAATATCTTACTAGGTGACCACACATGAATAGTAAGGAGGTGGGGTTTTAATGTCCAAATTGTCCTCCATTCTCATTTCCTATAAATAAGAAGGCAAGGTTGGCAATTTGAGAGTTTTTGTAAGACCCCAACTTTTATAAATAAAGATGAATTTTTCTATAAATATTATTTTTGAATATTATGGAATAAATTTGATATAATGTTATAGTTGTGGGTAATATTTATAAATTTTGCAAAAGTATATGCAAGTTGTTATAAAATATTACGTTTGGTGGGAAATATTCTTTTGTTAGGGAATATTAATACAACTACCAATCATCGGTGGACCCACAATGTAATTATTGTCGGATTGAGAAAACGACAAAAATATTTTATAAAAATAACTACGGAGGTGTTACCGTTAAAACCGTTGAACTATCCGTTGGTAAAAAATACGATGTCTGGCGTGGTTGCGTAGTAGCGCGGTATTGATTATTGATGCTTACGTGAAGTCACTCACCTTATGCTTTCAATTATTCTTCATGAATTCTTTGCATCATATCTCTTATATTATTGATTCAATTATTGTCACAAGATCATCCATATAATATGTTATAGTATTAAATCAATAATTGAGACGACAAGTTATAAATGATTAATAATTGTTGAAAGATTAAATATGTGTTGATGAAAAAAAAAATGATTTGTGGTAAGTTTGATTATTTTATGGGGGGCTCATATGTCATCATCTAAGAGTCTCTTCGTCGATAGTATTTACCTTCGTCGATAGTAATTACCTTCGTCGATAGTAATTACCCCTTGTGAATAGTATTTACCTTCGTCGATAGTAATTACCTTCGTCGATAAGTAATTACCCTTGTGAATAGTATTTACCTTCGTCGATAGTATTTACCTTCGTTAATAGTAATTACCTTTACCGGACGTCGAACCACTTGTCGTTTCACATTACAAAAGGTCGAACCACTTTGTCGTTTCACATTATAGGCGTCAAACCACTTTTCTTTTCACATCATTAGTCGTCAAGCCACTTGCCTTTTCACACTAAGCGGTCTTAAGCTAGAAATCTTCTATAAATAGAGGCCTAGTGCTTCATTATTTTTCACGAATTCATTCAAGCTATAGAGAGAAAAGTATAGAGAGAATAAGAGAGAAAGAAGAAGAGTATTTTATTCTTACTGTTTCTTTGCGATATTCAATCTCCTACCAAAAGTAAGGAGTGTTATTCTTTCTTATTCAGCTGAAGAGAACTATTGTTATTCCATCGCTTATTATTCATTTGGAATAACTCATGTATCGTGGTTTACCCTATACTTGGTGACATTCTTCTTCTATTATTCATTTGGAACATCACTCGTGCATGTGTTTACAACAGGACACGGTTCCGCTCTTTATTATTCTCATTGGAACATCCTCGTGCATGTGTTTTACAGGACTGGTTCCGTCTTTATTATTCTCATTGGAACATCCTCGTCATGTGTTTTACAGGACCGGGTTCCGCTCTTTATCATTCTCATTGGAATATCCTATCGTGTGTTTTACACGGATCCTGGTTCCATCTTTATTATTCTGTTAGAAACATCCCAGCCGGTGTGAATTTCACACGACACAGGTTCCGTTATTTATTATTACATTGGAATAACACATGCATGCGATTATCGCATTTACGGTGATTTCTTTTGTTATTCCATTTTTATTATACCCAAATGGTTAAAATTTTAACTTCTATACTCCATGAAATTAGTGGAATATCCTTGATATTTGCGTTTCATCCAAAGATCTTTTCATGGAAATATTCTTCCGATCATTCTTGAATTTTACTCTACAAAACAATGATCGTGTTGATAATTTGGGCGTTAATAATTCCTGGATAAAATAATTCTTGAACTTGTTTTATTGAATTCTTATATCATTGTCATCATCCTCATTGTTTATATTATGTTGAAAGTCATCATGGCTGTAGTGCGTAGATGGACTTGGTATGATTATGACCGAGAGACTATTCATTAATCATGGCCCGTAATGTTACAAATGATGTGATAAAAATCCTCGATGGCCGTAGAAGTGCATTGGTGGACGATTGTTGGCATGATCATGACCATTAATGAATACACAATTATTCTTGGCCCGTAGTGCGTGAATAATTGTGGTCGTGATCTTAAAGAATATCCTCGGCCAGTAGTGCGAGGGTGATTCGATGATGTGGAATATTTATTAAAAGTTTGAGTCTCAATATAAAAATGATGAAAAACCTTTTAAAACCTAAAAGATAGTAGACTTTATTTTCTACTTGACTCTTTTAATGGATTACGATATTCAAGCTGCAGATTAAACCGGTTGTCTATTGTATTTTATCGGTTTAACATTGTTGAAAGACTATTGATAATTTATTCTGCATTATCTTAGTCATAATATTTCTTCTTGGGCTAGTTGAGCTCACCCTTTCTTTCACGATTCTCTTGAAAAATGAGAATATAGGCTTTGGGACGAGTCGGAAAAAAGCGAGTGATGGTCCTCAAGATAAGATTAGTAGTCCTCACTATTCGTGAAATAGTGTGATAATAATTGTAATGAGGACTCTTTTTGAGTTTGTATAATATCTAGTAGACGATATTTGTATTTAAACTCACGATTTATATCAGTATTGTACACCCACGAGTTATGTTAGTAAGTTGTATTTAAATTACATACTACGTATAAGTGGCGACCCAAAGATGGGTGATGTATACCTAATTTTGAAAGGCGTCAGCTTTTCAAATTACCGCCCTAGATTATTTTGAGAGAGAAAAAGAGCTATACTCAACCAAAACATATATTTTGGAAGATTGGACTTAGAGTTTTCAAGAAATTGAAAGTTTTAACATAAATAAATGATGACCTGTAACATTTGAAATCATATAAATGTCAATTGTAAATGAAAGATCGTTCAAATACACTTATTAATTAATAATAATTAAAATTATAACACTGGTTAAGAGATATTAAATCTTATTAAAATTGAAATTATGATGTGAACTTAGTTAAAATTTTAAAATAACAATTTTACAGTTGAGAATTATCTTAAAATAATATATAATATTAACTAATAAATAAATTTATATTAATTTAAAATTTTAATTTTTAAAAATTTGAGCAATTTTTTCTGTGAGTATTAAGAGGAGATTTGGGAACAACTTATAAGTTGATCAAACTAATTTATAAGTTATATTTTACTATTTTGATGTTTGAAATAACTTATTTTTTAATTTATAAGTCATTATTCTAAGAATAATTATCAAAAATGAATTATAAATTATTTTAAAATAAGTAGGTTTGATAAAAATACGTTTACCTTTATTTTAATAGTCTTTATATTTTATTTTAATTTATAAATTATTTTAGTCAAACATATTTATATTTTATTTTAACTTATAAATTAAAATAATATAAAATACTTTTATTTATAAATTAATACTTAAAATAACTTATAAATCATCACATAAAATGACTAATTAATGATTTTAAATTTTAACTTATAAGTCTTTTCAAAACAAGTCATCCCGAACAGGCCCATAGATAAACATCCCTTAGATAGTTAGATCCGACTCCGCGACTCCATGTCAGGGTTCAGCCACTTTTAGGGTTTTGGTAGGTTTCAGCCATAACCCCAATATTTATCCCACTCATAAAAGCAACAGCTGATTTGAAGAATTCAAGACTCGGCAATGGAGGGATTGAAGGTGGCCGATGCGAATTTGGTGGTATATGTTCACCCATCGAAGTCCAGAAAGGCGTCAGATGCCATTCTTAGTGAGCTCAGTTCTCTACTTTTCAAGTAATTGTTTATCTTACTCTTATCCCTTCTAAATTCTTCATCTACTTTTTCTTTCATCTGATTTTGATGCACACAAATCACACATTTTATATGTTTTCATTAAGGTTATAGACAAAGAACATGAACGGCGAATTTTGCAGACACATCCCATTAGACCTTGATTCAGCCAAGCATCATTGTTGATTAGATGTCTCTCAGCTTCTCTTTCAGATGCTCATTCTGATGGGATGTACCTGCAGTTTTCGTGGTAGACGTTCTTGTCCATTGAATCCATGTGGTTTCAGTTAATGGATCCGCTCAATTAACTGTCAATATGTTATGCTATGTTTAGATTGAAGGAATGAAATTACGGTGCGAACGGAATGAGAAATGAAATGGAATGAGTCATTATTCAACCTCTAAGGAATGAAATTCATCAATTTGGTAGGGAAGTGAATGATTAGTTCCATTCCAATAAAACAACCAAACACATTTTTTTTCTTTTCCATTTAGAAACGAGCCATTCCATTCCTCCTCCCTTTTATCTCTGCAATCCAAATGTGGCCTTAAACTTCTCCGGATAATTACCCTTATTGGAGAGCTATAGTCCTTTCATTGCTTGCTGGAGACACCTTTTGGAGTTCATTGATGACTCTACTCCATCCTCACCCGCCACAATCTGTGTATGAAGTTAATGAGAAGAAAAGGCTTTATCATACCATGTAAAACAGTAATAAGTTGTATTCTGGCTTGTATTGTTTGAATTGCACTTTGCAGTTTGATGATGTTATTATTTATTACATGTTTAAATCTTATCATAAAATAATACTCACGCCATCATATAAACATAGATCTACTCCCTCCGTTCCAAAATTAGAGATACATTTTGACTTTTTAGAGTTAATTCGCAAAATCCTAAAACTCAAAATTGATATAATTTTGTTCAAGTTTTGAAAAGAACAAATATGATAATTAGTAGTACTTTATAGTTAGTTTACAACTTTTATATTTGTTGTATTAAAACTAAATAACTTCATATCAATTTTGAATTTTAGGATTTCACGAATTGACTTTAAAAAGTCAAAATGTATCTCTAACGGAGGTAGTATTTGCAAAATTGAGCAAATTTAAGAATATATTTTGTTTTATTTACCTCTAAATTTATGAGTGTCTAAGTTTAGTATTAATGACATGATAATGAAATTTGATTTGTGGATATTGTTTCATTTTATACCACCATCAATAAAAATAGAATTGTTAAAAAAATTGGCAAATGAGAAGACTCTTTTCGTAGAATGGAGGGAGTAGTTTATAGATAAACTGCATTTATAACTTTAAAAAGTCTTATGGCTAGAAGATATTATTTCAACCACTCAAGAGACTCAGTCTACCTAGCATACTAGGATTGAGGCTTTGTTTGATTACATCTTAATAGTCCACCTCTTAATGCATCTTTAACGACCCACATTTTTGTATTAAGAGATGCTCTGAATAGTTTAGACTCGTATTTATATCTTAACTATTCAGAGGACCTCTTAATACAAATATGTGGGCTCTTAAGATGCATTAATAGGTGGACTATTAAGATGCAATCAAACACCACCTGAGTCTCACTAAAGTAGACTTGTATGTCCTCAACGTTCTTAAGGGTGATTGAAATATTGTGTATAAATAAATTGTTTTAACAAGTTCATGTTTTTCTGGAATTCAATTAGGTAGTGAGATATTAGATATGTCGGCCCTTGTGAAATCTTCCTGAAGCTCAATACACTTGTTCAATCTAATTTAATCTTTTTAAATCGACTCTTTGAGCTTATTTACATTTATGCATTCGAGTTGCTCATTTTAAATGCAAGTTCATCATAGTTACATATATAACTTGTTGGTATGCAAATAGCATTCATTTGAAATCAATTGAGCTATGCGATTTTCCCATGTATGCTACTAAAAGATTTTAGAGTGGATGAGCCAATATTGATGTGAGCTATCCGTTTCACTATTTATAATTGTCTCCCTTACAGGTTCAATGAAACTTTTGACGGTGTCGTATTGGCTTATGATGTGAACATTATTGGTGATTTGGCTAAGATTCTTCCTGGGATTCATCCTTATCTTGGTGTGAGACTGACCGGAAAACTGCTGCTTTTTTATCCGAAGCCAGATATGATTTTAGGTAAATTTGTGCAAACTTAGTATTTAGCATTACATATATACAGAAGTATGAATTCCACTAAATTATATATGCAGTTCAGGTTGTTGTCAACTTCTTTAGCTTATGAAGTCTGAATGGCCCTGTTATTAAGTTATTTCACTATCACATGTCTTAATTACTTCTCCGTGATGCTTCTCTTATTCTGGAAAATTTATTGAGGCACTCAAGGGAGTGAAAAGGAGAATAATGGAATGGGTGGTTGGGTTGTAATCAAGAACCCTGTCTACACTTTTGTCAAAATATCTGGTTAAACTTTTGTTAAATTGCTGCTTTTCTTTTCTGATGATATTTATTGATATTTTATGCATTCAGAAGGAAAGGTAGTTAAACTTAGCCAGCAGTCAATTCATGTCATTGTTCTTGGCTTTTCATCTGCTATCATAGTAGAGGAAGATATTCGTGAAGAGTTTAAATATAAGATTGTAAGTTCCTCGAACTGTTATGATTTACAAAGCTATATATATATATATATATCATATCTATTGGATTGAGAATCAGTAGCAACTAACACTTTAACTTTAATGTATATTTTGTTGCAGAAACATGGCAAAGAAGTGTACGTTAGTAGACTTCACAAGCAACATAAGATTAAAGTCGGAACTATTATACGCTTCATAGTCAAGAGGTGATATTCAAAACATAGTTTACTCAAATAACTGCATTCATCTTAAAGATAACTCCTCTCTTGGTACACACATAAAATGTCTGAATATGCTAGTTCAAGGCTTGATCATTGCAAGCTTATCACAGTTTTGTTTTATTATACTATAAAGTAGGAGCTTAGAGTATATTCAAGTGACTTATTTGATTGATGACATCATTTAAATTGAAATAATGCACTCCTATCCAAAAGGTTGTTACTCAGTTTAGGCAGTACAGTTGCATATGATATTTAGGATGAAGTATTTACCAATTTCATATGTCATCACATGCTGTATTGGGTATAGTAATTGTCCAGTGAAATACTGATGATGTACATCGAAGTTAGCTATTGTTAACCGTAAGGATCCTGCACTGGAAGACAGGTTTGCATATACATGATTACTTGCCTAAATTTGAGAATAAAAAGAGCAATAGTAGGAAATTTTGAGTAAGAAAAACAGTGAAGTTTCAAAAAACTAAATATGATGTTGAAACTTTAAGAAGAACTTGACTTGGTCAGTTATTATCTGTACAAGCTATTTACTGGGTATAAGAAGAAATTATAAGATTGGTTTTCAAACTTGCTCTATATTAGGAATGGGGCCTTTTATATTGTTAAATTATCGCATGAAACATTGCTTGTACTTATTGAGTTTATTATCGACTTATTATTCGTGAATCTATTATTGTGTGCATGTTTATACTAATTTATCCCAAAATTGGGGATATTAAATGCTTATTTATTTTTAGTCGAACACTCAACTTATATTTTTTATTTATTCTGTTGTAGCCTGTTACTTTGTTCATCGATTTTTAGTTCAATTACTGTAAATTTACTATGACTTGTTTAGTTTCGCTTTTGTTTATAAGAAGCAATATGAGATCCATTTTGTTCATAGCTTTTGTGTGATAAACTAACTACAATGTTAATAATAACATAGCCTTATAAGCATTAATATCCATATGGACCTTTAAGTATTGCTTAATCTGGGAATTATCTTTGTAGTTTTGATGAGGAGATACTTCATATTTGTGGTTCTTTGCTTCCATCTAATACGGGAAGTGCCCGCTGGCTGCATGCAAATTCAGAAGAAGGGTTGCAGGCTGACAGGTGCCTTCTAAACTTTGTCGTGTCAATGGAATTTAATTTCTTTTTGTACATATAAGCTAAAAAAAAGCTATTGCAACCATCTGAGTTTGTGGAACAATTCTACAGTAATACCAAGAAGCGTAGAGAAAGTGAGGGAACAGGGGAAATGACGGAGCTTAATAAAGTAGTGGTTGATGGGAAAACAATTTCCTTGAACACTGATTGGCAAAATACAAAGTCTAAGAGAAGGAAAACTAGTGAATCTTGATGATTTTGTATGAAGGGGAGATGCTCAAGGTACTATTTTATAAGTAATCATCTTTCCATCTCGCTCCCTTGGCTTTCCATCTCAATTATATATCAATTGATAAACTAGTTTAGTAATTTCTGCCTGGAACTGGTGTTAGATAATCCTAGTTTAAAGTTTTATATTTTATGTAGCGGAATCACTACCAATCTGTGTCTTTTGTTTTTCATTTTCTCTTTCTTTTTCTTTGGAGGGAGTCTATTCAGTCTAGTAATTGTTTCTGATGCATTATTATTTTTCCTTTCAGTTTTTAATTTTTTTAAAAAGAAAGTGGAGAATGTTGTTGTTGTTGGTGTTCGGGTGTATGCCAACGAGATATGATTTACTCAGTACAACCCATGAACTACTGGGGCACCTACTTAACTGTTGCTCATGAACTGTAAATGCCTTACTTGAAACTCTCTTTCTTAGCAATTTATTGTTTTAAAAAACAACAGATGAAGTTTTATTCAGGTTGGGTTTATTTTCTTATGCTGAAGAAATCTCTTAGTTTGTCCCAAAGGTGTTGTGAAAAAACAGTAGTTATGTTTCGTAAGGATATAATAGAATCCTGGAAATTCTTTTTGCTTATTACCATGAATCTCTCAAATCCCTCAGCTTTTGTAACAAAGAGTATCAGGAAAAGTGAGAAAAAATTCTTTAACAGTAGATAAGAAGATGGAATAGACAAAGATAATTGCTCTTGAAGGGGAGTTTTATAGGGGAGGTCCTAGATTTCATTCACATAGAAATTTATGGGAATTAATTAGTCTGTTAATTTTGTAAAGAGGTGAGAGGAGCTACTGTGGAAGTTCACACTTGGTGAGAGCTATAGTGAGAATGGTTACGTTGGAAGCACGAGTTTGAGTTGCATATTCGGGATCATAGTATTCCGAGCTCCGATTCTCTGTTTTACATACTTTGTGTTGGTGTCTGACTCTATTAATTAGTGCTGGGGATATATGCACTCCCATTCCGCAAGTGGATGCTATTTACTTTGTGTAAAAAAATTCCAAGGCAGTAATAATACAAGAATAAAATAGAAACCAAAAGAATAGAGAAGAAGAATATGACAAAGGAAGGGCAATTTTAACGTAGTTCAGAGATATTTCTTGCCTTCATCTATTATGATAGTCGACTTCACTTAACTTGAAGAACTATTGGAACAATTGTCTAACTTTTAACTTTTTCATCACTCAATTCAAAAGCCCGTTGCACATTATTCTTTAGACTTTTACCCTTAAATTCCTAAGATATTAATTACTATCTTCTTGTCTCAAAAGACCTTAAATACCAGAAAAGGATCATGATGGGGAAATGATTTCCCTTCAAAAAGTGTCTTCAAACTCTCTGTTCGAAGGTCACCAAAATATAAGAGCAAACCATTTCCTAAACACTTATATACTTGAAAGGCCGCAGAACTTTTCCGTTGGTCTATTTAAAAAGGTACTTCGGCTTTAGGTGTGGGAAATATCTCCTCTTTCTCAATGTTATTAGCTGGTGAGTGGCATTATATTCCTTGTGCATGTTATTTGGATTTCCCTATTAGATGACATATTTTCCAAAATAAGTTTAGAGGGCTTTTTAAAAACTTTGTTATGCTTGATTTACAGAGTTTACAACCTTATTTTGGCAGTGCGAAGTTGAAGTCATTAGGGCCCTTTTGGGGAGGGGGATGTATGATGAAGGTAAAACTAGTGGAGAACAAACTATCAAACATTGTTCTGTGGAACGGGAACCAAACTTCTTGAGGGCTTATCTGCTTGTTTATGGCACATAATTGTTTTTTTGTTGTTGTGGAAAGCACCATACCTGTACTTGAAAGCCATCCGAGCAGCTCTTATGGTTCTTTCAAACATCCTGCCTTGGGGGGTTGAAAATTGGCCTATTTTTCGTGTGCGAATGAGTATATGGAAGTTTTGCTTTTCTTTTTCTTTCTTTTAGTTCTAAGTATCATTCACTGGAGGATTTGTAGTAAATTGTAGAAGGATACACAATGTATCTTTTGGAAATGAAATGTTTATCATTATGGTGTATGTTTATGTTACCTCAGCTTTTATGGCTATAATATATTCTGCAGAACTCAAAGTTAAACTAGGAGCTTGGAATTAAATGAGAAATTCTTATTCTTACTGTTGTGGGCGTGGATTCAAGTTTGGGGGGGTGGTTTCCTGAATTTTTATTTTTGACCAAATATTTCTACTTAAATTGGTGTAGGCATTGTGGCTAAGATTGTTGAAGTAGTTGTTTGATCATCAAATGTGATTCTCTAGGTTAGACTTATCACAGGCTTTCTTATTTGT